>QUZF01000196.1:301-15690 GCA_003693555.1 Coccinonectria pachysandricola
ATATATCAATTTAAAACCACAAGCTGCAGTTAAATAGACTACTTGTCTAGTTAGACTACTTATTAACTATGTTATCTCTAGTTTAATATAAGTTGTAATAAGTTTATCTTGTATTTTAATAAACTGTCTATTTTGTCTATTGCTCGGTTCAATATGGATTTGGTTCAATACCTGGTGCGTTTCTATATATACAGTGTCTATCCTGTTCAATGCTTGGTTTAACAATTCTAACACGTTATGTATTAACATCACAATAGAGAGAGGTCTATACAATAGTATAGAGCCACTCTATAGAATCGATGAAAGTTGACAAACCATTACGATTTGACAACTTGTCCCTGGTCATGAAAACCCTAATTATAGCTTTGGCATCGCTAACACAGCTTGAGAAGTCATCTCCAACCTTGCCCCAAATGCTAACCCTGCAACCTGGACTACCGTAATAGCTGGCTTGTTCGTCCCCATGTATTGACCAAAGCATTTTACCAGGGCTTCAACGATATCACCCTCGAGCGCCCCGACAACATAACACGTGATGATTGCAACCGCATTGAAGCCGTCCCGCACCCCAGCAGCGGCGAGCGACTTTATGGTACTTTGAAACGCGAGATCAAACTCCTCATGAACGTCCGTCGGGAAAGACATGTCGTCGCGGCGACCGAGCTGGCCAACGATGTGGACAAGGGGCGTCCCAGCGGGGATGACGATAGCATTGGAAATGCCGCCTTCTTCGGCTAGGGTGCGGGCTGGGCCAATGGAAGGATTGAAGCAGCGGACACCATAGGCGTTGAGCGGCGAGGGTTTGAATTCGGTGGACATTGTGGGGGTTATAGTGGCTGTTGGGTGAAGTAGAAGGGGACTCTGAGGGAAGCTGAAGATTGAGTTTGGCTTGCAAATGCAATAATATAGAGGGTTGAGTTATTTGATTCCTGAATGGCCAGGGTATTAGACGTGCATGATAAGCTGTCGATTTCAGTCAGTTTATAAGAGTGTAATTACTACGTAGTACAACATCGTCTCTTGCTAAGCATACCTAATGCGGGCATAGTAAGAGATTGTTCGGCTTCTCGGCATCTGAAAACATAGGCAATAATTGGCTGGGTTGTTTGTCATCACTTAGCTTAAGCGCAGCTACGGAGCTAAAATGCAGGATGACGAATAGTGATGTATGGGTAAATGCGGGGTTGCGATAACTGATTATTAGGCATGTGGGGGGTCGGTGACTTATGACTCGTAGTACAGTACTAGCCCCCAATCCATTGAAAGGTAGCGAGTCAGAAGGTAGGGCACTCAGTGAACTTGGTTGTGATTGTTTTCGCTATGACTCGTGACATAGCCTTGAGAGACCTGTGTCCTGACTGACTAATTTTGTAGGACAGAGGACTTGTAAAGATATCGTTTGTGATGTAGCTTCAGTCCCTGGTTTTCTAAGGTTAGCGAGTCAGGCTGCTCAGTGGAACATATGACCGACGGTAAGTAAATGACGGGACTGCCTACGGCTACAGCAGCAAACAAGCACCTGTACACAAGCAAGATGTTATGATAATCTAGTAGGCCAATCCGAGGGCATGCATTTGGACGTGTTGAACTAGCTAGGCACAAACATTGCTCATGGACTGGCAGATACCATGTACCAGATAAGGAGCTATAAGGAACAGGACACAAAGTGTGATCAAGTTGCTGTTGCACACTCTGTGGCTCACCTAGTATACATATTTGATACATTGCACTCTTAGATCTATAAAACTGCTCTTGCAGAAATGGATAGCTGCTTGTTGACGTCTCGGCTCGCCTTGAGACCTTGCTCAAGCGCTCCGTCGATGAAGGACCGCCATCCATCTGCCCAGTCGGCGTTGGCGAACATGACGTTTCCTACCTGGTTCTGAAGCGCCTGAAGATACTTGGTGGCATAATTGGGCGCAAAGTGACACCAACCTCCTTGCGAAAAATGGTTGTCAGTCCAGTCAGTGAAGACCTAGTGTGGAAAAAAGATTAGCCTCGTTCATGCGATATCAAGCATGTGGTTAGCCACAGCAGGGAGCACCCACAAGTCGCTTAATCTTCAAGTCAGGGTGAACACCAAGGAACGCCCGGATGGTCCCCTCGGGGTCCCTGCAAGGTTCCACTCCGCCAGACCAACCAAAACCGAAGGCGACGGTGTTACCTCTAGAACTGAAGGCGTCACCACCTGCCATCGACAAGCCTTGGTGTGGTAAAGCATTACCTGCCCAGCTTCGGGACTCCTTGCCTTCGATCTCGGCCAAAACCTTCCACATATCATTGATATGGCCCTTTGAAATCGCCTCGGCTTTCACGGCGGGAAGGGGGGGGTTGAAGTCGACTGACTTAAGAGCGCCCAAGGGCACGGTACAAACCACTTTTCGTGCTGTAAATGTCTGGCCGTCTGCGGAGGTGACCTTGGCGATTGCGTGGTTTGTGTTGTCGATGGAAACGACATTGGTAGAGAATCGGTAGGAGAGACGGCTGGTGTCCAACGCCTCATCAAACATCGCCATTGCCAAAGTGGTCATGCCGTTCTTGAGCTTGTACCGTCCCATGGCATCGTTGTACTGGGAGGCGTTGAATCCACCCAGAGCCCACCAGCGCAAGCAGTCCATGAAGCTCACACCACTGGGGGGTCCTCCAGCCATCGACGTAATATGACATTGGATAATGGCTCGCTCCTCGCGAGACCATATACCCTCGAGTTGGTCGAAGCGATCTTGGACAGAAACCTTGTCCCACTTGAGGAACTCAGAAGTGACGTGGCGCGAATTCATGGGATATGGTATAATGGTCTTGCCTTCTTGTCCATCAACATCGTAGAAGGTTGACATGGCCTTGGAGAAGAGAGCTCCCTGCTCTTCAAGAGTGAGAGTCCTCAAATCTCCATCCAGCTTTAAAGTCGGCTGTCGTGAGCCTGGATGATACTCAAAACCGTCCTTCAGTTGGTCTCCCAGTTCGTAACGGGAGATCTCGCTCCACGTATGAGGCTGGCGCCAGTGGACGTAGGTGCCGCCCAGCTCCCACACATCGCCGTCAAATTCAGATGTCCAGGTCCGGCCTCCTATGCGATCGCGACCTTCGAGCAAAAGAACATTCCTGCCTTTGTCATGAGGTTAGTAGAGCAACGGAAGCATCATCATTCATGGAGAAAGTACCAGAGACGGTGAGGTCTCTTGCCGCTGCAAGACCGGCAAAGCCAGTTCCGATCACAATGGCGTCATAGAGAGCACTTGTGCTTGCGCTGAAGTGCGCAGGAGTGATGGCAGCTCGGGTAGGCAGACCTTTCCTGAGGCCCTCACCCGGGGTGTACTGGAAACCTTCAGAAGAAGCCATGGCTCACGTTTGCAAGTGTGCTAGATAGTGTCAGATGCGTGGAAGTAGTTGTTGCAAACAAGAGCTTGGTGGTTGGGATGACTACGTGACTGGAAGAGGTGGGAGTTACTAGCGTTATGATATGGTTCTGGGAATCTAACAGCGCAGGGATAGCCAAATTACGTGTCCTAAGGAAGAACCGCGTAGATATTTATGGGTCTTGATAGGGTTTTTTAAAGCGCTATTTGTACATGGATCCAACTCCAAGTTATCGTATGGTAACTCGCTCCCAAATAGGAAATACAATCCATTGCTCCAAGGTAAACCAATTTATAAGCTAATAGTCCCGAATCCCAGTTGTACCGGGCATGAGTATCCTCCTCTTATCTCCTAATTTTAGTTATTCTAGGTGCGTTTCTATTTATACAGTGTCCATCCTGTCTAATACTCAGTTCAATAGATCTCAAGATATGTAAAGCTTATTGAGCTGGAGGGAGGAAATGAGTATAAACAAGATCGGGGATATCCCTGCAAGTTTTGAGTATTTGTTTGTGGGGTTTCGGTCTTGGCATGCGTCCTCCGTGTCGGACCTAGGTACCTTGCATACCCTGCCTAAAGATTTTCAATCATTGGGCACACTCTCTTATCTTTTGATGGATATGGGTTTTAGCGGAAAAAAGTAAGCCTCAGATAAACTAATCTATACAAAGCTTAGGTTAAGCATCCACAGATAGGTCTAGACTGCTAATCAGAGTTATGCCCAGGTAGGACTGGTTGAAATGCTGCCTGAGTCAGTTTCCAGTATCTCAACTTGATCGTGGTGCTGAGAGGCTTGACAAGCAGTGCAGCCCGCAGGGGGTAAATATGAAGAGGGTGTACTGGATCTACTGAAGACTCACTTATTGGCTGGCAGACTAAGGTATTTTAACATACAATTTAATAGTAAAGCTACCTCTATTTTCCAACCTAAAAGAGTTATTCACAGTGTTCAGGATTAATGCACCGGCATATAGAGCTTACAGCATACAATATTGGTTAGTAGATAACCTCATCCCTGTGATCCCTTGGCCAGCTTACAGCCCTGACGTCAACTCAACTGAGAATATCTGGGCATGGATGAAGTGTTGGATTGACCAGAATTACGATCCTGATAGCCTCAATCTAGATGAATTGAGAGATGTAAATGCAGCTTGGGTAGTTATCCCTATTGATGTTATCACTAACCTAGTATTAGGAATGCTAAAGAGACTGCAAGAGTTGTTTAGATACGAAAATATAAAGGGGTAGAGATACTTTATTAGTTGTATAATTATGTATTGAACGTTAGGTATATATACTATGGCTTTTTTTGCTGATCGGTGGATCCAGTACACCCACCCTCTTCAAGTATTTACCCCTTAGGGCTGTACATTACGAGGCAAAGGATAAGACAACTATTGGCGCGATGTCGTATCAGATTATAACGCTTGTATGGGAGATAAGAGTCTGGACCCTTCAACCCTTTATTAAGAGAGCCTAGTCGTTGTCTTGCCTGCCGTCTTGCCTGCCAGCAGCAGCCCAGTCACACAGCAATAGTCGACTCTACCTCTCTGAGATCTTTCTCTTCTCCAAGATAGCTGCAGCTTCAATAGGCCAAACAATCAGCAACATGGACGTTGAAAATACCGGAGCCGCACAAGGCGATTCAATCACCAAGATGAAGCCCGAGCCAGATTACGCGCATTCCGCCACAGATATCAAGCACGGCGAGGTCGAGTTCTCTCAGCTCACCCAGCGATTCAGCGTCTTCAGTACAATCGGCATGGCCGCCTCGATTACAATGTCACCGCTGGGCATTGGAATGTACCTGACATTTACACTCGGTATTGGTGGGAGCCCCTTCTTCCTATACTGCTACATCGTCAGCGTCAGTCTGCAGCTCCTCTGCTGTTGCTCCTTGGCCGAGATATCGTCTGCCCTCCCTCACGCCTCTGGTCAAATGTATTGGGCCGCCGCTCTTGCACCAGAGAGAATGTCGAGGGCCCTTGGATTCATCGCCGGTGCCTTCTCAAGTCTGTTTTGGATTTTCGCTGCTACTGGCTCATACCTCTTAGTTGGGCAGTTAATTGTCGGGATAGTTGGCGTGTGCAGGGCCAACTACGTCCCGGAAAATTGGCATGTATACCTATGCTTGATGCTGCAAGTCATGCTTGTCGTGGTCACGAACGTCTGGCTCTTCAGGTGGTATCCCGCAGTGGCCAAGGTCACCATTGTTGGTGCCAATATGTTCATCACCTACCTAATGGTTGCTCTTCTGGCACGCACATTTCCAAAGGCTTCCGCAAAAACTGTCTTTGTTGACATCATCGATGAGTCTGGATGGAACTCTAAAGGCCTGGTATTTCTTCTCGGCTTCTTGCCTGGCGTTTCATCCGTTGGGGCATTCGACGCAGCAACTCACATGGCAGAGGAGATACCGCGACCCGACAAAAACGTCCCGATTGTCATGTTGGCCTCATCTGTCATCAATGCCCTTACAGGCTTCATCATGGTCCTTGTCTATCTCTTCTGCACCAATCAGCCGCTGAATTTGCTCGAGCCCGTCGGAGGACAGGCCATCTTCCAGCTATTCAAAGACGCCTTCAACTCCCAGGTCATGCTTGTTATCACCGTCTTCCTCTTTACCTTACTTATCGTATGTGGCAATCTTGGAGTTGGGACTACTAGTAGCCGCGTCATTTGGTCTTTCGCCGACCACGGTGGCGTTCCCTTCTCAAAGTGGCTAGGCCGTGTTGATGAGAAATTGGGCCTCCCTATCAACGCCATCTTCTCCATTCACATCATCGCCCTCCTTATTGGGTTGCTAAAGTTCGGTCCTACATATGTCCTGAACTCTGTTATCGGAGCCGGAGTAATCTGCGCGCAAGTCTCGTATGGACTTCCTATCCTGCTGCTCCTTATTAAAGGTCGAGATACTCTGCGAGCGGACCGGTATTTCAATATGGGCCGGCTTGGTTACTTTGTCAACGTCATTACCCTCATCTGGAACGTTGTGGTAATGGTATTCTTATCATTCCCGCTTAACAGTCCTGTCACGCCGCTGAACATGAACTACGCCTCTGTTTGTGTCGGGGTTAGTTTTATTCTTTGCGCCATTATTTGGTTTTTCCATGCAAAGAAGCACTATATCATCCCCAAACCTTTATATGTAGATAGTATATAATGACTCGGTTCTGGGTGTTAAATAAGCTATAAAAGGCGGATTGTATATGTTAAAAGAATTCAAGTATGTGGTATTGTAACAACTGGTGTTGAAACGTGAATTTATTATTATGTTCGTTAAGTGCTCTATATTCCTCTGAAATATAATGTGTATTCTTAGATAGATTAAAATTGTTGTATAACTAGCTATCGATATAATCGAGGTACGTTTTAGTTATCCCAGGTGTGTTTCTATGTATGCACTGTCTATCTTGTCTAAGGCTCGGTTTAACAATTTGCGTTTTCGTGCTTCTAGAAAAGCGTACATCCAGGTCTAACTCATTACTAATATCCAGGTATCTATATAACGCCCCCATTTAATCAAAAATCATTATTAAAACATCAAAACGCCTTTAGCACACACATTTATCTATAGACCTCTCCTATTACAACCCTTACAGTTACGTCATGTGTGCCCTATATCTTTCCTACTAATTATCTTATTATACAAGGCTGTTAGTATGACAGTAGGTTTCTAATAGGAGTCTTAGCAGTGCTGGGGTTTATATTGGTAGAATAAGTAGGTTATTAAGTGTAAGCAAAGAGGTAGGTTTATATTTAATAATATATTCAAAAGGTACTAAATATAATTAAGTGTTATTAAAAGCTAGTAGGTAAATTATCTATCTAGCTAAATAAATATATCTTATATACTAGGGGTGCTTATAGAGTAAGAGATAAGTAATTAGAGATTGCTTATATCTTTATAAGTAAGTATTTCTAATAAGCTTACTATTATAGATCCAACTATAATAAGTAAGCACTACTTATATAACTTATAAAGTATACTAATTAAATTAGATTACTACTTATAGACTATAATCTAACTTAGAATTATACTTATAAACTTATAATTTACTTTAAGATTACTATAATAATATTGCAATTTACTAAGTTAACTATATATATAAAACATTTATTAAATAGATAAATACTTTTTTTACTAGCTTTTAATATAACTTAGTTATATTTAATATCTATTAAGTATATTACTAGATATAAATCCATTTCTTTACTTAGACTAATAACCTAGCTATTCTTATTAAACTAAGTATAGCTTAATATAACCTAGAGACTACTAACTAATAGAGACTACAGTTTTTAGCACAGCAGGTTTAATAATTAAGAGTCTCAGAGCTATACTTATTCAAGGCAGCTATAACTACTAAAGCTTATAAGTTCGAACCCCAGTTTGCATAAAAAAAGGATGAATCAGTAAAAGGAGTGGAATCCAGCTTGAACCCAAAAAAGCGTTAAAGCTAGGGGGGTATGTTAAACTGGGTATAGCTTAACAAAACCCAGAGGCCACTAGCTAGTGGAGACTACAGTTTTTGGCACAGTGGGTTCAATAGTTCTGCCAATATAAACCCCAGCACTGCTAGGACTACCTATTGAGAACCCTAACCATTACATCTCTAACTTTGTTGCAGTTCTAGATGTGGGTTTATCATTGTAAACATGACCTCCCGTTCCTATGTTTCTCTGGCGTGGCTATGAACATTGCGGCGCTGATAATCAAGTATCTCTTTTTGTTGATCACAACACTGATGTTGCATCAACTGGCTCGCTTTTAGTGAAGCGTAACCGACCTCACACGTCTGCCACAAATCTACAGAAAGGTTAACAATGAAACAGAGCCTATAACTGAGTGATAATAAATACGTGTACAAAAATACCTGACAAGGTCATATTTCCTCTCAAAGCTACTGGTACACCTTGTGCAGTATAATCTCGAGTTTTTTTTACACCGAAAAGTCACAGAACTGTTTATTCAGTTCATACAATGGCAGCATCTGATGCTAGAGAGGTCAAATTAAGAGCTGTGTCTTTATGCCTAAGAAAGACTTACTGGGTGCTTAGGAAGACATTGTACATTATAGCCATTAAAGTTCGAGGTCATAGTGTCCTAACTTTTGGCGTAGAAGCTCTAAGAACTTGAGATCTTTTGGGTTTGTGACTATAATGACAAAAGAATAACAGGACTTTTCAGGAGACTAGACTAAGATAGAAAAAGAAGGAAAGCTGGCGAGACCATGGGAAGTATTTGATTCCCTAGCCATGATATGTCACATCTAGATGCGGACCACGGAACACTCTTTATATGTATTAGAAGCAGCACAACCGAGACCATGACATTTAGGGAATCCGTGTTTCATTAAAACTCTCACTTTCGTAACAAGAAGCGGGTCAATAGTGGGTTGGGCGCAATCAATTTCTTCATTCCCTTCATTCCCCTCACTTGCATGTTGTGGGCATAGGCACCAACATGGAAGGACACCATTTTCTTCTTCGATGGCATATCACCTCCAGAAACAGTGGATGGAAGAGGACAGAGAGTTTTCTGGTTAAACTGTGAAGTCAAGGTCTTCAGGACTTCCGATTCGCAACGACCGATCGATGAATACAAGCCTTGTGATGGAGAAGGGCTAATCTCTCACGGCACGGGTATATGGTTTGGATGGGGGAATAGTCCGGGAGGAAAGGTCAAGAAAAAAGGCTGACGTATCTCAATATAATAGGTACTGAGGGAAAAGTTTGTCCTTGACTCTCGTTCCGTTTAGCAGACTCAGATACATAGATAACGGCCTTCTCGTCAGCCCGAGTCGGGATCGTCATTGTGATTCAATTCAAGGTGCTCTTACGTCGTTGTCTTTCATCGAAGTACACCGGGTTCGTCGTAATAGCCTGCATAATTTCATCTCTGAAGGATGAGAGTATGACATTGAGGTTGTAGCCGTTGAGCAAGAAGTCTTGGGGTGTCATCACAGACGAACTACCCTGACGGTATCTCAAGCATCGATTTCCAGAATCGATGCACAAGGGAACGCCGAACCATGTGAGAGCAAACTCTATTGCTGCATCAGGTCTGTATCTAGCGCCATGGTACACGTAGCTGTATTCATATATCCGGAGAGTGTAAAGAGCATCGAGATGGCAGCCATATATTCGCTTGAAGTGGTCTGGCTTGAGTTTATAACAACTGAGTTGTACAGTTCGCCTTTAATGAGATATGACGTATTATCAAGATCAGCATTAGAAAAAGATTAGTTTGATTGTTCCAAAGGCGGTGCGGGGGCCGGCTGCCCGGGGTCAGCAAGACCATGTTGTAGAGATGTGGCAGCGTCGCTTGGCCTCGCAGAGGAGCGATGCACATTATTTGACGCAAGAAGACCATTGTATCCGGTAATATCTGCAAGGCATCAGTAATCTAGCGTTTTTTAAGAGCGAAAGACTGTATACCTTCTTTTCTATCTTCGAGCTGGGTCATTTCATTAGCTGGGTGAACTGGAAGAGCGGAGCTACTTTGAATTTGGTGCTTTCGCAACTGCTTTTTCACCCTTTCACTCGCTACAGTGGTTATCTTTGAAGCTATGGCCCCAGCAAGCTGTTTTCGAAATATGGCCGTTGTTTTCTCAAGCTCTGACATCATCTTGGGATTCTTGTGATGTTTTCCAATCGGCCCATTCGCACCTCGGTATGCGTCGGCAATTTTCCAGGCGTTTTGTCAGCGCATCACAAAGATCCGAAATAAGGTATTCTACTGACCGTCTGATTCTGCATCCGGAGAGGTCAATTCGTCGTAGGGCTCGCTCTGCGTCTCAACGATTGAATCTCTACTTGAGGACGGTGGCATGTAGGAAGATTGAAAACAACTGATAGACGGGGATGAAAATAGAATCTCCCATAAGACAACAACCTCCTCAGTCCTTTAGGCATGTATCGTTGACCTTCATCTTCTCCCAAGCTCCGCCTATTCGTATCACAATTCCATTTTGACTCCAAACATCGCTATACTTAAACCATGTGCTTCCCTATTCTACTGCATCGTCATCGAGCATATAGAGTTCTTTCGCCAAATTTGCTGATCATCGCGTTGCTTGCGTTGCCCCCTACGCCTAATCGAGGAGCTGCAACAAAAGTCTCTTTCCGCTATATATTCAGTATATCCTAACAGTCCAGAAATATAGCCTTGTTTAAACTGCCTCGCAGCGTTGTTATATCTCAGGCAGTATCAAAGTATCTTATAGAGTCATTGTAATGCTTATTCTCGCTAGGCCGCTGATAGATACCCAGTTAATAACAGAGATAGCATAACAGCTCATCACTACCCTCTAATATATGATACAGGATAGTGCTATCTATAACTGTCTCCCGAAATCAGTACATGTAGCTCTTAGACGCTTAAGCTGCGATATTCTTCCCCTATTAGCCCCCTGAGTAGCATAGTAGACGAAGTACGCAATCACGAGTTGCTCGAGAGGGGCGACCAACACTGCCAATCACCCAGGGACATCTTATCGAATACAAACTTCTAGTTCTCATATTCTACGTCCTCATGCCGCTTAGGATGCATCAGTAGTCTCATCTAGCGCGGAATAGTGATTGGGGGAAGAGGAGGAATGATAAGACCTGCACGAGCGCAAACCTGGTCAGTTGTTGGTACTGCATAAACCTCAGCCCCAGGCGTCTTAGTATTGCAGAATCATCAAACATTCAGAGCGCTTTCGTTCTCTGAGTGGTTCAAGAGCTCGCTGGTCTGAGCGATCAACAAGAGCAGGCGTAATATTGAGCTTCCTCGTGGTCAGATAGAAGAGCTAATGCTACAAGGAACGTATCTGCGCTGCCTACCAAACTAGGACCACTCGTTATCCGTGAACAGCCCAACAGATGTTAACACCTCTCCCTGAATCGGCATCTCCGAGAGCTCTATCTAACCAGCGAGTGATGTGGATCACTGAGAATATGCGAGAAGATAATGTGAGGATGGATTCATCTACTGGTATAGCCTGACAGTGAAGTGATAGGTACAAAATAGAAGATATGACGTATCTGCCTCCTCTATTAGAGTCACCCTGATCTAGGAGAATAACAGGAGACAGCAGGAAGCAATTAGGCTGTGGCTCGATTACGAGCATATAAGCCAGGTAATACTCAGTCATCCTTTACTTGGTTGTACTGCTGTAGTAATCCCATATCTTTGACTTACAATTTCTTGACAATTCCAACATGGCTTCGACAATTTCCGGTCATCAAGCTGCTCTACAAAACAAAAATGCCATCCTGGTTGCCGGGAATCCCCGGGTACCGCCCTCTAGATCTCTGATGATAACTTCTCTTGTTCAGAAGATGAGGACGATGCCGAGAATCATGACCTCGAAGGCCCGCATTCAGGCTATACAACACGACTGCTAGCGTCATAAGGTATCCAGATAAGTTGATAACACTGCGACTCTTCATAACATATGACTTAAAAACCCGAGAGCAGATTGTACCACTGGAGACGCAGTAACTGGTCCAGATGCTGGCTCTCATGACTCGTCTCTTAGTCCCGAAAGCCAGCCATGCTTGGGTATATTAGACAAGCAGCTTGACACCGAAGCCACTAGGGCCACTAGCGAGCCTGACAAGGTAATCTATGCTCTTCCTGACGAAAAATCCTATCATGGATCGCAAGATTCTCGCGCGAGTCCTCCAATACGTTCCATTGATGCCACCCCCGATAGCGAGCGCGATGATGCCACTTCGTTCCATAGAGTGCCTCAAGCAAGTCTCCCGCACTTGATTTAACCGTCAATAGAGCGGCTAAGTTTTGGCTTTAAAGCCACAAGGTTATGCATTCACATTACACCGGTACATGTACACCTGCATCTTGATGAACGAAGGCTATGGCGGAACAGTCACCTGACTTGACCAGTTTAAAACTATTCTCGGCCGCTCATCTTAAGGTTTCCTCCCAACCGCCGGGCCCTCCTGCAGAGTCCAAGTGTTCCCCAGCAACTACCCACAGCACCTAGATCTTGGCTCCATTGCATCGTACATCTACATCGGAAGCAAGTCCTAGAATACCACAAAGGCCATCAAGGCGTCGACTATATATATTTCCAAAGCCGGACCCCGAGCGACAGCAAGGCAATGGAATGCCAAATGCTACGGGAACTCATGGCCACGTTGGAGAATGAGCGTGGGGCAGATATGATTCGCATCCTGACACCGAAGTACTCGAAGAAGCTGCAATCGTTTAAGCCGAGTAAGCTACAAGCCATGAAAAACCAGTTCTTATGATAACCGTTACAGCTGTGCATCCCGAGGGCAGTGATATCAGAACACCGCACTGTGACATTAGACCAACACCTTGCGCTTATGATATCCGCGCCTGACTCACAGTAACCGATTTATCTACCATCGGTTTTAAGCCATCGGCCGAGTTAAAGGCTCTTTTGCAATAGAACCTCAGTCTTTCAGAAAATATCATAAATCTATTGGCCGACAACGAAATTGTGTACAACTGGGCCGCATCTATTATGATCTTCAAACTCAGCAAAACCCTAGTGGTCAAAACCACCAACGAGGAAGCCGCTTTAACAGAGCATCGTTATCTTGCTTTCTTGCAAGAGCATCTGCCAAGCTTCCCTGCCCCAAGGCCGCATGGGTTCATCCGCCTAGGCCATACTCACCTACTATTTACAACATTCATTCCAGGACAGAACCTAGAGAAAGTTTAGCCTCAGCTAAACGACGATCATAAGCAAAACCTCACCGATCAGCTTGGCCCTCTATTCCCTCAATTAAGGTCAGTTCCTTGCCCGAATCGGACTCTGCTCGGGGATGTTCAAGGTGGTGGATGTAAAGACCGGCGCCGAGACCTTCGGGTAAGCACTGAATCAATCATGACCGAGGAAGATTTTCAAGATTTTATCTTCTCTAGTTTGACTGCTTCGGCCTTGTACACCAGGCTCATTCGTAACTTGCTACCATAGCTCAAAGACTTGCTTGTACATGAAACGAAAGCGTTGGCGGCAAGCGATGATATGGTGATTATTTCCCAGTAAAGAAGTCTTGCTCGATCAAACCGTCTACGGTTGATGCTGCTTTCCCCCCGTAATCGCCACTCAATGCCATGTTTAAGCAGAGGTCTCCATCGGGAGTTGTCACCCGACTAGGCCATACAAGAGGAGTCGGCGCCGAGTTGTGGCACCACGTGAGCTCCTGAGTCATGACCAGGGGAGACTGACTGGTAGGCATGGGTATACGTTCTTTCGCTTGTGCGACTTCCTAGGAAGTCGCTCTGGGCGGCAGTCACGTATCATAAGGGGGAGGGATAGAGCTAGCTGGTAAAACCAGTCGGCTTAGCCATTCAGGTCCTTAGGCGTAAGCCAACTACAGCCTTTAGGAAACTCGAATGAGGGACATGGGTATAAAGATTGTACCCTTACCCCGTTTCTGAGGGTCCTCATTTTCTTCTCTTCATCATCCTTATCTTACCAATTCCTCCAGGGACAACCAGCTCACACCCGATGTCTCTTGTGGCCAGTGTGTCTACTGCCAGCGATCCATCGACTAGGAACTCGATCATTTGCATCGTTGGCTCAAAGAAGATTTTGCGTATGAACATAGTTCTCGATGATGATGAACACTTTTTTCCTTCGCCGTTGTTGACCTTGTAAAAGGCCTATCTTCTGAGCGAGTTCGCCTTCGATGTACTGTACATTGTTAACACAAGTTTTGTAACGGATAAGCTGCGATGGTAGGTACCGGTGCCATAGATCCCGCAATGTCAAACGGCACATAAGCGTTGTTTTCACGCCTCCAAGCGTTACAGAATCTCCCCATTGCGATACGTATGCTGTTTGTCGTTGGCCTTTTCTCTCCGTTCTCCTGTGGAAGTCTGCCTTTCTTGGACAAGCCCAAAATTTTGGCATATTGTTTGAGAGTTCGACCCTGGGAACTGTCTTTCAAACCTGAGGGTCGCTCAGCTCATGCTTTCAAGTTATTTTTGGCAAACTACTTACGTGCCCCATAGCTGAAGTTCACGATCACACTCCTTCCTGCTTTGTGGTTTAAGGTTCCGGCGAACGAGCTGTAGAACGAGCTGTGTTCGATCCAATGCAAGGCCGTTCTGTATTGCCAGCTCAACTAATGCATCTGGGTTCTAGGCTTTCCGCCCGCGCCGCTTCTTGGTGCTCATCAGACGCTGGTCCATGTACAAATTGTTTTAAAAACCGAGAGTGGGATTGATCACGATACGAGAAGTGTGTTGATAGCTAAGGGTTTAGGGGCAATCGAATCTTTTTATACGCGGAAAAAGGGATTCCACCATTAAAACTTCAGCAAACACCGCCAGTTCGGCTAGGAGGGGTGGAATTTTGACATTCGTGTCCTCAAGCACAGCCATATTGAGCTTACAGCTGAGGTGGGGTGATGACCATTTTCGAAACCTCGTTCATGACCAGGGGTGATGCTTTCGGATACCTGTGTAAAACTTAAGTGACAGTTGCAAAAACGTGAATGAAGATTGAGAATCGACAAATTAGGATAAGGACCTGAGCTAGGGTGAGTCGCGGCCGAGGAGTGCCTAAGTGGAGCCTGAGCGGCCCAGCGCCAGGGCGGCGACGACGTTCGTCGGAATCTACATCTTATAACACGCTTTACCGACGATGCTAGGTGTTAGTAACGCTTGACCAGATGATTTCCAACCTGCTTAGCATCTCTCTTTCCGGACGGGGTCACCTCCTCAAGGCGGTCTTCTTCGATTGGGGAATGCCACTTATCCATTAAAGGAATTTTGTTAAACCGTAGCTTATGGTTTTACATTGATATATGTCTTTAATTGATTAAATTTATTGAATTATTTAGTTAATTAAGCTATATTCTCTCTTAATTTACTTTCCCTTATTTTAGGTATTTAACCTTATGCTATTTCTATTTATAATATTTTCTAGTTAGTTAACTTTCTTTCTATCTATCTCGGCTTTAATTAGTTTAAATGCTTTTTATATTATTATATATTATCTCTAGTTTAATAAATTTTAAAGAGCTTTCTTTAAATTCTG
>QUZF01000002.1:0-341751 GCA_003693555.1 Coccinonectria pachysandricola
TTAAAAGCTTATATAATATAAAATTAAATTAAATTAAATTAAAAAATAAATTATATTATAAAAATAATAAATTTTTAAATTTTTAAATTTATTATATATTTTATTTTATAATTAATTTTAATATTTTATTTTATTAAAAATAAAATTTAAAACTATAGTAAAATTTTTTTTTTTATTTATAATTAATATTAAAAAAGCTATATTAAAGACTATAATTAATTAAATAATAAAATATACTTATATAAATAATATAAAATTAATATAGTAATTATAATAATTTTTATTTAATAAATTAAAGAGGGGTATAGTAATATTAATATAGTAGGGTAAATCTAGTAAGAAAAAATAGAAATCTAAAAGTGCAAAATCGATTTTGGACTCATGTGCTTCTGGTCAACCGCATGAGCTTCCACCGCTTGGAACTTAGTGGACGCAACCTAGCAGCTGCCAGCTTCTAATAAAACACATCACCCAAGGCGCCTTGCGATCACAGCCTTACAGATCATCTCAAGCTCTTAGTCCCCCTCACACCAGTGCGTTGGGCCATCATGGCTCCCCGCGTGGATTTCAGTGTCGAACAAATTCGCAATAAGGCCCGCAAGGACTTGCTCTACCTGCTTGAGGGTGTAAGTAAGGCTCTCCATCGCTCCCAGGCGAGCTCTAGATCAAGAGACATCCGGATGAGGTAGCTAATCAACACTCGTGAAGGTGCGCGGCAAGAAGAACGTTGTGCTCGATCGAAGCTTGGTGGGACCCATAGGTCTTATTGTCAAGGTTGCTGTCCTTCAAGAATACGGTGTCGATAAGTTCTTCGTGCTCGAAAACGATAACGTCGATACGACACAGCGCAACGTCGTCTTCATTTCGCGGGGCGAGTGTGGTCGCCACGCTGAAGCTATAGCAGGTCCATAACCCTCCATGGCTCATATTGAATGCCACTCTAACCCTCAAAAGACCAGATCAAGCGTGTCCAACGTGAGAGCCAGACCCCGCACGATTTTCACATCTTCTGGGTACCACGCCGAACGCTCGTCTCCGACAAGTTACTGGAAGACGCAGGCGTCTTGGGCGATGTTAGCATATCAGAGCTTTCACTCTCATTCTTTCCCCTGGAGAATGATGTCCTATCCCTCGAGCTTGAGGACTCCTTTCGCGACCTCTACCTGTCAAAAGATGTGACACCAAACTTCCTCATGGCGAAAGCCCTTATGGAAATCCAACAGAACCACGGACTGTTCCCTCGAGTTATTGGCAAAGGAGACAATGCGAAGCGGGTAGCAGATCTCCTTTCCCGTATGCGCCAGGAGCTGCTTGCGGGCGATGGAACAGGCGAGACGAACAAAGTCGGCTTGACACCAAGCACAACAAACGAAAGTGTCATCATCATCGATCGCGAGGTTGACTTTGTCACTCCACTGCTGACGCAACTTACTTACGAAGGATTAATTGACGAGGTTTTCGAGATTACGAATAATCAAGCCAAGGTCGACACTACGATTGTCGGGGCTCCTGCCCAATCTTCCGCGGCTACATCACAAAGTCGGAAGCGAACCATTCAACTAGATTCTAGCGACAAGTTATACGAGCAGATTCGAGACGCCAATTTCGCCATTGTCGGAAGCCTTCTCGGCAAAGTTGCTAGGCGCCTGCAGCAGGTTCAGAGCGATTATGAGACAAAGCAGAAGACGAAAACGATTGCCGAGCTCAAAGACTTTGTCAGTCAGTTACCGGGATACCAGCAAGAGCAGCAAAGCGCGAGAATACACACAGGTTTGGCTGAGGAGATTTTCAAGCATACCCGAACCGATCTATTCAAGGGCCTTCTAGAGGTTCAGCAGAACCTTGCTGCTGGCGCAGACCCATCTTCACAGTTTGATGGCATCGAAGAATTGATAGCCCGAGATGCGCCCATTCGAGAAACGTTGCGACTTCTGTGCATCTACTCTTGCATATCTGGCGGTATCAAACCCAAGGAGTTTGACCAATTCAGGCGCTTAATTCTCGAGGGTTACGGTCATCAGCACATGTTGACTTTGCATAATCTGGACAAACTACAGCTCTTCTTGTCACGCTCATCGCCTCTGGCAGGCATGATTCCCATGGCGGGTAACGCCGGAGTGGATGGCAACAAGACGAACTACCAATATCTACGCAAGCAGTTACGCTTGATTGTCGACGAAGTACAAGAGGACGACCCGAATGATGTGGCGTACGTTTACAGCGGTTATGCGCCACTCTCGATCCGACTTGTCCAATGTATCCTCCAGAAGCAGTATTTACTCTCGGTGACGAAGGGTAACGGAAGTGGTGGAGCAAGTGCATCATCCGGAGCAGGTCAGCAAGGATGGCATGGATTCGACGAAGCAGTAAAGCGTGTCCGTGGGCAAACGTTCTATGAACATCAGAAAGGTCAGGATAAGGCGGTCAAGGCAAGAGCGCTGCTTTCTGGAAACGGCAGCAAGCAGACGGTTTTTGTTGTGTTTGTTGGTGGTATCACGTTCACAGAGATTGCTGCTCTGCGCTTTATCGCCAAGCAAGAGGAAGGTAAGTGATCCCTTCAACTCCCTCCTCCTAGGACTTTGCTGAGTCTAACCTCAACGCCGGGTCAGGTCGGAGAAATATTGTCATCTGTACCACATCTATCATCAGCGGTAATCGGATGATGGACGCAGTGATCGAGCAGGAGTCCTTTGCAAAGGACAACAAGCCAGCATCCACAGCTTGAAGTCTGAACGAGTGGAGAAGTACTGTTTATCACGAGATCTTTGGATTTGCTGCTGCTGATCCATCGCAAGATCCGGGGTTCTAAAGAGATAGTCCCTGTCAATGGTAGACCTGTCAATGGTAGACCTGTCGACCCAAGAATGTTCAAGTTATGACAGCTCGAGCGATAGATGATTTATTTTGACGGTGTCGACTATCCCTTCCATAACTTAATTGACCTGGCATCGGGTTGCATGCAGTTGGGGGAAGGACTCAAGACCCACCTCCTTCGACGCGCTGATTCGGCCAGCTCGTCTTTAGTAACGCACGTGATCGTGGCTGGGAGAAGAGCAAGGTTTCCCCATCCTGAGGGGATGCACTGGCCGACAATGTCAAGCCCTTGCACTGAGACGAACGCTAGCAAAGTCGCAATTGGAACTTCTCTTGTCGGCGAGAGTTCCATTTATGTCATGTGTTGAACTCCGCCTCAGATTGACGATCGAGAGTTCTATGAGCCTGTAAGAAGTTCACTTTTATTTTCAACAGGACCCCACCGTCGCTCTCAGCTGTATGTGGCTTTGACCAGAATGTGTGTCATTCATACTCGATACTAATGAACCTAAGCCAGATGACAGACAATTTGTTTTAATTCCGCTACATAATGCCAGATCTCTCACTCCAGCAATCCATACACCCCGGTCCAAAGACTTTCGAAACTCACTAACACGTTCTCCACCCCGGCCGATAGCGCAAGGCTCTGATCCTGTCGGACAGCATACGTTTCGGCCGAGGAACTCTTGACGGCGGCACGATGGAGGTTAGCATCAAGGATAGTCCATCGACGGACGACTCGTTAAGAAAGGGGATATCTGCAAACAAGGTTATTGTTGATTCGTTGCCATTGTCAGAGTCACCGGTGGCTCCAGCTACGAAAGGTCGCTTATCGCCCCCGGCCACTCCCGACATCGTATTATCAGCAGAGTCGAGATACACTTCGACAGAAAATACTTCCGAAGCCGCGCCTGAGATTATCGTATGGACTGAGGAGATGGATGTTGACGAAACGAATCTCGAGAGTTCTGATGTTGGCTCTAATGTTTCTGCCAATATCGAGTAAGTATGATTACATCACTCCGCTAAACTTGAGTTATTCCAACCCACGACACCGATTTCTCATATCGTCAAACTATGTATCGTCTACTAACACAAAGTAGCTCGGTCGAGCATCCGCGTGACGACAAGTTGCTAGACGAACCTGCTGATATCAACGGTAACGGGGACTCATTCGGGTCAACCCAGTCGGCACTCACCGAACTCTCAGATCTTACCTCGATACCTTCCTCCGAATCAAGCAAGGCCACCACCCCTGTCGAGACAGAAGGCTCAAAGGATCGACGCAGCAGCGAGAGGACATTGCGTACGAATGAATTGCACTCGCACAACGAGATCGAACGGTATAAATTCAATATTCGACCGAAGTCATCGATTCCATCGGATGTTCCCACCCACCAGTTAGCAGACGAGTGTATTATGGCGGCTGAATCCTCTCGCCTCAATCCTTATGCATTACATCCTGAAGAATACCTCCTGCTTCGTTATCACATCTCGCATACTCAAGTTACGACGTATTTGAACATCAGAAACGCTATCCTACGCCTGTGGCTAAGACAGCCTTGCGTTGGTGTGACCCGCCAAGAAGCTGTTGGTTGTGCTAACGCTCGATGGTTCGATGCTGCTAGTGTTTGCTACGACTGGCTTGTCCGCCGTGGATACATCAACTTTGGATGTGCATCAGTCTTGCAGCCCAATGTTGAAAAGGACCTCCCAATCACCAAGCGCCGGAAGACCATTGCTGTCATCGGTGCCGGTATGTCAGGGTTAGGATGCGCTAGGCAGATGGAAAGTTTATTCAAGCAATATGCCGACCAGTTCTACGAACGAGGCGAGGAACCTCCTCGAGTCGTCTTGCTTGAAGGTAGAAGTCGCGTAGGCGGTCGTGTGTACTCTCGTGAGTTCAAGACCAAGCCTACGGAGCCAATGCCCTCATTTCAGGGCAAGCGTCATACAGCTGAGATGGGCGGGATGATCATCACGGGTTTTGACCGTGGAAATCCCATCAACGTTCTCCTCCGTGGCCAGTTGAGCTTGCCATACCATCCTTTGACAGCCGACACCACAATCTACGACAGCAACGGAAAACCCGTGGACCCAGTACGCGACCAACTCGTCGAGCAACTCTACAACGACTGCTTGGACCGTGTTAGCGAGTTCAAGTTTAAAGTTCAACCGTCTAAATCAATTGAAGGAAATCGCGATCTAATTGAAGAAGGACGTGACAGTCTTGGAGACGGGAGTAAGACCATGATCCAAGCGGAGGAAGCGGCAGCATCATTGCCTGATGCGCGACCTATTGCTGAACAAAGTGTGCCTGAGAAGTTCAACATGGTTCCCGTATCATCAGACAAGTTGACAGGACGCGTTCACAATGAGCCCGGAACTCCCGCCACAATGAAGGCTTCAGAGAAAGCTAAGCTCATGGGATGGACGTTGATGAAGGAGTCTGCAGACCGCAACATCGATCTCGAACTCCCTTCGAAAGACGATGATGCTACTCTGGGCTCCGTGCTGGACTCAGCCATTTCTCAGTACAAACAGATGGTGGACTTGACCGCCCAGGACTATCGTCTCATCAACTGGCATGTTGCCAACCTAGAGTACAGTAACGCCACAAACTTACACAACCTAGATCTGGGACTTTGGGACATAGACGCCGGTAATGAATGGGAGGGTAGTCACACCATGGTGGTGGGGGGCTATCAAAGCGTAGCCCGAGGCTTAGCTCAGTGTCCGACAGCGCTTGATCTGAGAACCAAGGCTGCTGTACGAAAAGTTTCCTACTACAACGAGGCCGGCGAAGGGTCTGTGTCCATGGAATGCGAAGATGGATCTGTAGTGGACGCAGATGCTGTCGTCTGTACCATTCCACTAGGTGTTCTTAAACAGGGCAGTGTCACGTTTGATCCACCCCTGCCCACGTGGAAAACGGATGCTATCCATCGTCTAGGATATGGTATCTTGAACAAGGTGGTACTGGTCTACGATGAGGTATTCTGGGATCCACAAAGAGACATTTTTGGTGTTCTGAGGGAGCCACCGAACCGACATAGCACATCCCAAAGTGACTATTCGATAAATCGCGGGCGATTCTTTCAGTGGTTCAACGTTACCCACTCGACAGGATTACCCTGTCTCATCGCGCTTATGGCGGGCGATGCTGGTTTTGAGACGGAGCATTCAAGTAACGACAGCATAGTTTCTGAAGCTACAGAAGTGTTACGGCGTGTGTTTGGAGAGAGTGTTCCTTTCCCCGTAGAGGCTGTGGTTACCAGATGGGGCTCAGACCGTTTTGCTCGAGGAAGTTACTCTTCCGCTGCTCCAGGTATGCAGCACGATGATTACGATGTAATGGCGAAACCGGTCGGCAATTTGTTCTTCGCTGGCGAACACACGATCGGCACTCATCCGGCTACTGTTCATGGCGCATATCTCTCCGGCCTTCGAGCTGCGTCAGAGGTTCTGGAGACGCTTATCGGGCCCATCGAGGTTCCCACTCCGTTGATTCTACCTAAAGACTCGTTACTGCTACGTAAGCGCAAAGATCCCGGGAAGGATACCTCACAAGCGCAACTTGAGGCTTATGGGTTTGCAATCCACAATTACATACAGACCAAATTAGGGGAGCGTCCTGATCGTCCAGGCAAGGTGGCTGGAAACGCATATCTCCTCTACAGCAAGGCCTACTTCGAGACAGCTCGCAGGAAGTGCGAAGAGAATCGCAAAAAGACGGGTGGCCGCGCTGTGCCCAATGAAGTGCGCATCATGACGTCTAAAATGTGGCGCGATGCAACTTCTGAGGAGAAGCAGCCATTTGTGGACCAGGCCAACGAGCAAAAGCGCATGTACGCTGAGGCCGTGCAGGAATCTACCTCGGCAGCTGATCGTTGGGATCGTGAGGCCGCAGCGCTGAGGGCAGCGTACGTAAAGGAACATCCTGTTGCTGAACTCATCGGGGACGTTGGACGTGTTGCTGTTTTCCCCCATAAACATCAGCGCCGTGGTAGGCATGTGAGCTACGTGGAGGATCATGAGGAGAAGTTGGAGTGGTAAGCCCGTGCTGGTTGATCCGGTCGAGCACTGGTCCGAGAGATAGATTAATATGGATAACAGCATCACTCGTCTTGCATGTAGACGTAAGGCGTTTGGGACTGATGTTTCAGTATTTGGTTTGGCAAGGGATGTTCAAGATACAGCCATACAATAGTGATCGAGCATTGAATAGGCCACATTAAATAAACTCATAAATAACATGCCCACTGAGATCGACCAAAGCAGGTTTTGATATGGGGTACTAAGGAATTTATTGAAAGCTTTGGTACACTGGAGTGAGCTACGGGATTACCGCCTGCCTTGATACGACAAAAGGAAGTGTTCGACCCCCGAGTTCGCAACACCATTGTTTACATGTCCGCAGAAGCAGTAGCACCAGTGATGATCTCGACCAGCTCGCCGGTAATGACGGCCTGTCGGGTGCGGTTGTACTGGATCTGGTACTTGCCAATCATCTCGCCGGCGTTCTTGGAGGCATTCTGCGAGGGGGAAAAAGTCAGTCTTCATTGCAGATGGGCGTATTGAATTGTGAAGGGTCAACCTACGTCCATGGCGTTTCGACGAGCAGACTGCTCGCAAGCGTGACCCTCAGCCAGAGCCCAGTAGAGGGAGTTGGCCAGGCTGTACTCGCGGAGGTTGCCGAGAGCTTCCTCGTCGACCTCGAAGGAGGAGAAGTTGGCTAAGAGAGTGGAAAGAAAATCGTCAGTCAGGGCACCCTAAATGATTAAGGCAAACAGCATGAAGTACTTACCAGACTGAGCAAAGGTCTCCTCGTCAAATGCCTCAATGAAGGTAGGCTCGTAGCTCTGAGCGTTGACGAACTTGTTGTACAGGATCTTGATGTCGCTGTACTCGGTGGGGAGCTGGAGGATCTGGTCGGTGATACCCTGGGCATCGGCGAAGGTTGGGACGGCCCTGCCGACGCCAGAAAAGCTGAGCTGGATGGCGCTGGGCGAGGATCGGGACAGCTGAGCCTTGGCCTTCTCACCGATGACGACGAGGTCGAACTTGGCGGCGGGGTCCTCGGCGATCTTGCGGCGGATGAATCGGCTCAGACCAGAGTGAATACCACCGCAAAGACCCTTGTCGGAAGAGCAGACAACAACGAGAGTCTTCTTGTCCTCGTTCTCAAGGACCTTGGTCTCGGCGGAATCGTAGACCTCGTTGGAGGTCTCTCCGTAGTTGCGAGACTCGTTCATCGCACGCTGGGCACGAGTGAGCTTGGTGGAGGCGACGATCTTCATCGTCTTGGTGATCTTCTCGATGTTTCGGATGGACTTGAGGCGGCCCTCGATCTCACGGAGAGTAGCGTAGGTGGCAGCGGTTCCGGGGGCGGCAACGGCAGCGCTAGACGAACAGGTAGTCAGCGATGACGTCCTCAGCATCGAGCTTTTGTGTTTCCGTATGATCCCATGCAAGCGTTCATTCACCTCGACAAGGCGTTGTCGCATAGTAGAGGCCGTCGAGGCCGAACATCGGCTTGCTCGCTGTCGAGCTTGCAGCTCTCGGCAACAAAATCTTGGGGAATCGGCCGGGCACCCGAAGGGGCACTTACCGGGAGGAAGCCGCAGCCGCAGCTCGGAGAGCCGGTCTGGCCGTTCGGGACAGCATTTTGACGTGAGCGAAAAGTCGGATCGAGCCTCTGCCAGCGGTGGCCCAATTGATCGAGATGCTCGGATCAATTGATGAGGGGGAGGATATCGGGGTTCGTAGAGGTCGGAATGAGGTGTATTGCGGACCAGCGTTTTGTTCTCGTCGCTGTTTTCCCGGTAAATTAGCGGGTTTGCCAAAAAGTAGCTCGCATCACGTGAGTGGTGAGGCGCGCCCAGCCTAACTCGCACCCCGGTAACTAAACTACAGCTGCCTCCCCCGGAGCGTAGGCGCATTTCTACTGTAGGCCCGCCCGTCGCCCTCTTCGCCTTCGCCTCTTTTTCTTTCCCTCGACTTCGCCTGGTCCCCTTTGCTATTACTTCCCTCTCACACTCACTGAGCACCTTTGCAAAAATTTGCCATCCCTATCACCTCGCCCGGGCGTTGAGGGGGCATTTCACGCGCCTGCACGCCCGATTTCCAGCCTTTACTACCGCTACAGCTTCTGTACCTCTACCGCGTTGTGCTCGTTTCCTCAATAAGAGCCCGTCCCAGATCCCGGTTCCATACCTCATAACCTCCCACCCAGCGATCAGCTGCAGAGCCTATAGTCGTTCAGCAACCATGAGTTCCGTTACTTCAGACGACGATCGCCCCCTCGCCAAGGCGAACGGGCAATGTAAGTTGCGAGATTTTTTGCTTCCCTTCTTCTTCATCCTTGTTGCTGCTCTGGCAGTTCATGTCGCGAGTTCTGCCAACTTCTTGTCATGGCAACTAGACTACTCAGTCTGGTCAGCGCTCGCTCTACCCGAGCTTCCTCGACAATCAATGCTTGCCTCCGCATGCGCCCCGTCTGTCGCAATTGCATGCCGCAGAGTACCGCAGATCCTCTAACAGCATTTCCTTCGCAGTGTCCGCCAAACGAATCTCGCATGCCGAGGACGAAGCTATGGATCGATCCGGGCCTGATCATAACACGGCTCTCGCGGGCCTGTCGGTTCGCAACGGCCCCGTCCAGGGCGACGAGATGGACGTTGACTCGCCTGCTACGAATGGTGCAAGCAAGCGCAAGTCACGAACCTCCATCAGCACGGTCAACTACAAAGATGCATCCGAGGATAGTGACGATGGTGCTCCTCTGGTATTTGATCCCCCCGTCGTGAGAAAATTGGCTGGTGGGGCCTCATCGAGCTGACCATTCATTTGCATCATAGGCGAAGCGAAAAAAGACCATCACTAAGGCTATTGATTCCGATTCCGATGACGAGCCAATCAGCAAAGGTCGAACTCAAAAACTTCCACCCTCCTACAAGCAGACTGCATTGCCCGAAACCTCCGATGACGATGACCAGCCTCTGGGTGCTAAGCTTGCAAAGAAGAAGGCATCCATTGAGCAAAAGGCTGAGAAGGAGGCCAAGGCTATTCGCGCAAGAGAGGCTGCCAAGAAAGCTGCCCCTAGAAAGTCAGTCAAGGACGAGTCCGATGACGATGCGCCTCTCGCCAAGAAGGCTCCTGCAACCAAACGCCAATCGAACGGAACCGCGCGGAAGTCCAATGGTGTAAAGAAGGAGGAGTCCGACTCAGATGCACCCATTTCTAAGCGAGGAAAGGCTGCACCGCCCGCCAAGAAGGGCAAGGCTGCGCCCGTGAAGAAGGAGACCAAGGGCAAGGCAGCATCCAAGAGCAGGGACCCAAGCGAGGAAGACGAAGAGGAGTTCGCCTGGTGGAATGCACCGAAGCCTGAAGACGACAGCATCAAGTGGCAGACACTCGAGCACAACGGTGTGCTATTCGCACCCGAATACGAACCTCTCCCCAAGCATGTCAAGATGTACTACGATGGAAAGCCTGTCAATCTGAGCGTGGAAGCTGAGGAGGTTGCCATGTTTTGGGTGGCTATGATGACTCCGGCTTCGTCGCATCACTTGGAGAATCCCGTGTTCCGACAGAATTTCTTTGCCGATTTCTCCGAGTACATTAAGAAGTACGGTGCCACGGACGCCGACGGAAAGAAGGTCCCGATCAAGAGCCTTGATAAATGCGACTTTTCCAAGATTTATGATTACTGGGTAGTCAAAACTGAAGCCGCCAAGACCAAGAACATGTCGAAGGAGGAGAAGGAGAAGGCCAAGGCCAAAAAGGACGCGCTCGAGGCGCCATATACCCACTGCTTGTGGGACGGTAGAAAGCAAAAGGTTGGCAACTTCAGGGTTGAACCGCCCAGTCTTTTCCGTGGACGTGGAGAGCATCCCAAGACAGGCAAAGTCAAGACTCGAGTACTGCCTGAGCAGATCACCATCAACATTGGCAAGAACGCCAAGATACCAGAGCCTCCTGCTGGGCATAAGTGGAAGGCGGTTCAGCATGATCAGAAGGCAACTTGGCTGGCCATGTGGCAGGAAAACATCAACGGCGCTTACAAGTACGTGATGCTCGGAGCTGCCAGCGACATCAAGGGTCAGAGCGATTACAAGAAGTTCGAAAAGGCCCGGGAGCTCAAGAAACACATCGACAGGATCCGCAAGGATTACACCAAGGAGCTCAAGAGCGAGGTCATGGCAGACCGACAGCGTGCCACGGCCATGTATCTTATCGACCAGCTTGCTTTGCGAGCTGGAAATGAAAAGGATACGGAGAATGAGGCTGACACCGTCGGCTGTTGCTCACTCAAGTATGAGCACATTACCCTTGAGCCACCGGACAAGGTCACCTTTGACTTCTTGGGCAAGGACAGTATCCGTTACAACGAGACTGCCCACGTCAGTGCCCAGGTTTTCAAGAACCTGAAACTTTTCAAGAAAGCCCCCAAATCCGATGGCGACGACCTTTTCGACCGCCTCAACGTAAGTCACCAACTTCAATCAGCGCAAGTGCGTCGCTAACGCCCTTCCTAGACCTCGCAGCTCAACAAGCACCTGAACAACTATATGCAGGGCTTGACAGCCAAGGTTTTCCGTACCTACAACGCGTCTTACACCATGTCGGAGCTGTTGAAGGAGCTCGACAAAGATCCTCGGTCTCGTGGTACTGTTGCAGAGAAAGTGAAGTTGTACAACGACTGCAACCGCAAGGTCGCTATTCTCTGCAACCACAAGCGAACCGTGGGCGCGAGTCACGAGCAGCAGATGCAGAAACTGGGTGATAGAGTACGTGTTATGTTAACAACAGACCCCCTGGAATCATCACATCTGCTAACCATTTCCCCAGATCAAGGGCCTGCGGTATCAGAAGTGGCGAACGAAGAAGATGATCTTGGACATTGACCCATCTCAGAAGAAGAAGAAGGGAGCTGCTTATTTCGAACTCGACGAGGACATCGACCAAGAGTGGGTCCTAGAGCACCAGAAGTTCCTGGTGGAGGAGCTGCGCACCAAGATCACCAAGAAGTTCGAAAAGGATAACGAGAAACTCAGGGCTAATAAGGAGAAGCCTTTGCCCCAGTCCGAGCTCAAGGAGCGACTCAAGGACGTCAAGGAACTCGAAGCTAAGTTCAAGAAGGAGAACAAGACTAAGAAAGTGGAGGCCGAAGGCCGAGGCCCGACGGTCGAAAAGTTCGTGGCCGCGATCAAGAAGATTGACGAACGCGTCAAGAACTTTGAACTCCAGGCCGAGGACCGTGATGGAAATAAGGAAGTTGCTTTGAGCACTTCCAAAATCGTGAGTCCTCCATATCAATTCACGTTACCGACATCTACTAACCCAGCGACCTATCTAGAACTACATCGATCCTCGCTTAACGGTCGTCTTCTCCAAGAAATTTGATGTGCCCATCGAGAAGTTCTTCTCCAAGACCCTCCGAGACAAGTTCCGCTGGGCCATCAAGTCCGTTGAGGACGTGGATGACTGGACCTTCTAAGCTATCTCTGCACTTGATGCCAGTTTGCAATCTCAGCTTGTTCTTGCTCAAAAAGCATTCACTTCTTATCATTTGCTTCTTTTTGCGGGTCTGTAAGAGTATACAATTTTTAAAATACGCGGATCGTCTACGTTGGGAGTTTGAAGGGGACACGGAGGCAGAGATCTGCGCAGAAAAGCGGCCTTGGAACAGCGGAAGAGCCTCGACAACTGGTCTCTAGGATTCGAGGCAAGGCGTATATAGACGGGAACCAACGAGCGGCCAGACGTTTTGCGAGTTTGGGCGACGATGGGTAGATGGCCTGAAGAAGAGCTTTGGTAGTTTTGCTAACACAGGATTGCTTCAAATAAATAAACACTTGCTCTAAGCGTATATGCTGTCTAATAACTATGTGACCAGTCTATGTGTTTTGTGTCCACTCGCCCATTTCTAGAGTAGACATGTATATTCCGTAACGCCATCGCTTGCAAGAAAAAGAAGTCACAAGAGGAGAAGCCGCGAATCCTAAATGCTGGAAGCCAAGCTTCACCTCCTCGTCGCACATCCCTCCATTATCCTCATTAACATGGTGCGGCGTGAGTGCATGCCGATCCAGTATCGACTCAAAAGACATGGTTCCTCCGTGTACAGATGCAAACTCCCTTCACATCGGGGATTGCTCAAAACAGCCGACCAGCGAAGACGAACACGCCCGCTATCAACGGCCCCATGGCGAGCAACAAGGTGCGAGGCGCATGGGCAGACGGCATGCCACCGCCCAGCTTGCTGTTGGGCACGATCTTTCCTTCGGCGTTGATGAACCAGCCGTCAGGGACGAGGCCTCCCGTGGGCCTAGCCTCGGCGACCCAAGGCCATCCCGTCTGCGTAGCCGTGGCGTCGCTGTCGTCGCGGGCGATGCCGCCTGCGGGAACCTCTGCTGTAGCCGTCGTACCGGCAGCGCTGGCCGTCACGGTGATGCCTTCGCCGTTCTCGCCGCCGTTGACTTCGCCGTCGACGGCCTGGATAGATTGCCAATTGCCCGTCGTGTCGCCGTACTTGTACTCCTTGCCCGTCGAGTAGTCGCTGATGACGATGCTTTGGACCTGCATGGCGAAGGGACCCTGGGTGTAGTCCGTCGGTCCTCGAGCCCACTTGACGGTTCCCTGGGCGTTGTGGGCAGGGTCACCGGCTGCCCACGAGCCGAAGCGGACTTGCATCGGTGTCTGGGGATATTGCCCGTCCTCGGCATCGTCAAAGGTGAGCTCACGCACGGAGGTTCCGCCCACCAACCAGACGATGCGGTCCTTTGTCCAGTCGATGGTATAGGTGATGAACTGATCCTGGGTGCCTTGGACCTCGTGGAACTCGCCTCGGTTGTAGTCCGTCACCTTTCCCTTGCCAAAGTAGTTGCTCTGCATCTCATCCGGGTCGGAGCCTAGCCACTCCATGTCGATCTCGTCGAGGGTGTCGGACTGGAGAACAACCGTGGAGACGATGCCGGCACCGGGGGCGGCCTTCATCGTGATCTCGACACGGCCAAACATGATGTAGAAGAGCGCGTTGAGCTGCGGGGCATCGCCGCCTTTCGCGACGGTGAAGGAGACGCCATCGTCACCGTAGGATGGGGAGCCTTGTGCGGCAAAGGAGTTGACCTCGCCATCGCGGAAGTCGACGTTGATGGTAGCACCGAGAGCGGTGTTGCCAGGGCAGTCGCCTAGAGGGGTTTGCGGCGTTAGAGCAACGCAGGTTGACCAGGAGTGCAAGGAGTAGCCGGCAAGCTACGGGGAGCGGCTTACCACTGTTGAGAGGATTACAGTTGCTGAACGTCTGGGCTGAAGCGGATCCAGCAAGCAGAGCAGCTGCCGTAGCCAACGCGGACGTGATCGGCCATCTCATGATGGGAGATGGGGAAGATGTAGGTCTGCGCAAGGTTTGTGTGAGAGGCGCGGAAGCGGTGAAGCAAGAGGGTTTTTGCGTACTCGTGATGTGGGCTACTCGATACGAGGCCGTTCGACTCGACAGGGTTACACGGTTAGGGAAGGGTTCGTTTGGCTCGAGGGATGTCTTCGACGTCAAGGCTCGATGTACACACGGAAATGCAGAGAATGCAGGTTTCCGTCCTGCAACCGCGTATCTGGGATGGCGACGAACATATACGGGGAAAGCTGGAGGGCGGTTGCATCACCGGGTAGCACCTAGCAACCCCGTCATAAGCCGGGCAGGGCAATCGAGCTCATCTTCATCTCCCAAGGAAACAAGGCCCTAGCGAGGCACTTGACATGGCGGATGACAGGGTCCTCGCTCCATGGTTCTCGAGGTTGATTGGTTCTCGGCATCGTTGGGCGAGAGGTGGGAGAGGTTGGGAACTTCATGGCGAGACGCTTGTGTGCCTGGATAGCGTCGGCCGAGTGGGGCCGGGAGTGGCTGGTACTGTAGTTCGGGACGGGAGGCTGGGGGTGGGGCACCCATCGTCTTCGCATCGCAAAAACATGGAACCGTGCCACATTAGCTACCCTGGAGGATTGGCCGGACAACCCAATTTATTACATCTCACAGCGCCAGTAACGTTGCTCAGAATTATCGTGCAAAGCACATCGGTAGGCTAATCTAGTGAATTCTCACCTACTTCACCGTAGTCCACCTCAAGGTTCCAAACATATGTCGTGATTGGCTTCCAATGACCACTCTACTAGTACTATGGCCGTGTTCAAAGTGAACCAGAAGTTGCGGATGCAGTCTGCATCCAGAAGCCACTGATAATAGATAGACTTGGAGCGTACAACGATCAGCTGGCGCAAGGGAATCGCACGTCTCGAGCAACTTACCGTTCGTCAACAGAAGGCGCACAAATCTCTTCCCGGTTGTTAATGCAACGCGACGCACGACTTTGGCAGGGTACTTTTTTTTCGCATCATCTTTTGCTGCAACACCTGGTTATGGCTCATTGGCAGAGACATCACCGCCAACTTGTTGATGCATCAATAAAGCTGCAGTCTGGCCCATAATGACCGTTGGCGTTTCATCCTGAAGCGAAAAGGGACACACTAGAGCAAGGTCACGGAAGGAAAGAGAAAAAAAGGAAAACGGGGAAGAAGAAGAAAAGCACACACCAGGAGAACGGGAAGAAGAAGAGGAAAAGAAAAGAAAAGAAAAGAAAGGACGGCAACTGTGATGCATCAACACGTCCCGTCGCCACCGTGGGGGCCGCTCAAGAGGCATAGCCTCAATCGGTAGCCGTAGCATCAATACCTCCAAACGAAGTCGCCGCAGTTAGTAAACTGGCATGAGCGTGGCCAACAGTCAGCCGGATGCCATGGCGTGTACGATAGAAGGAAACAGAAAGACCAGTGGCCAAAGGTCAGAAGCCGCCGTCTCCGCCATCCGTCCCTTGCAGATGTTCCTCCTCAACGAAGCTGGATTGAATTGAGATCGTTCATATTGTTCTAGAGAGGCATCGAGATGATTGACGTCTCCCTACATGAAAATCTCAACGTTATCCTATTGTAACTCCGGGGGGGGGGGGCATCAAGGAAAAAGCATTTTTCATTATCTGTTTGAAATACCTTACTGCACTGCTTAGTCCAACGTCTCCGCACACTTGCAGCCAGCCACGATGGACGACACGTCGTAAATGATGAAGTGGAAAACGGTAGACTAGAGTAGAGAGAGTGTTACCCAATACGGGCCAGGTCTATCTCACGCCTCCATTTTGCATTTCGTAGAGAGCTGACGAGGCATAAGCTGAGCGCATTAGGGTTTTGCTGCCGGGTCCGTCCTCTCCAGCGCGCACTCACGCACACACACACACATGACTGACTCTTGCTTGACCCGTGCGATGATTTTGCCCGACGTGGAAAAAGAAAAAGGGAAAGGATGTGACAGTTCAGATACCTCCTCCAAACGTTCAAGTACAGCGACGCAACGGACGTGAGGGCCAAGCCGACGGAGGGGGAAAAGGAAAAGGAGACCATCAAAGTGGCAACTTGTACTGTAGAATGTGACAAGTTGAGACAGCCATGTCATCAGCCTATCAACCGAAAACTGTTGATGACGATACAGGTTCATTCCTCATCTCAATAGGTAGTATGAGGTATATCAGGTAGCAAGCCATCGAGCGGGAAACGACGATACCTGAGAAGGAAAAGGAAATAAAAGAGATCAGAGAAACCTGCTCACAGCCTCCATCCCATGCTTGTCTAGCAAACACTGGTTTGAGAGCCTCCCAACTTCGACCTGGCCAATGTTTGCCGTGACAATCCTGGAACGCCACGGATCACACACGCTTGGTGTTGGTTCCCGTCGTGCCCGCCGCTGTACCGCAATCATCAGACAACCAACAAAGCCCGTTCAATGTCTTAGCTAACCCTGACGGAGATCAAGCCCCAGAATATGCAGTAAGCCACGCAATTCTCACGAGACACGGCATCTGTAAGACTGCGACACTTGACCTGGGCTTTAAGTCATAGTCATATCTCGAATGACGAGTTGCTCGGTATTGGGACGCGATGCATATCGGACGACAGACAACTCAGCGTCACGCTCCGTGGCTATACGTGGCTCCTCATATCCGGCACAGGGTTAGTGACCCGCCTTTGTCAAGAATGACCAACCTATAGCACAGAGGAATTGCTGACATCAAAATAGGTCCCCCCCCTTCTTTTTTCCTCTCCACAGCTTGCCTTCCTCTTTTCTTTTTCCTTAGGGACCATGGCGGGAAGGTTCCTTTTGACAGGGTGGGCTCATCGTAGCCTCTGTATTGCTTTTTCCCAACATCCCGGTGCCGGTAGTTAGGGAGCCATTAAACGAGGTGGCACGATTCACTTCCTCACAACCGGAGTCTCCCGTCCAGACAGGAGATCTGATCACCCCGACCTTGTTGAACGGTTGCAAACGGTTGCCTGTCTGTTTTAAGTGGCTCAGAGGATGGTAACAAGGTAAATGCCACCAACTCGTCAAATATGACCACCTAGGCTTCAGGATATACGGGCTATAGCCTACTTAGACTTATCCTGAGGCAAACTCGACAGCGAGATAAAACTGTTGATCTGGTCCCTAATGAGGCTTGGCACGCTTCAATGGGGTAAATACTCGAGATTACTCATTGACACTTGTGAACGAGCAATCTGCGCAGACAATCAGCTACGATGTATAAGAGCTGATTCACGAAAGAGCCAAAGTGCGGAGACGAACTAGGCCAATGCCTCTTTGGCGAAGTTACGAGATGCCTCTCTGCATTTCTGCATCCTCGTCATGGTCAGTGCCTTGACGTGAAGACACTATGAAGTCAGTGCTCACAGTGCCACTCCGAATGAACCGTCCACTGGGAGAGGATATCGCGTAGGCCGAAGTCTTTGGAGTGGTTTCGCGACGGCAAGGACACCGACGTGCCGTGCCTAGACTAGTTCGGACTGCTACCCGAGCCTGATACGATACGGTCGAAAGCCAATCGAAAGACTGGGTTGGTAATTATGGATACTTTACCAAATGATTGCTCCCATATATTGTGTAAAACCCGCGGGGTTGAATGCATAGACGAGATTATGAATGTTCCAAGTTTAGGAACTTGAGCCCTGTGAGCTTAGTGGCTCATCAACAGATGAATAAGGCGGTAACCCAACGTCGTATCTGATAATAATGAGTAATTATGTAAGGACTTTGAGACGTTACCATGAGTCTGAACAAGATGAACGGTCCCTGATAAACATGGCTCGTGCGAGCGAAAAAGCTGGAAGGGTTCCGGCGTTGTCCTCCTGCTCCCCGACGATGATAGTCAAAGAGCTAGCTATCAACAGGAATCTCGAATGTAACATCAACAACTCCAGAGCGGGCACCTTTTGCCATGTTCTTGTCAAGTGGTGTGGTCTCGCGTTGAGCTGGGATGAGGTTGAGCCAGTGGAGTTTGAAACCTTCTCGAAGGCCCAGGGACATGGTCAGCGGAACGACGACTCTGTAAGACCAGGGTGCATAGGCTCCTACGCTAGCCCAGGTACGGGGGGACCACACTCCTCAAGGCAATCCGTGTTTACGTACGGGCTGATTTCGAGTCGTCTCCATGGCATGTCGGTCGTTACATCGGCACTTGGGATCGAGTCGCCATGAAGCAGACCGTCCAGGACGCACTCAATCACCATGGTAGGTCATAAATCGCACACGTTGGCGTTATGGTAGCATCACGATGTCGAAGCAGCTGTCAAAGTCCAATGTGACAGGGACATCCCCAGTCATGCCTAGTAACCTTTTGTGTTGATCTGTGGAACAGCAAGGTGGTTCTTGTCTCGAGTTGCATGGACGACGTAACCGTCCCGTCGGCTAGTCCGCGAAGGGACCATCATCCAAGTTTCGAATTTGAGATGCTGGCGAAATCGGCTGAGCTTCGCCTATCGAATTGTACCTTATATGCTTCGTTCTGCTCTGATAGCAAATACATGCTACAATTCGAAAGAACATTAGTGCTTCCGCTAATGCACAAGCTACCGTTATGCATGGTGATGACTTGGGGTTTCCTGAAAACAGGCAAACAATCGAGAGCTGCCAGATGTGATGTGCTAAAGCCTGAATACGTGCTGCACTGTAGGGAGCTTTCCTGGTGTTCGCCGCTACTAGCTAACGAACTTCTCCACGTTGAGCTGAAGGAAAAGTGGTGTACGGACTGGCTAACGGATGTCCGTTGAAGAATAGTCTGTACAGAAAATGGAATGGCTGAAATCCGGGGAGCGTCCCAGAGGCCGAAGACTAGGATATCCGCAGTCCTAGTCACCGTGGCTCTTATCGGCGAGATTGGCTGGCCACACGGCTACGTCTCCAGACAGGTTACCCAGTTATTCGTGCTAGGATACCATATCCACAGTTCCACATCCGATGATAGGGGGCCCTGGTCTGATTGTCCATTGAGACCGGACCCCATCAGGGTCCTCCGCACAACCCCCGGCCTAAACCCAAGCTCGCTTCCAGTGCGGCGTGCTGGGACCTCATGGTGGTAGGCACAGCCGGGTCGAACAGACTCTTTAGGTATGAGCCGCCAAGCCCGGGTCGATTAAGAGACGTGATGTGGCAAGCGTGCCGAACAAGTAATCCCCGCCTAGTTGCCATTCATTGACCCTGAACAGCATGAGTCGGTCAGTGGCTCTAACCCTGAAGAACTCCGATATGTAAGAAGTCAGACGGAATTTGAAGAATATCCTCAGGAAGGCTCTTCAATGGAGACCCTAGTATACCCTGATATAGCGGCAGACGGCTGCTGATTCCGTGGGCCGTTGGTCTGGGGTTGTGGCTGCGTCACAGGATGCCAAGTACCAACAGAATCCAGTGCGCTGGTTACCGCTGTTTGCTTACCATTGAATGTTACTCTGCAGTCTGCAGTCGACTAATTCAATCGTTGCTTGCTGCTTGCTGCTTTTGGTGACGCAGCAGCTATCAATCGTCGCTTGCCTCGTACATCTGGGAGATATCAACCGTAGCCGCGGTGGCAAGCTAGACAGAGCGCCACAGGTCCCCCCCCCTGTGTATGATCATATCCCTGCGGGTTGGGTTATGAGTAGTACGTATAGTGGGCTAGTCTAGTGAAGATGTCACGACTCGTTGCTGATGCTTAGGTTGGTCTGCTCAAATCCGGAACTAAACGGTTCCTCGTTGATGTCCATCTCCACGATCAAGCTGTTTGGAAGCCGCTTCCACGAGGCGCGATCAGGCTATGCACCAATAGATAAGCCAAGCTGACGAAATAGCAGAGCTAGAACGTGGACTGCCATCATGTGCCCTTTGCTTGGCGACTGATGTCGATAGCTTCTAAGCACGTTCCCGAGCTTGGGCTATCGAGGGAAAGGCTAGGATATCGGCGTGAAATGTGCGAACAGCCACGAGCTGGATCGGCAGGTTAGGCAAGTCTAGATAGAAACGTTTGCTGGCTTGGTAGCCTACGTTCTGACCTGACAAGCGGATCTAAATCTGAAGCGGAGGTAGGTGATAGTCGGTAAGCGATGCCCAACTGATTGTCATAGCGATTTTACGTAGGCCAACAGGTAACCAATGACGGGGTGGTGTGATGGAAGACGAGGGGAAAACAGAAGGAATTACTTCCCAGTAATCTGGTCAATAACATGCATGAAGGTGAGGGCAAGCTTCGTGCTTACCTGCCAACCTGAGGCAGGCGCAAATGCAAGCGCCATTTTCAGGTACAAGATGCTAAGCTGTAGACACGTGCGGAGGAGATCAACCTGAAGTTGACGTTACGAACGAACGAACGAACGGCTTGGATGGACCCTGTCATGATTGAGGAGCCTTGGAGGTGGGAGGTGTACAAGTTGCATGGCGGCAGCACAACTGCTAAATCCATCCTGGAGGTCAGACGGTGGTTTGATTTGTGTCGTACTATTGTGGCTAGTGCGGTCTGTTCCTGCATAACGGCGGCCGTCGCGCTGAGACTAGGAAGGTCGGGACTCTCCAGAGCGTATTAGCTGGTGAAAATTTCCTTGTACCTCGAGGTGTTGCCGCACCGCACCGCGTTCTGCAATCAAGAGGCCGGATGCAAGGTACCAGGTGGTGTGTGTGCCAAGATGCATGAAGCGACACCGACAGGTACCTGATTGGATGCGATGCTACCCTACGTGGTACAACATGCGCAGTACGTACTCTGTAGCGGTGGCTTTCTTGCTTCGAGAATCTCATGTCGGTCTGCAAAATCGCTTTCCAAGTCAAGGATGCTACTAGGCAGACGACGGTATTTGTTGGACTTGCTACGAGCAAGCATAGTACAGCATCGAGACTAGACACGATATACCCTTTATCACTGATGTAGTACGCACAACGGCAGATGTCTAATTACAAGTAGATAGTCCAAGGCGTGGTATGAGATAAAGGAAGCGGCAATGAAGTCATCCTCTGCCGTGTTGGTATCAGAGTAGCTCTAGTGCAGTTGTGCAGATCGTAGGAGCGACACACAAGAACGTGCATACCATGGTACAATACGCACGAGCCCAGTACTGCATGCCCGGTCACCGCACATCACGTACACAAAGGGCACAAAAAGACCGCTTGCATGGGTGGCTGCATCATGAAATGAGGATGTCCATTTTGTGCTGCCTTTTATGCGCTAAGATGCCCGCTCGGTCCGCTTTTCCCTCGAGCGTCGTTGGCGTGCCCGTGCATGGTTTCCTGGTGTGCCTGGCTAATGCAACTCCGTGCACAGCATCTTATGCAGAGCTGCTAAGGTTTCAGGTTTTCGAGAGTCCCTCAATTGACCAATGGGACAAAATCCGGGGGACCTGGGCCCTAGCACAAAAAGGACGGCCAATACTCGGCCTTGTCAACCTTCATAGTTGGGACTCGTAGATTGTCCCGCGACTAAGATCCCCACTCTGCAGCTTAGGCTCCTCTTTCGAGACAAGTGCCATGGGTTGTGCGGACCGGGCCCGAAGCCAAGTCCGCCCTAGATACTTAGAATCGCTCTAGAGAAAGTTCGGACGGAAACCAACTGTAAGCACGCCAGCGCGGGGAAACGAGACGAAAGCTACGGGCGAGTTGATCAGTAACCAAACCAGACGGATTAACACAATTCGCGTGCGCACAGAGCCTATCCTTCGTGATCACAAGACGTCAATCTGCGCTGACGGCGTCAGCCTTCGATCTAACTGCTGGCCAGCGCCAGATCTGCCATCTGCGGCTTGTTGAAGATGTTTCACTTCAACCCTGTGACCTGCCATTGTCGGTATGTACCCCCGCGGGGACATATTCGACGAAGGCCAACAGACCTTCTGGAAGCTCCAGAGTTGGCCAGACTAATGACGCGGCCGCCAGTCTACCGGAGCACACATGAATAAGGTTGCATTCGTCTGTGACCAGAACCGTTTGAGAGGAGAGGCTGGCCCGATCGGGATACGCCGCTGGGTAGCATTTTCGCCTCGGATTCGAGATTAACAATGGAAATTGGGAACTGGATTACCTATATCCGTCACATCCTGGCGACCAGAGCCCTTGCTGAAATATCGACTACGTATCGCTCGCAGGCGCAACTATCAGTCTGGCCCTCTCGTGCCAGGATCAAACGGAAAGTTTGCGACGTACCAGGGAATCCGAACGGGGCTGGCTTCGAGAAGTTGATGTCAAGAACAAGTACGTATAGCAGTAGGATTGACGATGGAGTCAGATGCCTTCATGTTCTTCTGCTGCCCTGAGAGCGGCCGGTCCCGCATCCCGTCGAACGCGCTGTCTGTGCGAGTTCAAAGCGAAATTGTCAATTGGTATTGCGACGGGGCCCTGGTAATGGTACCACCGGCGACGTTGACGAAGATGAAAATGTTCTACAATCTAACGCGCTTGGTAAAAGGCCGCAGTTGCTGACCGGGGTTAGGAAGCTGCAACGCTTCCTGCAATGTACGTATACAGACTGCTGCTACGAGTATGTACGTAGTTTTCCTTGTCCACAGCATGCCTTGCAAAAAGTCTGCTCCGTACTCGAGTCAATCGTCCGAAGGAGCAATCGTAGTAAGATATTGCCGTACAAGGCCGAGCGCAGCAGTGGAATTTGAAGTTGCCAGTGCGCTGCGGGACGGCGCCGTGTGTATGTCCGTGTTAGCGCAGATCGCGATCTGGGCGCGCGCTCCTTAACTGACTCGACCATGGCGGCGGATGGTGAGACGAACGATGCCAGCGCGCGTCGGGCGATGGGCTTACACGCCCTCTTCGATTCGCGACTCTTGGAAAACCTATCATTCTTGACCTTAGCTAGACGCGGCTGAAGCGTTTGTCGGATGTAACAAGTAAGCCATGCTGCTTGTTTGTTTAGATCTGGAGCAGCTATCTAGCACACGGCCAAGGTAGCTCAGTGCGTGTTGCGGTCGTCGAGTCGGCAAAAATGGGTCTTCTTGAGGTCGAACGCCAGCGCCAGCACCTTGCGCATACTAGCTGGTGCAGGCAGAGCAGACCTCTCTCTACCGAGCCTGAAAGAGAAAAGGCGGATGGATGTTGATGCCGAAAAGCGATAAGCTTACCCGAACAACCCAGGTTGAGCGGGACAAAGCAACGAGCTCGAAGCAGTGAGCCCCAGGCGGGCCAGTGGCCGTCCCGCCTGGAGACGTTAGCAGGGTACTACTGTACGTACAGTGCTGTAGGTATTGCTGGAAGTCTTCTGGACGGCTGAGGCGTTGTGGTTAGCGGCTTGCTCGGTGTCAAATGGCGTTCGATTCCATGTTGTTGTTTCGAACACAAACCGATTCCGTCGCCCTAGTCGCAAGGCGCCGTTTGCCCTGTGACTCGCTCGACGACCACGAACTAGCAGGACTATCAAGCCTCACCACACAAGCTCATTGCACCTAATCTCAAGCGTCGCGCCTCCAGATGGAAGAACTTGACCGGCAGATCTGCATTGCTAGCTTGACTCCAGTGGCTGCTGCTCACACATATTGCTGGCGCCCGTTGAAGTTGAAGCTAACAAGTCAAATTCTAATCAACCAGGCGCTCGTACATCAGATGAATTCGGCGCCGTCGTCATCTTCGGACCACGAATCGTTAACAAGTTAACTCGACATGCTAGTTTGTCCACTAGTCATTCCCAGCAGTCAAAGCACCTCTCCACTGTGAACCATGTTTTGATCCGACAGAGAGTCGAGCATGGCCGATTGCCTGACTAGGCAGGAGGCTAAAGAGTCGGTAGTCTAGAGTACCGTAGATAGTTGCACAAGTCGAGAGTATGTGTATGGCCGACGTCAGGGTGTGTGCGTGCGGGTTTGCCGCATAAAATCAACCCTGAATAACAGGGGTCAATTCATTGCTTGTGCTTGATCCAGATCTATCTTAGCGCCATAATTATACGAGCAGTCGCTGCAGGCTCTGGAAGGGCACAGAAATAGACATGGCATGACTTCTCACATTGTGACAGTACCATTGCATTTTTCTTTTTAACAACCAGTCTCGACGTCAGTTTTCTCCCAATTTGCTGCTTCTTTTCTTGGCCAGAGAATGACAGAAGTGGTTGGGCTTGGGTCGGAAGAAGTTCTCTCTCTCTCTCTTTGAGGGGATGATGATGTGTGACACGGTAGCAAGTACGAGATGGTGATGTGATGGATCGCATACATGATTCCCCATCCCGAATTGCCCGTGTCGTCAAAGTCAGTTAGTTTGCCATTGAGCCAGCAAGCGGCTGGACCAAGTTGCGTGCAAGCTACTTACCATTATGACATTGCCTACCCATCTAGCCCAGGCGAAACAGCGAACCGATCACCAAGTTGGCGTCGTGGTTGGTTCCTGCTTGGTCGGCTTCCATCAGATCCGAGCCCACGTCCACTCCCCTCACATGTTATCAGCATCCACACATACTGACAGAACGGTCACGCTGTTAGCTCCGGCTCTCTTGACTCTTGATCGTCCTACCAGCAGAGTCGTGTGAATGGCCGTGAAAGGTGACGTCCGGCGGCTTTCTTCTCTTATTATTACTCTTACAACAACATACAGCAAAGAAACCCGATATCTACTTTAGCGTTGCGTCAAGTTGCAGGGTGCATATGGATGGATGTACGTACGTAGTAGTAGAGAGATCGGCAAGGACAGCCAGCCAAGCGTGACGCCGTCGAATGCGCGCTGTACCTTGCATCGAGGACTCTTGATTTGACGAGAGATATCTGTGCGGGACAGAGACACAAGCACAGCTCGATGATAAGCGGATGTGACACGACGACATCAGGCCAGCGAATGGCTGTGCACATCACAGCACAAATATGAGTGGACGAATCAAGGGGCCGTTCGTGTCGCAGCTGAGCAATGAAACTTGGCACCCAAGATACGCAGTTATGCATAGGCCCAGACGAGTCACGAGGGGGCGGGCCTATCATTGTGATGGGTTTATGCAACCCTTGTGACGCGGTTCGCGTGCGCTTACATGCCACTGGGAGGCCGCACCATACGAGTGGAATTGCACCGTTGCGCGCTCAAGCAAGGGCGATTGCATAACTCTGGAGGGCGCTGGCATCGCATGAAGCTCACTGGGTAGAACGTCTTGTTCCAGGGCGAGATGTTTCGCGCCAGAATACCAGCTGCATTAGCTATGACGCCGCTCATGACAAGCACACTTCAACAAAGCAAGGGAGCTGCTTCGAGCCTCGGGATTTGCATAACGAGGGGATGATGCGAATGTTGAGCTGGTTGTACTACTGTTTTGCATTGGTGGGCGGCCGCGACAGTGGTGGATCGCAACTCTGAAAGTTATGTGGACTGTGGACTGTTGTATTCTTTTTTGTGTTGTGTCGTGTCGTGTCGCCTCGTGGACTTCGCGAGGTACCTGAGGTACTTTCCTGATCCGTTCAAGGTCGGCCAGACGGAGCGCTGCCACGACGCGTGCGCCCACGACGCACAGGCGCGCTCATATTTCTATGTACACCACACATCATACAATACATCATACAATACATCATACATAGCACACGGACTTCGAAACACACTACGGAACTCGTACTCTGGTATGGGCGGGACGGCGTGATATTGTACAGCATAGGATGCTTGCACAAGCGATTGACGGGGCTAATCCGTTCACAGCGCTTTAGGCTAATCGCCGAGCTCGCAGCTCAGTCCAGACGTGGGGAAGGAGCCGGTGACGGGGTGCAATATTGGATGTCAGGGCCGGACCGGACTGGCTCCGAAGCTCTTCATATCGCGGGCCATGATCCGGGAAGTCGAGGGACCATCCAGAATTAGAAAAGGCCCAGTCAGTTGGTCTCTGCTCTCGCTGCTGCTTGGCCTTGCTGCGCCTGGGGCTTGTCACTTTCGGGCGAGTGATGGGCAAGAGAGGAGAGGTGGTTGTAGGGTGCTGAGAGGTGTGCGGCACGCCACCACCACCACCACCACCACCACCACCCACTACCAGCTCTGCCATGGTACCGCCAGCACCGCGGCCGAAAGCTGTGATCACTTCTTGACCACCGCTATCGTGGGTGTCTTTTTTGACTGCCTGGGTCAGGTACAAGGTCCCTCTTCTCTCAGGTTTCCCTTTTGCCCCAGACAAGGATTGACAGGGGTTTGGGGACCTTGCCGTCTGGCCCACCAAGTGGGATGTGGATGAGCTTGTGGGCCTCCTGGTGGATTGCGCCCTGGGGGCTGGTCTGGCTCGTCCTGGCTCGTCCTGGCTTGAACCTGGACTTGCCTGGGCGTCCCACACCACGCCCTTAGAAGCATCCAAGCACACTCACTAACCCCCCGGCCTTGTCGAGTGAGACAGTGCATGAGGCGGCGGAGCGTTTCCATCTGCCTATCGTGTCAATCTGGGTCGACCCGTCCAACGCCAGCCAGGTCTCGTCCTCGTACATATCAATCCGTGGTCCCCGTGCCCGTTCGCCAACTGCTCACTCTTCACCCTAGGTATGATCGACAACCGCGTCTGATCTGGAACATTTTGATCTTTTTTCTCTTAAGCCCGCTCGGTCCTTCCTTCTTTTGTGACTCGATTCTTAATTTGCTTGGATATCCTCGTCTTTGAGAATCCTCTCACATTCTTTATCAACCAACATCTACACCCACCTCCACCATCACCAACTCCAATAACTCTCTTTCCACCTCTGCTCTAGTCTTGAGTCCACTGAAAGACCGGATCAGACCCCGAAGAGAGTTTCATGAACAACGTCACCAACACCAAATCCAATCGAGTCACTTCATAGCCAGGTGCTACTACGCCGAGAGGCCTTGTCGTCCATTCTCTTCCAACAGGAACCGAACATCCAGACCGTCATTAGGCCAACTGCCGCAATCCGCAAAGCAAATCGTGTACAACTACAACATTGATTGTTATAACCTAATACTTATTACATCACCAATCTCCACAACAGGTTCGTTCGCACAAGTCTAAAGAGCTAGGCAACCTTTCCTGACTCTCTACAGAAGTAATGGATTCCATGATGCCCCAGGCCATTGGTGCCCCCTTCTACTACTACACCCCCGAGAACAAGAATGAGATGCGACACCACGGCCACTTCTCGCCCCAGCAGGCCATGCAACAGATGGCTATGTACCCCATGGTCCCTACGCTGCCTTCAACGCCAGTCTACTCTCGACCGGGCTCATCAGCAAACTCGCAGCCTCCCACCCTCTACAGCAACGGCCCAGCTGCCCTGACCCCGGCCGCCTCACCTCAGCCCGCCTCACACAAGCCCTCCGTCATGCTGGAGGCGGAGCTTTACGACAACTCGTACTTCCCTTCGACCCCGCCGCTGTCAACTTCTGGCAGCACCATCGGTAGCCCCAATACGTGTGAGATGCTCCAGACGCCCATGAACCCCATGTTCTCGGGTCTTGATGGTATGGACGGCTTCAAAGATACTTTCGAACCTGTTGAGACGTCAGTCCTGGACTGGACAAGCTGCTCGCCTGGTAAGTACAATAAACTCTCATTTTGCGCCACATAAGCTCGTGGGTTGTTGTGGCTCGTTCTCCCGGTGAAACATTGGCTCTGGTCAAAGCCTACTATTTTTGGACGCTTTGACGGACATTTTGTGGTGCAAGCGGCCGGGCGGACGCCGTCCCGAACAGTGCGGCGGTGCGCAAGCCCACACCCAGAGTCGAAATACGCTGTCACGAGTGGGGGGTGATCTTAGGCTAACTGGATATGGCAGCCTACTTTGAGTCTCAGCTCAGCAACGTTCCCTCGCTCAGCAACAACGCCAGCGAGCTGTCTACGCCTTCACTGTCGCCGTCACCCGCGCCTTACGCGCGCTCTGTTGCCTCCCAGGATCAGGACGTTGACTTCTGTGATCCCCGCAACCTGACCGTCTCGGCTGCCAGCTCTGTCAACTGCGCACTAGCTTCCGACCTAACCTTGATCAACGACGAGGAAGTCCAGTGCGAGCCCATCAAGGCTAGCGCGCCCGTTGCTAGCGCTCAGTCATTTGAGTTCAACCCCGTTCTCCCCAACAGCCTTCCCACATTCGAGGACTTCTCAGACTTCGAGTCTGAGGACGACTTTGTCAACAGCCTGGTCAACTTGGGAGGCGAGCAGATCTCCGCTGACACTGGCCGGCCCCGCGCCTGCACCGGCTCCTCTGTTGTGTCACTTGGTCACGGTAGCTTCATCGGTGATGAGGACCTGTCCTTTGACGAGAACGAGGCCTTCGAGTTCCCTGCTTCTAGCCCTCCCTCCAGCATCGCCTCTGACGACTGCTGCCACAAGAACAAGCGTGCCAAGAAGTGCAACAAGGACAGCCGTACCGCGGCACCTGCCGTCAACATGGCTGCTACTGAAGATCGATCCGCTGAGGTTCACGATGCCAACGAGACAGACGAGGCCAACGATGTCAACGATGCCGCTTCCGAGTCCAATGCTTCAACGGGCTCCGATGGTGCTTCCGCCCCTCTCCCGGCTCCCGCCAGCCGACGTGGCCGCAAGCAGTCCTTGACCGAGGACCCCTCAAAGACGTTTGTCTGCGACCTCTGCAACCGACGTTTCCGTCGCCAGGAGCACCTGAAGCGACACTACCGCTCGCTCCACACTCAGGAGAAGCCATTTGAGTGCAACGAGTGTGGCAAGAAGTTCTCGCGCAGCGACAACTTGGCTCAGCACGCACGAACCCACGGCAGTGGTGCCATCGTCATGAACCTCCTCGAGGACGGCGAGTCTCACTACGACGGTCTGTCAGTCCCTCAACCTGCCGGCGAGGACTACAGCACCTACGGCAAGGTGCTTTTCCAGATGGCCTCTGAGGTGCCCGGCAGCGCCAGCGAGTTGTCATCTGACGACAGCGAACAAGGCAAGAAGAAGCGTAAGCGCTCTGACTAGACAGTGGATCGCTTTGCAGGCCAACAACCACAACGTGTCAGAGCAGTCAATCAATCAACTGACTGGCCTTTGACATATGCCGATATGACGCTGACGACCTTCTTTCTTCTTTTGGGCCACCCGCTTCTTTGCGGGTGTGCGGTAGGGTTACGGACTTTAGCTGGGAAAAGACCTTTCGAACGGAAAAAAGGGAGCCAGCAAGAGAAAAAGTTGCAAGCGGGTTTTTGAAGTGCATTTTACAAATTCATGTATCAACACATCAGGAAGAAGGCCTCCTCGCCAAGCTTCGACGATGAGGGAGGCTCTAGATTCTTTGCTTTGCTATATTAGCTACATTATGCCTGTCAAACAGTCGCGGGTTGGGAAAAGAAGCAGCACTGGGCGGTCACTTTTGTTTTACAGTTTTACCAGGGAGCACTCAGGGCGTGAGCGAGATAGGAATCATTGCATTTGCGTTGGAGATGAGAAACCAAGAAAAAAAAAAAAGAAGACATGGGTTTTTAACCAGACAACAACGACCACAACTTGTTCTCCGGGCGGATTGCCGTGCTTACAATCGTTATAATCTTCATCACTTTCAAGCCAGTCGCTGGCTTGGCCCGGATGAAGGCACTCATGGGATGCGTGGGGTAGTGAGACGGACTTGCCTTGTTCACTGACCACGTTCCTTTTGTGCGTGTTTTTCTGCTTCTTTACCCGTCCCTTGTTGGATTATGGATATCTATTGCAGGAGTGTGCTGGCTGCCTTCGTTAATAGATACTCTCACCACAATTCAAGACACTTGGAGTCAAATCAACTTCTGTGCCATGACGATGATGATGTGATTGTTTCCCCATCTCATTTTGTTCTTTGCAGTGCTGTGGTGACGCCCGTGCCCTGTCAGCCCGTCAGTATCGCCAGCTCATCTACCTTGTAGCGTTCGTCTCATCAGGTTTGATCAGCTATAATCTGATTTAACATGAAGTTACCCACATGGTGCGCTCGCTCTCCACGTGCTGAACAAACAACACCCCGAAGCACTCGCGAGTCATGCTAATGTCGTTTCCGTACAGCAATCTCAGCTCCCTCGATAGTTAGCGCCGTCAATCCGAAGGAGACTGGGACTTGACCCCAGGCACGGAGGGAGCCGCGGTATCTAGTCTATATTTTGCATGAACCCTAGGTCATAACGCTAAGCACGGGTTTGAATGTGATAAGCGAGGCTAGTCTCGTTCGAGTCTCTCCAGTGCAGCAGACCTTCTCGCCCTTCTCCAAAGAGGCTTTTCTCGGGACCGCGCGCCGCCCCCTCTACTTCTCCCCCATGGAATCTGGACGTCAAAGGCCTTCGACGGAGGTTTCAGTCGAGCCTACGAGCGAGTGAGCTGGTCGATCTCGATCGCCCTAAGAGGGGCGTCATTCACGGACCCTTCTGGCGTCGAGGCTTTGGTCACAGGGATGGACGATGATAGACTGCGGGCGGAAGGATGGCTTGTTTTCGTAGACGCTGGCGCTTGCTTGACGGAGACGGAGATGAAGAAGAGCCAGGGCGATGGTCGAGCTCTGCTCCCTAGGGCTCTACGCGACGAGCACGTATGTATGTACGTGTACGTGTACGCGGGTAGTATAGATAGATTGGCAGCCACTTGGCTGGTCTCAGAGGTATCGGGCGATATCCATCACTCGTCGGGCAGGGTGATCGCCGGATCGGAAGACGTCCGCGGCCTAGGCCTCTCTACTAAGGGTCCAAGTTTGCAAGAACGGGAGATTGCATCCAGGATCCTGGTTAGGTGTTCCCGTGAGATCATGGGATTGTTATTTGCCATGTTCAATCCCAGCCGCTAGGCGGTGCTCGTATATCTTACTCGGATTCTCTAGCTTGCAGACTCTGCTGCTGTGGAGAGGGGGTTCATCAGAAGCGATCTTAGTCCGCCTGTCTGCCGATTAGTACCAGCTCTGGAATAAACTTGGGTGAGGACGCTTGAGCCAACGTCGTCTGGCGTAGTTCTATATACTGCTGTACGGAGTAGCAGTAGCAGTAGCAGCAGCAGTCGTTGATGTAGCATATTACAGCTTGAAGTTGGTTGGCGTTGAACTCTGACAGTGGATCCACAGCTCGCACCACGGCAACAAGGGGACCAGGGGACCTCTGCGTTATCGCAATGCAGCAGGAGCCTGCAGTAGTACGTACCAGACGAACCTCAACTCTTCCATCCACTTTCTACACCAGCAAAACACGACGAACTAACTTAGATCGGGAACTGAGATCAGTTGGCCAACCACAACCCTCGATCTGCATCGTCGACGAAGATTTCCAAGGATGAGAGTAGCGGTACTGTACTAGCTCACCAAGTCGGGGACCCTGCGTGCATCCGGGACGCGCTTGTCCAAATCATCAAATTTCCAGGGTATCGCCTTCTCGCACCCTACCTGCTCTAATCTTCCACAAGTCCCCTCACGTCCCAGCGACGAGGAAGTTGACTCGAGTTTTCTGTCGGCCACCAGGCCTACACCCCGACTAATCCGCAATATACCAGCGCTCTGTCCTGCGTGCTGCTTGGTGACTTCTCGGGGGTGTGTATGATCGGGTGACGCACGCCCATCAGCCCTTCACACTCTCAAGGTGGCAGTCAACATGTCATCCGCTGGCGACCGTCTCAATGTCATTGCGTTGATCTCGGGTGGCAAGGACAGCTTCTTCAGCCAGATCCACTGCATCGAGCAGGGCCACCGTATTGTGGCTCTTGCGAACCTGTTTCCTGCCGAGACTGGAACGTCCTCGGGCACTGGCGATCTAGCTCCTCTCGAACCCCAGGCTCCGTTGTTGGCCTCTTCCTCCTCGTCTTCTCAGTCCCGGTCCCGGGTGCCGCCATTCGCCTCGACGGTTCAGCTCATCGACCCGGCAGTATGGCCACCGTCGCTAGTTGATGGTCTCGGCAATGCTTGCGGCGGAGAAGAGCCGGCTACGTCTACGTCAGGAAAGGACCTCAACAGCTTCATGTACCAGACTGTTGGCCACGAGATCCTGCCCCTGTACGCACCCGCCACAGGTCTGCCACTCTATCGCATGCCCATCGGGGGCCGTGCTGTCCACCATGAGCGGGACTACGACGCGACGGACGCACAGCCTGATGACGAGACAGAGTCCATGCTGCCGCTGCTGCGAGCCATTGTCAGCCGCCATCCAGAGGCCAATGCTCTGTGCGCTGGTGCCATTCTCTCCACCTACCAGCGCACGCGAGTCGAGTCCATCGCCATGCGCCTGGGCCTCGTCCCCTTAGCCTATCTGTGGCAGTATCCCGTTCTCCCACCCCCAAGCAGCGCTACTAGCACTGGCCCTGGCACCGACACCGACACCCAGCTGCTGAGCGACATGGCCGCCGCTGGGCTAGAGGCACGGATCATCAAGGTCGCCAGCGCTGGGCTTGACGAGGATCATCTGTGGGAGCGCGTGTCGAGTGAGGAGGGTGCCCGCAGGGTCAGGAGCGCGCTCCGCAAGTTTGGCGCATCCGAGGGTGCCGCCTCGCTGGGCGAGGGTGGAGAGTTTGAAACCATTGTCCTGGATGGACCCGCGAGCTTCTTCAGCAAGAGGATCATCGTACCCGAGGAGGGGCGCAAGGTCGTACGTGAGGGCGGAGGATCTTCATGGCTGATGCTGGCAGGTGCACGGCTCGAGGACAAGACAGAGCCTGCCCAGGAGGCCGCCGTCCGGATCCCTGACCTACTAGATCCAAAGTTCAAAGCCATCCTGGATGCACTCCCGTCAGCGGCCCTAACCCAGGGTGACCCGGAAATCTCTTCAAGGCCGCGGATGCCCCTGCGTAGCTGTGGTCAAGGTCCTGCCGTTGGCAGCGTTGACCATGTGCGGTGGTCTGTACTGGCGCGGCCGAGCGCAGATGCGAGATCGATCCAAGAGGAGACGATGCAGGTTGTGGAGAAGATCCGGGCGTTGGCATCGGCCAACTCTATCGATCTTTCTCAGGTCACCAGCACTGTCATTGTGCTCCGACGGATGTCAGACTTTCCACATGTTAATGGGGAATACGGCAAGCTGTTCACCAAGCCAAACCCGCCATCGCGAGTGACTATTTCTTGCGGAGACCTGCTGCCCCCTGGAAACGACATTGCCGTTTACCTCGGCGCGCTTCCTGCTACGGTAGATGCCGATCGCAATGGACTGCATGTCCAGTCCAGGTCATACTGGGCGCCGGCCAACATTGGCCCGTACAGTCAAGCTATTGACGTGCCTGTTACTGTTGAGGAAACACCGACTGGCCTACGCAACATCTCCATTGCAGGACAGATTCCACTAATTCCAGCTACAATGGTGCTCCCATCGTTGACGTCTGAGAAGCCACGTGAGTTGCAAGTTGTGCTATCTCTCCAACACCTGTGGAGGGTTGCGCGAGAATTGAAGGTCCAGCACTGGACCGGTTCTGTGGCTTACTTCCCGCGAACACGACCAGCCGGCGTCATGGAGCGAAATGCTAAGCTCGCAGGATATGTATGGAAGCAGGCGTTTGGTTCTCCCGACGAAGAGGACGAGGATGAGACAGGTCCAGATCTTTGGGATCTCAAGTACAACCCTGCCTACATGTCTCTCGACGGTGGCAGTGATCGCAAGGGTAAGCCCGCGGTGCCGGACTGGTCGGTCCTGACCCTGCGCCAGCAAAACGAGCCAGAGACGTGTATCCCGCCTGTCTTCGCAGCTGAGGTAGAGGATCTACCGCGCTCGGCGGCCGTGGAGTGGCATGCTCACAACGGACTCTCCCGCCTGGTGGAGAGCAGCCTGGAACTCATCCATTACCCCGAAGTCGGGGCGCAAAACTGCCAGACATGGCATTCGGTTGTGAAATCCAGCACGGCTACGGTTGTGTATACCTCTATCGCACTGGAAACCAGGAACAAGGGTGATATCCGCAGTACCCAACAGCTACTCCAGACCATGGGTGACGCACATCAGGACTCGGTCCGTCGTGTGATTCCCGACGGTGCAGGGACTGTGCTGCAGAAGCCGTCCCTAGTTTACATCGACGCAGCGGAAGTGACCTCAGCTTGGTCTCTAACAATCGATTCGTTAGATGGACTGGCTGTTATTCCTTGCCATTCGCTCTGGTCTTCCGCGGGCGAGGGGCTTGTGGCTATGGGGCTGTATGAGACTGCGTTCAGATGATGTGCGTTGAACGTAAAGATAAATAAAGAATGAAAACCAACGATACCACATATCCATGTGCTCCGAATCTCATCACTGACTTTTTTTGCCAACTCTTCGTGCCGGCGCCCGCGAATTTGTGCAGCGATCAAGGCGGTATATGTCACCTGCCATGGGAGGCAAACAAGCCATCGTTCAGCTGCCACAATGGTAGACTTATGCTCCTAATAGGCCTGTTTGTGCAAGGGAAATCTCGGATAGCTACGACGCAAAGGCTGGGATCTCTACGAGCGACCAAGGGGATGGTGCAAGAATACCAGTAGACTGTGGCCTGGAGAAAGTCATGCATCCGTTGTCGCCTGCTATGAATGTTCTAGGACAGACACTGTTGTTATATGTTCATAACGGTAAGAGGTCAAGTTAAGCATGCAGATGCTAGCAGCAGCCGGAGCCGAGGTAGCGGCAAGTGTGGGGTACAGTAGTCCGGTGCCCGGAGTCACGGAGGACCGGCCTGCATGGCTTTGGGGCCCACCTCTCAAGGCTGCCTGCGACCTTGAGATTGACAGACCCATGAGAATGCCTACGGATGCATATGACGACGATATCCCAGATTATGAACTAGAGCAGACTGCACTACAGTACAGTACCTTATTCGTCATAGGAAACAGCCAGCCGTTGACGTGCTGGCACCGCACTCTTGTGCCATAACAAGAATATCGGGCCAAGCCACCCTTGTAAGGTCGCTGGAGCCCGCGAAGTTCAGTGATCAAAACGACCTCATTCGTGCATTATCGCGCGCACCCTTGCAACCGGCAACCGTCCAGCCCGTCCTGCACCTCAACGTCCAACTCCTCTTGGTTCCAGCCGCGCCCATGGCCGCCCAGGATCAGGGCAATGACCGCGATCAAGTCCCAGGCCTCGATCGCAGCAGTGCGCCGACGCCACAAGAGCCCGTGATTCCCGCTGTTTCTCGCGCCGCCACAGCTTCCGTGGCAGAAGGGCTTGCCGCTTCGTCGCAGTCCGGGTCGGGTGCAGGTTCTGACTTGGGAGAGCGTCGCCAATCGTCTGTCGTGCGCATAAACGACATTCTACAGGTGAGTGTTTCTAAACCGCGATTGCGACTGTAAGCGGGTGGAAATCGCTGCGCTGTACGCTGGAACCTCTAGCGCTTGCTTCGCACCACCGCCGAGGAGACAGCATCATATGAACAGAAGCGCGTAGATGTAGCTGACATCCCGCAAAGAACGCTCGCGAACGAGCCGAAACCATGGGTGCCATCGACGCCCCCACCTTCAAGACCTCACGCCTCGGGAGCCGGAGCTCATCCGCTACCGGCCGGCCACGCGCAACTGCTGAAGACGCCGACGAGAGCAGCGCCGACGAGACCACGGGGATAGTGCCACGGGGCGATGATCTAAACTACCAGGCTCTGCGTACGACTAGCACTGCCAGCTCAGGCGCTCGCGCCCGCAGGATTGCGCCACGGCAAGTCGACTCGCGAATATCGGAGGAACGGCAGCCCGGAGCTGCGCCTGATATGGAATATGCGCAGCGCGAAGAGCCTGGGAAAGAACCGCCATCGTGGTGGGAAGAGACGCTGGAAAAGTTCCGATCTATCGAATTGGAGAACAAGGGGAGCGTGGCTCGCGATCATCTCGCCATTGGTATGTGGCGCTTCTTGCGATGAGAACCCATGGCATCTAACGCGAGACCTGTAGAGCGAACGTTCCTCGCCTGGCTCCGCACATCGTTAGCATTCGCCTCTATTGGCATCGCAGTCACGCAACTCTTTCGGCTCAACACGTCTCTTGCCGACAGCGAGAGCAAGGGAAATGGGAACATCGAGACGCTGCGGCACCTCGGCAAGCCGTTAGGAGCTACGTTTCTCGCCATCAGCATCCTGATATTGTTCCTTGGCTACAAGCGCTATTTTCAGAGTCAGTACTATGTCATGCAAGGCAAGTTTCCCGCCAGTCGTGGTACAATCATGATTGTCGCGTTTGTGGCTTTTGCCATCATGGTGACCTCTTTAATCGTTGTCATAACAATACATCCGACCACAAGGGAAGTATAAAGGCAAGCGAGCGGCGAGGGGGAAAGAAGAAAGAAGATGGAAGAAGACAATATTATCAGGGTAATTTTTGCAACGGACGACGACTGAGAAGATGGGTATTTTTCTAGCTGTGCTCGCTGTAAGCAAGTTCTTTCTTATAAGGAGTCATGAGGGCGTAGTGCTGGGCTTTGATTCTACTCTAGGACATACGTCATGAATCTTATCGAGGAATGATAAGAATTGGATATTTCAGTCAGTCTTCATTCTTGGAATCGATTACTCAATGGGGGAATGTCAATCCGACTAGCCTTTTCAATCTATTAATGACATCTCGGTAGTCATAACGCATTGTATTCTATATGTGGTGATAGTTGTCATAGTGGGGTACCTGCGCTCGCGGTACGATGGCACTTGCCTCACACCTCATTCTCAGCACCAGGTTCCTGCCTAATAGTTTTTTTCTAACCTCTCTACCTTCGATCCCCCAATTCTCCGAACTCCCATCATCATCATCATCATCATCATCGCCATGACGCCCTCTGAAGCATTTGACATCCCCGCTTTTGCTTCCACGCAGCTCGCGCTCCTAGACCATGAACTTCAGAGTGAAATAAGCGAGACGAGCGACCTCGTCGCCAACCACAGCCCGACAGCTCTCCAGCGCGCCGGCATGGCCCTCACCAACCTCGTCGTTGCCGGGCAGCGTACCGGCTTCGGAGGTCGTACCGTCCTCGAGCTCGGTCCGGATGCCGCTGTTGCGGCCCGCCCCGACGAGCTGCCTGAACACGGCCTCCGCACAGGGGATATTGTCTTAGTGGCCGAGCAGCCGGCTGGCAGTGCAAAGAAGCGTGAGGTGAAGGAGCTGGAGCGGAAGGGTGCGAGAGGGGTTGTCACGAGAGTGCAGAGGGGGTATGTGAGCGTGGCGTTGGATGAGGGGAAGGACGAGATTTCGTTCACTGGAAGAGTTTGGACTGTGAAGCTGGCTGATGAAGTGACGTATCGACGGTATGGAAACATGATCCCGACTGATGAATAGACAGGTCAGAATAGTTACTGATCTCACGTCTTAGGATGAACTTGACCATGGAGAAGCTGCAGAAAATGAGCGAGGCTGAATACTCAAGCTTCATCAGAGTCCTCTTCGGCCTCTCAAGCCCAAGCCCGGTAGCTGAAAATCTCAAGGCCGATGCGGACGTTGGTAGCATCAAGTGGTTCGATCCGACACTTAACGATTCTCAGAAAGACGCCATTCGGTTTTCTTTAGCCTCTCGAGAAGTGGCTCTGATCCACGGGCCACCAGGAGTGAGTTCACGACCTCTATAGTTCCCAACCAATTCACTAACTCGCACAGACTGGCAAGACTCACACTCTCATCGAGCTCATCTTGCAAATGGTCACGAGAAAACAGCGTATTCTTGTCTGCGGACCCTCCAACATTTCTGTTGATAACATTGTCGAACGTCTGTCACCACACAAAGTCCCCATCCTTCGCCTCGGTCACCCAGCCCGTCTTCTGCCCTCGGTGCTCAACCACTCCCTCGATGTACTAACACAAACGTCTGAGGCTGGAGCTATTGTAAAAGACGTTCGTACTGAGATGGATGCCAAACAAGCTTCTGTCAAGAAGGCAAGAAGCGGCAAGGAACGCAGAGTCATCTATGGAGAGCTCAAAGAGCTACGCAAGGAGTACCGCGAGCGCGAGCGCCGGTGCGTTAGCAACTTGGTTTCAGGTAGCAAAGTTGTTCTCGCAACACTCCATGGCGCCGGTGGCTATCAGCTGCGCAATGAAGAGTTTGATGTTGTCATCATTGATGAGGCGAGCCAGGCCCTCGAGGCTCAGTGCTGGGTACCACTTCTATCGGCGAAGAAGGTTGTATGTGCAGGGGATCATCTTCAACTACCCCCTACAATCAAATCAGCCAACTCCAAGGTGAAATTGCCGATCAAGGAGGGCATGAAGCTTACCAAGGGCGCGACGCTGGAGAGGACGCTTTTCGACAGGCTGCTGGCTCTTCATGGCCCATCCATCAAGCGTATGCTTACAACGCAGTACCGCATGCATGAGAACATCATGCGCTTCCCCTCGGATGAGCTATACGAGTCCAGGCTGGTCGCAGCAGATGCCGTGAAAGCTCGCCTCCTAAAGGATCTGGACTATGAAGTGAAAGACGTCGACGACACCCGTGAACCCCTCGTCTTCATCGACACCCAAGGTGGTGACTTTCCAGAGAGAAACGAGGATGAAGACAAGGATAATCCCAAGAAAGGCAAGGCGGGCCTGTCCGGAGATAGTAAGAGTAACGAGATGGAGGCGGTACTTGTACGACAGCATGTCAGGCAGCTGATTGCGTCCGGTGTTCGACCTGAAGACGTTGCAGTAGTGTCGCCGTACAATGCTCAGGTATGCACTCGATCCGTTCCGGGCTGTGAGCTATTACTGACCCGTCTACAATTCAGCTTGTCGCCCTGGCTCCTCTCAAAGAGCAGTTTCCCGGTATTGAGCTAGGCAGTGTTGATGGCTTCCAAGGCCGCGAGAAGGAAGCCGTCATTGTCAGCCTCGTAAGAAGCAATGCGGAAGGTGAGGTGGGCTTCTTGGCTGAAAAGCGACGACTAAATGGTAATTCAGACATCTTCCTGCGAAAACTTCAAAGCTGCCGCTCGTAGTTGAGTTCAAGACCATGACTAACGCGATGCTACATAGTGGCCATGACACGTCCTAAGCGATCTCTGACCGTGATCGGAGACTCGGAAACTGTCCAGAGGTAAGTTTAGCGGTACTCTCTCATCCCACATCCCATGTCAAGGTCTCCTTGTAGGTCTTGACTGTGCGACATCAAGCTGGGAGAGCGCATCTGGCCTACTCAAGATGTTGCTCTACTAATCAATATGTGTTTCTAGGGGGAGCAGTTTCTTGAAGAAATGGATGCAGTTCCTCGAAGACAATGCCGACTTGCGGTATCCCGATCTATCAACGATGACGCACGAAGAATAAAGTCCCAACTCCGTACTCCGAACTCCGTACAATCACGGACGAGGACTTTTGAGATGAAACCGAACCCGAGTTCCATAAATCTGTCTCATAGCTGCTTTTGTCAACAATGACCGAAATCAACCTGGTTCGCGCGGAGATGGCTTTTTTCTACTTTTAGACAACTCGCGCAGGGTGGTAACCCTGTCGGAGAGTTTGACAGCTGAGATGATGTTCCAGTAATGGCTAGCTCTGTGTGGATACTCTGCTAGCAAGCTGCAAGCATTCAGTTACTGCGACTGTCGACAAGCATCTGATGCCGTGATCATCGGCAGCCCCCGGCTCGACATGATGTTTCAGGTCATGCTATAGGAAGAGAGCTGACCCTGGTCCTGGTAGATGCGTTTCAAGTCTCAACGGTCCAAAATATGATAGGAAGAAGGGACAGTGATCATCACCTTGATTCCATGAAACATCAAGAGAGCCTAGCTGTCGAGAATGCTTGCTGGCCGGCGTTGACTGCTGGTTTAAGTTTGGTATGAGAAGCAATACAACAATAACGGCAGCGGCAACAAGATGTTGGCGTATCCGTACGCTTAGTTGGGAGATCGGGGACCTTGTGGCTGCGCTAAACCCGACGACGCCAGTGCCGTGCAAGGGTGCTCAATCTATCTACTCTAGCGTAGAGTAGCGCACAAACCACGAATAACCACGAGGGGGGAAAACACAGTTTCATCTGCACCTTTGCGCTCGTTTGTTTGTTTCGTGTCTTCGAACATGCTTCAACTGAGATGATAATTCGAGTACATGAGCTTGACTCGAAATTGGGAACTTAGCTCTGCACAGAGCCCTTTCCCGCGATAATAAGACCTGGTTAGACCTAGCTCGCCAACAAAAACAAACCAAAAAAGAAGGAAGGAGAAAAAGAAATACCAGGGGTCCCTGAACATATCCTGCTTGTTTTCCCCTTTGGTCGATGACTCGACACTCCGTGGGCTCGCACGGGCAATCGACCGTTGCTGACATCTCAAAACTGGACAAGCGTGTCGACGTGGCCCTGTACTCTGCAGCTCTAATCTTCCAACGTTATTGGACAACCTCGAGCTGCCATGGGCTCAATCTTCACACCCTCTTTTGTCAGGGAGAAGAAACGCCTACTCTGAAGACTCTAAGCGACGACATTTACAGCACGGAGATAAAGCCTAAGGGATTATTGATGCTGCATGCTCTAGGACGGTGCAAGCGAAGCAAGCAAGGAATCCCAGCAATGGCACGAACTCTCCCCACTAGCCCCACGCCGTCTGCCCGAGCCGTCCCCGTACGACGGCTTCGTCACTAGCCATCTACGGAGTGCGGGCATGTACGGAGTACGATATGCAGAGAGGAGGTCAGGTTCTTGATCAGAGGAAGCCTGTTGCTGGCAGTTTCCAGCTCACCGCTGCTACGTACCGTCTGGGCTAATAATCGATCCCATCAGAACATCATGGTACTGGCACTGCCCACTGCCGTAAGGCATGCACGCGTTGTTCTTCCAGCCGCGACTCTTTTCTGTCTGCGGGTGGCGTTGCTGTACCTTGCTGTTCCCTGTCTTGCCCCTGTCACCTCGCATCTCTCTCATCGTCAGACCCCCCTTTTCGCCTTTTCCCGTGGTCCCGTCTGGTTATACAATCTGGTACCCTCGTTGGTCGACCTGTCCCATTTTCGCAAACCCAGTTTCGCCGTGACATCCCTAGCCTGTACCTTATGGAGAAGCAGGCGTTGTACAGTACCAAACGGTTCGTATGCTGCTGCTAACCGCGCTTTAATAGATTACGAGCTGACGCCCACTTGGATTTCCTCCGGCCTTGTTCTGTTTAGTAAACGCTTCTTCTCTTTCTTGTTGCCTCCGCTGGCTTTTCTGCTGGTCTTGTTCTTTTTCGCTAAGCTAGGGCGAGCTTGTCACAGTGCATCCGAGCCTTTCCATTCGCTTCACTACGTTCGTTTTCTCTGTGCCTACTTCGATATATCTCCTCTCCGAATAGTGCCCCCCCCCTTCCCTCCTGTCCAGGGACTACTCGACTCAAAGTCACCGCTTATGAATGCACTCTAGTTGGCCTGTTTGCTATGTGTAGTTGAGTGCAAACACAGACAGTTTCGATTCTGGTAATCAAATCTTCTCAAACGACATGAATCAGGGCTCGCCATCGCTCGCTAGATTATCCAGCCCCTCGCCCACTATCATATCCGTGTTGCCTTGATCCCAAGGCGTAATCGCACCCTCGATCTATTCTTATTATCGACCCTCTCTGCCGCTCACACATCCTGACCGATCGATGAAGAGATCGTGGAAATCGACCTCAAGCCCTGGCGGTGGCTCGCGGCCTCGATCTAACCATCACCGATCAATCCGTGGCAGAATATCGGGCCCCGTCCCCATCTTGAGCCATATGGACGACAGCTTTAATATGCATAATCCAGGTTCGATACACAACGACTCGAATGCTGCAACTCCCGTTCGATCTGAGTTTCAAGCTACAAATCCATCGCCAGTGTGGCCTGATAGAAACCAGCGCCATATGAACTCCCCTACGGTATCGAGCCCGCGCATAGGTGATCTCCCGCGCTCCAACACAACTACAAACACTGGATATTCCACACCTCAAGGTCTTGGTGAGCGGACAACCAGACACATATCTCCGGCTAGACGTTCTTTGGTCGGTACAGATACAGTTCACGTAAATTGCTCGAAAGGTCGTCCACAAAGGAAGCATTCTACACTGCGCGGTGCGTTAGGGAAGCTCTTCGGCCGCAAAGAGAGGTTGAACGATGTTGATAGCTCACATTACACGAATTCCGAGACCGGCTCGGCTCCTGTACATTCGAGCAATCGCCATGGCCTGAGCGACCCTGACTTGACGGAGAAACAATCCCGTCCCCCTAACGCCGAGATGAATAACGACAAGACGGAACAGAGAATACGGTACCGCCCGTTCCCCGGCGCCGAATCTAAGCGTTCCGCGTCTCTTCCCATCACTGAATTGGATCAGGCCTTACGGTCGCACACCGTCCGCCCTGAAGATGTTCGTATCATCGAGGGCACTCGCAACTCACTTGTTGCTGAGTTTGGCTACGTGCGCCCACGTTTAGGTCTGACTCGCGCGAAGGACGACAGCGCGGTTGGGCTGTGGCCTCGACCGGCGGTCAGCCATGAGCGCGACAGCGGGGTGGACCCTGTTCATGACGATCCTGATCAGATTGGGCGAGCCATTACGATGGACATTGCTGGTCTAAAGCGGCGATCGCGAAGCTTATCCGGACTTCCAGAGATGGATGAAGGCGGCGGAGAGACTCGCCGAAGAAGTGATGAGATTCGTTACTGGAGAGAGAGCTACGACCCGGCCTCCCAAGCCCCTGCATCCATAGATGCCCCCGAAGGCGACCGCTTTGAAAGTGTCAACGGAGATGATGCAGGGGAAGACGATAAACAATCACAGCCGCAACCGCGTTCGCCTGTCGAGCCTTTTCGCTTTGATTCTCTGCCTGCACAAAATGTGATGGCAAGCATGAAGATAACCAAGGCCGCAGATCTCGAAACGCGCATCAGTGGGTTGGAAGCCAGAGTACATCAGCTGGAGCATGTCATCGCCAACTTATGCGACGTCGTTCCCAGCTCCAGTTCCAATGTTCAACCTCCCACACGGCTCCCGCCCGCTATCCCTAGAGAAGAGGTTGATATTGGCACGGCATCTACGCCGCGATACTTGTCCGAGAATCGCGCAGATGGGAGCAGCTCGGCAACGTCTCACCGATCAGGAGAGAGTAGCCTACATGGTAAATCGTATCTACTTGTCAGCGGAGCTTCTCTTGACGGAGAAGAGAATACCAACCGGTCGGGCTCTACTCAAAGCATCCGTGGAGCCAACCGCTCCTCTGGCGTGTCCAAGCATAGCGTCACGCAGCCCACCCCCGACTATGCCGCGCTCCTCAGTCTCATACAGACGGAGCGATCGGCTCGTGAAGCCCTAGAGACTCATGTTAAGGGACTCGGCCACCAGATCCGCGTCTTGTCCAAGTCCACACCTTCATTCGAGCCTCCCCCAACCGCCAAATCCTTTGGCGACCGATCCGCCTTTGACTTCAACGACGATAGCGACGGCAGATTGCCTGCCAGTCCGGGACTGCCAAGTTACGTTACGCGTACCGCTCAACTAGAAGACTCTGGCATAGGGGCGTACCAAGATGACGAGAGCGATTATTCGGAGACATACGAGACACCACGCTACGGAGCCTTTGGGGAGGATCTGGCCGAGGAAAGCCTATTGCACAAGAAGTCGGCACGAACACTGTCGTTATCGCAGCTCACTCATGGCCGAATTGTCAGGCACTCATCTCAGGACATGTCGAGCCCTATATAGCAACGCGCGCATACACACACACACACACACACACACACATGCACGCCGTTTCATTTTCATTTTCATTGATACCCTGCCCTCTAGGTATATAGACTTCCTACCCCCAGACCCGAAAGTCTGGAGCATTTCTTTGGGAATCCCCAAGCCTGCCTCCTTTTTTTCATTCATGTGATCTGAGAAAGAAGAGGCGCATTCATGCTTACCTTGCATCCCTTGCCGCACCATACTCACAAACCTCTTATCCTTTCCAGGCTCGACGCCTTCTTTGTACGATGTATGGAGCTGTGGCGTTTCATATGGTTCCTGAATAATGTCAATTGATATGAAGGGCTACTGCGAGAAGAGGCTCATTTCCTACTGCTAAGCCGATATATTTAACGAAGCGCTACGTTGACTTGCGTTGTGCATTCTGTTGACCTGTGACGTACAGAAGCTGAATTGATGGCGACTCAACTACGGTAACAACCGGGATAGTCTTCAACGACATCATATGCCCCTCGCTGGCTAAGAAGCTAGTCGTAGGCTGAGGTGGAGTGTATGTAGGTGATGATATATTTAGCGTAGTTGGGTTGGCTCATGAAAGCAGCGTCAAATGCGTCCTCATACTTCACTTTTCGCGCACGTCTGCCGTAGTCATCTACTCTATCACTCAACAAATCACAAAGTGAGGAGCTGGCCAGGTCTATATACGGATTACCGGATGACGCCCCTATCATCCTTGATACCCCAGCTGCCCACCAGCGCCATGGACTTTTCGTCACCGGGCGCAAGTCGGTCGTCTTGTAGCGTATCTGCCAAACACTTCCAGGGATCTCTTCCGCCACCCCATTTGAGCAGATTCTCCTTGAGCCGCTCGCCGTTCTCTCGGGAAACAGCAGCGTTGTCCTGCCCTCCGCGGAAGACAACGCGCCAGACGCGCTCGGCGAGAACGCGATCGAATAAATAGCTATAGTAGGTGCTGCCGTAGCTGTGCAGATGGCCAAAGAAACCCTGCCAACATGTGCCTGGAGGATCTTTAGGCCCATGATAGAAGCGCGCCTGTAGCGCGTGAAAGACGGCAGTGGAGTCAAAGTCGGGCTGCGCGACAGACGGAGCATGGTATGCCTGGTCGACCATGGCAAGCAGGATCTGGTACTCGGTATCGATGCCCTCGAAGCGCTTCGCGACACGAACGCGCTCGGCGACTAGATCGTAGGGCAGCGATCGGTCAGTCTTCCAGTGACGTGCGAAAAGGGACAGGACCGTAGGGTCGGCAGCGAAATGCTCCATAAGCGTCGACGGCAGCTCGGCGAGGTCGGTAGCGCAGCGGGTACCAGATACGTTTTGGAAGTTGGTGCGGGCAAGAATGGAGTGGATAGCGTGGCCCATCTCGTGGAAGAGAGTCTCGACAGAGTGGAAGGATAAGAAGGCTGGCTCCCTGGAGCTATCGCTCTTGGGAAAGTCGCAAACGAGGGCGATAGTGGGCAGCTGCTTGAGGACGCCGTCTTGGAACGACGTTTCCATGCCATCGTTGGCAGCTTCCTGCGCCGTCTCGAAACCTGGCACGTCGTCACCTAGGCTAGAGGCGACTTCTTCGAGCTCACTAGGGAGAATCTCGCGCGAGCACCGGACAGTGAAGTGAGCGGGGTTGGGCGACTTCTGTGGACGATAGAAGAGATCGCAGTAGAGGACAGCGATCAGATTGCCATCGTCGGACACGACATCGAGGCGCTTAACGTCGGGGTGCCATGTCTCTCCTGGAAGGCTTTCCCTAGGGACAAGTCGAATGCCGTATAGTCGATTGAATAGCCTGGACAGACCTTGGATTACGGTGCCGACGGAGAAATAGGCCGCCAGCTGATCTTCTTGTCTCTGGCGAGACCTCATATCTGACCGGATCTGTTCCATATAGAAGTCTCGATCCCAAGCGTTGAGCTCTGTCATGACAACGTTGTGCCTTTCGCGCTTCTTCTGAAGTAGCTCCTGCAGCTCTCTCTCGATGCACGGCGCATTGTGGTCCTTGAGGGCTATGAGGAACTCCATCACCGAAGCGGGCGACTTGGCCATCATGCGGTCCTTCAGCGCCAGGTGACCATAACTCTCGAATCCGGACAACGCTGACAACTCAGATCTCAGCTTCAACATCGCTTCCAGATACGTGATAGTCTCCTTAGACGCGGTTCGGTGAGCCGCGTAGATCTCCCGGCGGGTTTCGTCGTCCCTGACGCTCTGCAAAGCTGCGGCAGCCTCAGACCCGACCGTGGGGAGGCGGATGTGTGATCGAGACTTTAACTTGGCGGCAAGACCAGGGTAGAGGCCATAGAATCGGCTAGCTGGTAGGATGATCTCCTTCTTCTCAGGTTGCATCCGTTGAACGAAGGCAGAGCCAATGTCACTGATGCGCGACGACAGATCCACGAACCGGTCTCGCTGTTCTTTGGGCAGATTGACGGCGGACTTGGTGAAATCCAGGTAGAGGATATCGGCGACAATCTTCTCCTCCTCGGACCACACCTTTGTGACCTCGTCTTGGGCCAATGCCTCGCACAGACGATCGTTGAGGCCGGTCATAGTGTTGAGTTGATTCATGTACTGGTAGACCATCGACCAGGCGGCGGTGGCGGCCTCTTGAAAGCGGGTGTCGGGGTGCGTCATGCGCACGAAGTCGCAGAGGTCGAGGACGCGGCATAGTAGGTCGCTCAGGCGGTCGAGGTCGCGAACGATGGATCTATATTGCGCTACGGTGGAGGCATCGAGAACCCGCTGGACAATCTTCGTGGCCCGCTGGAGATTCTTCTGGGCGAAGCGGAGGAAGCCATCGGGGCTGGTCAGATATCTATTCTTGAAGAGACCTTGGCTCTTCTTGAGGCTGAAGCTGGGGAAAGCTCGGTAGGGTGACGGCTTATCGAACAACTCGCGCAGGACCGAGTCGTCGTGCTTGATGCTCGCTGCATGGTCGACCGGGAGGCTAGAGCTGTTATACTGGGCAGCTGCAGAGGCGACAGATTGCCATCGGCGTTGGTGAGGTTTGGTCGCGTGCTTTACGCATCGAGTGCAGGTCCAGAGATGACGGCGGGTCGCCGAATTCATGATGCTTGTCTCAGCAGGAAAGACGCGGGGCGCATCTGGAGCAAGGACGCATATGATACGGAAGGAAGGCGGGTGGTTTCTACGTCTAAGGATCAAGGCGAGATGGCGATGGATAAGTAGAGAGAGAAGGGGGAGGGAGAGGGACGAGGAAGTTGGCTGAGGAGGAGAGAGCATGAGAAAGTTAACCCAGCGTTTGAGGTTTGTCCCCCTGTGGGATAACTACAGTACAGCGCTTGGCTGCTGCCGCTGCCGCTGCTGGCCCGCTTACGGCCGTTGGCAGCGGGCCGTACATGTGACTGAATGAATATTCCGCCGTGCATAAAAATCCAGCATTAGCGAACCAAGGATAAGCTTCGGGAGCCCATCGTCAAGCACCTCTGGGTACGGCAAGTCTTCTATACATGCCACGTCTGGCTTCGGCATCACGATAGCATCCTTCCCTCCAGTGTCGGTCACCGCGATTCTAGTGGGCACTTGAGGTATTTACACCAAGAGTACACATCCTGAGCTGTCTCTAGTACTGGTGTACCCTCGATGACGTTTTCGTATGCGATTAACCGATACGATGGAATAGCTGCTTCAGACCAGGTCGACCCGTAGTGAAGCAAAGATGTCGAAGGTCTCTCTTTCTCTCGATGGTTAAAATAAACAGTGATGCATTGGCTTATCACGAGTCTGCTCTACGTGTCGGAATCCAGCATGATGAGGGTGATGCAATTCAGTAAGCCTACAACGGCGCCCCAGAAGAGTCATCGGCCGTGAGCTTGTCGATTAGATATCGCGCATAAGTGCATATCTGGACAAGCGACGAGGATTCTCCGGTTATCGTTTTTCCGCGCTTCCGACAACGTCGTTGACCTTGCTTTCGCGTACTGCCCTGCTTGCTGTACTAGTCAATTGACAAGGACAATGGCTGCACGAGTGCTGTTTCAACGGGTAAGAGCCTTATCTGGAGCTGGCACTGAGCTCGACGATGCTGATTGACTTCCCCAGCGCTCTCTGGCGCCGTTGGCGACCATCGCCCTAGGTGGCATGGCTTTCGCTCCGGCTACTGTCTTCGCCGAAGGTCCCAGCGACCTCAAGGTCCGTCCCTCTGCCCCCCGAGAACGATACGATGATGGACCATCTCGACAGCGTTGAGCCGAAACGAAGCTGACATCTGATAGCGCAAACCCATCTACGACGAAGTCGAAGTCCCCGTGCCAAATCCCGCACCCGTCTCTCCTCCCGTCGCTCCTACGCCCAGCCAGCCTGCCGAGGACCAGACCCCCAAGGCACCTACTCCCACGGACCGCCTCGCTGTTGAGATTGGAAAGGGCCGACTTACCTTGTACAAGTACGCCGTGTGCGTCGAGAACAAGATCAACGAGACCATGGACAAGGCCTTCAACCTGGAGCAGTCCTTCACCAGCACCGTCGCCTCGTTGGCACCTTCGCGTGAGAGCGGCGAGCAGCTCATGCCCGGCGCCATCTACGTCCTCGTCGCCGCCATGGCTGGAAGCATCATCACCCGCAACCGCAGCATCGTCCTGCGCGCCTCCGTCCCCCTAGCCTTCGGTGTCGGTGCCGGCTGGGCTGTCATCCCCATCACCATGCGCAACGTCTCCGACCTGACCTGGAAGTATGAGCAGCGATTCCCCGTTGTTGCCCAGAGCCACCTCCGTCTGCGTGAGAGCATTCTCCAAAGTGTCAAGTTTGCCAAGGTGCACACCCAGCTAGGAGCGCAGAAGGTGAACGAGAAGGTGACGGATGCTCGAGAGGTTGTTGAGGGCTGGGTCCAGAAGGGCAAATGAGGAAGGGCGGGGAAAAAAAAGAGCGAGTTGTATTATTACATATAGAAGACAGGACAATGTTCACTTGTACCAAAGACGCTTTCTAGCGCGAGTTGTGACCTCGCGGCCTGGATAGATTGAGCTTAAAGAATCAGCACGTTCCACTATGTCTTCGTCCGACCTATCCCGAAAGTCTTTGCTACTGCAATAGGTCTGACAGCTCATCGTGATGTCCAAGATCGATTCTCTAGCAACCTGGGAGAGCACGCCTCGACTCTCCTGCTTACTCTTAGTCAAACTTAGATTTCAAGCCTGCAAAAACGATCAGAGCTTCGCATGCCAACAGCTCGCGTTTGGACGATATGAAGGAGCCCTCCGAAATAAGTAAATGCATAGGGCAGCTGTCATGTACCAAAATAAACGACAGGCTCCTGTATATGAGTTCATACCGTTTTCTCTAATCGTACCGAACGCTAACCTCCAACCTGCCTGTCCAGTCCCTGTAACTCCACAAATGCAACGTATAAAACCCGTCCTCTTCCTTTCTTAAAACAATGTGTCTCTCAACCAGCTGAAGCAATCGGAGTTGGTTCTGTCGTATCAGCCACATCAGCTTGAACAGGAGGCTTTCGGTCAGAAAGGGCTTTCTTCCGTTGGCTTCCCCGGTTATCCCTAGCCCGCGCCATCTGGCCTCCAGCCGCCAGCGCACTCGCGTTAGCGGCCTTTGCCTTGGCTTTCTTCGCAGCTTTTCCCACCAGAGGTTGATCCAACCCCAGCTTGCAGTCGACGTCGCGGGCTTGCTCAAGGTAATCCTTCAGTTCTAGTGCCTGGCACATGCTGCTATAGCTCCTGCACTGGTTCACGGGTTGGTATAGCTTCTCCTTGCCAGGAACCATCTGTGCCAGCAGATACTTTGTGTTGCCGAAGCGGTTTTCGACGTCCATGGAGAATTTGAGATAGTGATCCACAACCTCTCGCCACGGAGCCATACCGCCATCGGCGTCGCTCCTGAAGCAGCTCGGATTCTTCTCGGCCGCAGTGGCAATCATGGCTCCGTCAGCACCAAACTCCTCGGCAAGCTTTAGGCCCTGATCTCGGGTTTCCACATCTCCGTTCATGAGACAAGCGACTCCGTATTCGTGGCAAACCTCAGCAACCATGCGCAGCTGACCTCGAATCGCACGCTCTCTAGGTCGCATCGGGGTCGTCCGGCAGTGCACGGTCAGAGCGGTGATTCCGGTTTGACAGAGTCGCCTAACTAGAGCTTCCGTCTCGGCCGCCGTGTCGAGGATTCTGATTTTGACGCTGATGCCGATTTCAAACTCGGGGGTGATGTTCTTGACGAGAGCCTCGAGAATAGCGCAGAGTTTATCGGGCGTCTTGAGAAGGGCGGCGCCCATGCCACCGCTCGTGCTGAAAGGCTTGGGACATCCGGCGTTCACATCGATGCCTGCGACATCGGCGGCAACCAATCTGGCTGCCTGCACGGCACGCTCAGGATCCGAGGTGCCAATCTGGAAGATGTGCTTCTCTCCTTCGACATGGGGGAGGCTTCGGTAGATGACGCTTTCCTTCGCATCAGGTGGGGGCTCTCTCTGTCCACTGTTCTGTAGGCGGAACCACTCGATGGTCTTGGTGTCTTCGTTGAACCGGCGGCTGGTACCGATCATGGAGTAATCGACCGTCTCGGGACCTTTGCAACATCTTCCGTCAGATCGAGGGGGGAAGATGAACATGTGGGAGCTCGCTTACCCCAGACTAGATCCGCGCCATACTTGAGCGCAACCAGTCTCGATGGCAACTCGCCTGAGCGGACCATGGGCGCAAGGACGACCTTGCCCCTGTAGTCGACGCCCCGGCGGGGGATAGGGACTCTCTTGACTTCCGAAGCCATGTTTCTGACGAGCCTTGATAGCATGCCTATTCGGCGTCGAGGATGCGATACATGCGGGCAAGTGAAAAGTTATCGATAACTGCGCGACGAAAGTTCCACCGTGGATGGCAAATGTCGAGAAGAAAAAAGTTGTTCACACTGTGCTCTCGATGCGGCCGCGCGGGGCCGCGAAGTGGGGCCGAAGCCGAGCCTTTGAACTCCGGCATCTGCTTCTCTTCGAGCCTTCACCAACGAGGACACGAAGGCTTCTCCACTTTCTACGGTCATTACTGCGGACTGCGGACTGCGGACTGCGGACTGGCTTGCGTATCGGGTCGAGGTGTTCATGCGCGACCATGCTTTTCTTATCAACGCTTTCCATTCCTTTGTTTGTGCAACTGCTGGCGTGAACAAAGGACCTGATGTTGGTTCGAGGAACTCGGGCAACCGTTGTTGGAGAGGCTCCACCAGGCCCGAGGCTTGGGTTCTGAAAAGTGTGTATCCAACGTGCCTGAGATGATACGATGCAGCCTCCAACATTCATCATCAGCACAGCCACGCTTCGATCTCAAAGTAACACCAATGTCAAGAAACACCCTGCAGTACTGCTGCTCGTAGAGGCAATGTCTCTGCCACCATTGCCATTATGATACGAATGTCCACCGGGGAGCGCGCTTGTTCCCGTATCGAGGACATTTTGTTTCAGGCATCTCACGGATTGGGTGCCGGCTACAGCTGGGACGCGTACGCTAGTGGGGTTTGTAGCCAGCGTCGCTCCAAGCCTTCACAATGTATGACTACGTATTGAATTGCTAGCGTTGTCGCGTGCCATGAAAACGACCGCGTCCACGATTAGCATTGCCTCTAAAACGGTAGTAGAGCCGCTAATCATCGCATTCCTTGGCTGATGTACCGTCGAATAGTCTGCACGGTTAGTCGTAGGGAAAGCATGCAAGGAAGCAGGCGCAGAGACATGTGCGACGGAGAAATCAATATGGACGGTTTCGAGAGTAGAGATGGGATGATCAAACAAAATGCCATCTTTTGATACAAGTGCATTCATGCGACGATCTCGACTCCCTATAGCAGATTAGCCGCGTAGCTAAGTAGGGGGGCTTGGGCGGCAAGGCGGACCGGGCAGCTCCTTCGTAATCAGGCGTTGGGAAGCTCTGGGTGTGGGCGGTAGTCTCGGTCGGGCCAGATGGAAAGCCACCAAACTAAGAGCGTTCAGTATGTGTCCGAGTTGCCCTTCTACCGTGACTTGACATCGGGTGGACGAGCTCAACAAGGCTCCCATCAAAGAGTGAGAAGTAGGCTGGTGACGTTTGGGGTTGCGCTTGAACCTCACGATGCCCTCTGCATCCCCATTCTTTTGCCGCCCAGCTTCCCCTACGAGATAATTCGGCGGGGCATCCTCAGCGTTCAGGGTCCATCACAATCTCCAAATGGTCGGTTCTCTTAGCGTTGATGTTGAGACTGCCGTCAGCGATGGCTGAAAGCTACGCGCTACGCAATTATGTAGTAGATCAACGCTGGGGGGGGGATCTGCGATTATTTCGATTGCAGTACTTGTCACGGTCTTTACGTATCATGATACTGTAAGTGTTCTGAGAAAGATACGAAGCAGTAACGCGTTGGCAAACGCCTGGACTTGTGGGTTTGGGCGCTATACACTATAGTACTAGAGTACTGTAGTCTAGTAAAAATGTAAAATTATCCCAATTCCCCTACTAACTGAGGACCTCGCCATTACTAAATTAGGCGCTCGCTGGCTCCCGACTCTCCAGCCAACCGACAACCTGTTTGACTTTCGGCTGGTTGGCGGACGTCCCTGGGCCCGTTGTTGATCACCATGGTGAAACTCTCTGTCAAACCCCTGGAGCTAGGTGAGTAATTACTGGATTGCATCTCTGAACTATGACCCGTCGGGCGCACGTTTCTCCTTTATTAAGACCACGTATCCGTATCTGGTGATGACTCTCACGATGTGAATTCTGCCTTTGACAAATTTCATTCGTACTTTGCAGTTTTCACGTTGCAGGGCTGTCACCCTTCTCGTATTACATGGAGTACACGGACACGGCAGCCGCACCATCTCGTCATATCTAGTGGCTACGCTGGACGTACTGTACCTACAACTTGCAGCATCGCCAGCTACCGCCGCTACTGTAGCCCCCCCTCCGAATCCTGGGCAATCCTAGCGACTCCTTGGCGGGTTCTCCACCCCTGCCTGCCCCTGCTGGCGTGCGTCCCTTGGCCCCCTTGGCCCCTCAATATAGGCCCCTCAAACGCGGTCAAGCCCCTCTGCTTCGTCGCCCAGGGCGCTGGGCTCCAGTCCTGTGCAGGGACTCTCACTTTTTGGTGACTTGGTCCGGCTTCGGGTCCGCTCCCACCTCGCTCGGTCTCCCTCTCTCGCTCTCTCTCAGTATCTACTGTACCAGACGAGTAGGTAGTCTCTCGTTTTACCGAGTCCTCTGCACGAGCGAGGCCTCTCTCTCTCCTGTCTACTAACTTAGTTAGGAGATAAGGGATCATTCCTGTACTGGTCCCCTATACCAAACAGATGTTGGTGGTTTCTCCTGCTGCAACTGCCTTACCCTTAGTACCTAAAAGTACTGCGCATGGTACTACGTAAAGTACTACAGTACTGCTACCACCACCACCACCACCACCACCTAAGGTGTGTTCCGGACGGCGCACACTTCTACTCCGTACACCGCACACATACACCACTTGGCACTTGCAGCCCGCCATCCGAACTTCAAGCTCTCAACATAGCGGCTGCCACCGAACCCTACTCTATATCACCAACTGTATCAGTAGCTGGCCTGCTAGATCTCCAGTGCCACCTCCAATCGACCGCTGCGATCTCCACATGTCCGCTCGTACGTCTGCCACAGCCCTACCAGACCGAACCCCACCGCCGTTGTCGTAATTGGTACCGGCTTCCAGCTTCGACGACGAGACACGAATCCTCTATACTCGAGCCTGCGCCTAGTAAATCTTTGAGTCTTGTACGAAGGCTTGACCTCGACCTGGATCTGAACCACGATCTGAGCTACCTCTTCCGTTCCGTCTGGCTAAGCCAGCTTTCCAAACACTCCATCCTGAGTAGATGAAGCTACGATAGGACTGGATTACCTCGAAACATCACCATGGAAAACGAGACACCCGCCGTCTCCGATGGACGTGCTTCGCGGAAACTCCGTATTATGGGCAAGCTCTTTGGCGGAAAGGACCGCAGAGCTGTAGACCAACAGTCTGCCGCCAACGTCGATGACTTCCTCCACAGCTCCTCCGATAACCTTACAATTACACAGCCTCCACCGCCCCTTCCGCCATCATCGCTTCCCAAGCTCGCAAGGCTCGATACCACATCCATCTCCCGATATCCTCAAGCACTTGCTGTGAACCAACAGGCTCAGCAAAACCGACCAGTCGCTCCAGGCCGTCTAGAGTCAAACTTGCCCAAATCAGGCCCTCGTCCCAACAGGAAGGGTCTTGTCGTGAGGTTTGTCGATTCGTATCCGGACGTTATCGGTGAAGGTGGTGACGAGTCCGAGACGCCTGTCAAGGAGATTCTGCAGCACAAAAAGTCTCAGTCGCCGCCGTCACCTCCCGCACCACGCAATGCCATTCCTGCTAGGAAACGATCGCCCCCGCCTGTGGACGTTGGGCCCCCTGCTGAGGATGATTTCCGGCCTAAGCCTCTGTCGCGAACCCAGACTGGTTTCTCGTCCATTTATGCACCCGAGTCCGATGACGAAGACTCGGCACCCAAACCAACACAGAACTTGAGGTTCAACGAGCCTGACCCAGCCATAGAAGCCGCATCAGCCGCCCTGAATGCGAACATGTTGGTGCCAGGAAGGCCTTCACCAGCAAAGTTTCTGGGCGCTCCTGGCCAACATGACAACAGGAGGTCGTTCATCGAAATCCACTCGGCGGAGATGCGCAATGCGGAAGGGAGAGCTTTCGCTGAAGCTGCTCGGGTCGCTAGTGCCAGCTCAGCATCTGCTAATAATTGGGACGACCCTCATTCTGCTGAGCCCGTAGCACCCTCTCCCATTGAAACTCGACGACAGCCACCATCACCAGACGGCTACGCTCCAGGTCATGCTCCAAAGCCTAGTGTAGAATACAGCCCCGCCTCGGTTCATTCCAACTCCTCCAGCGCATTCGGCACGGAGTCGATCGACGTAACCCCTACTGCTCGACCATACAGCGGCGCATCGCACATCCCACGGAAACTTAGCGAGGACTCGCGCCGAAAGCCTTCCCCTATGATTTCGCGATCCCTGTCTATCAGACCTAGTGACGCTGCAGCTCAGGCGGGTGAAGCAGCCCTTAAGGAGTTCATTGCGCGAACAGATCATCTATTCGAGCTGTTTCGTCTTCATGCAGAATCCGTCAAGCCATTGTTGACAAGCACCCTTAAGGAATGTGCTCGGGCAGCTCTCTGGTGGTTTCTCAGAGGGCGTATGCAACTGGAGGCAGCGATTCGCGAGCGACCCAGCACGCCGCAGGGCCAGATGCAAAACGAGCGGGACCGACAACAAGCATATTCGAACTTGTCCAAAAGTTACTGGCTTAGCGAGGAGATCATCCCGGACATCACAGTATCCCAGGGTTTGACTCCGGAGCAAGAAGTTGTCGAGGTCTGTCAAACTCTTGTCACGGCACTTAGGAAGTTGGCCATGTCGATGAAGCGAAACGACCTTTTACCTCCCGAGGAGTCTTTCCTCCCACAAACGATTGACAAATCCATCTGGCTGGAATATCCGCCTCTAAGTCAGGATATGATTGCCCTTTTGTCGGGCAACGGGGGAACTAGCATGACGGCGATGTCGAACCCCCTATCCGACCTCCGACTTCTAGATGCATTCCCTGTCGGCGATACCACCGAGACCTTCAGCTACGGTAGGATTCCGGCCGATGTTTACCTGATGGAGCAAGGCAGAGAGAACCAGAGGCTGTTTTTTCCATGCATGCTCTCCATGGTTCGGCCGCAAAAATCCACCGGTCTCACCTTCGTGCTTGCGAGTCAGAATGGCCATCTGCAACTACCTATTCAAGAGAACAAGAACATTGGACCCGCGTGGGACGATGTCCGGTGGCGAAACGAGACGTCTTCGCTCGACATCAAGCTACGACGTGGTTTCGTACTCAACGTCCAGTTGACTCAGACAGACTACCGAGTTCTGTACAGCATGTATGATTTTGGACACAAAGTGCAGACCTCGTTATACCCTCGAAGCGCTGAAAATATGGTTTTCCGATCTACGCTTCGCTCCTTTCAATACATGGACGCCGATCCTCAATCCCGACAGTTTCCGAAGGAAGCAGTATCGCAATGCGAGGTGGCGTTGTTTGAGAAGCTTTTGAAGAAAAGCGGTCCTCAAGGGATTCGGACGTGGCACCTGGGCTTCCGCATCGCAGTGGTAACTGGCCCTCGCACCAGGACCTTGAGCGGAATCAACCACGCGTACCCCCCTTCCTTACCAGTTCAGTTTGGTTTCTTCCGAGGGGAAAACGATGCCCCGTCTCTCTCTCTTAAGTTTGAGAGCGGGAAATCCAAGGGCCGCATGGTAATGGTCTTTAGTGAAGAGCAAGCTAGGATCAAGTTCCACTCGCTGCTGACAGGTACCGCTCTGGACCACGACGAGAAGATATATGCCGACGTACCAATCAAGTCGTTTGCCATGGCACAGAGCTTGCGTGAGCCCTTCGGCATGGCACCGTTCAGCCGCATGCCGTGGAAGGCTGCCAGGGTGATAAATGAGGAAGCCGACGACGAGGAGGCGCCTCCGATTGTCTTGGCCGACCGACTAAGGATTGTACTCGAGTATCAGAACGGTAACATCACTGACCGAATCAACATTGAGCCTGGCGAGATGCGAGTGAGGCTGGAGGTGTCCAACGCAAAGGCCCTCCGAGTACTGCGTCAACCGCAGAAAGATGTCACAATGTCGGTCTCTGAAGCGCAGGTTCCTAAAGAGCTTCCAAAGAATATGGCAGATGCACTGCAGCTCCTAGCACACAACCAAACGATCCGAACCTTCGAGTTCAACAATCTCCAGGACCTGCACGCCTTCCAGTATGCCGTGACTGGCTTCGAGGTCATATTCGATGCGTTGGCCGCGACATTTGCTATCGCACGGCGACGGATGGTAGTGCCTATTCACAAGAAGTGGGAGGCGAGCTACACCCGCATTCAGGTGATCAAGCAAGAGGACAAGCAGCTTCAGATACTCGCTTTCTTCGAGGACTTTCACCACGGACACTGCATGAACTGGGTTTTGAAGGGTACGGATATTTACGAAAGTTTCAACAAAGGTGGCAAGGCTGGCATCAGATTTGTCGATGCCAAATTTCCTCTACCGCGCCTTCCTGCTGATAAGGATGGCGATTACGATGACATGGCCTTTGTCTGTCTTGATCTTCCGGATCTGCCCGGAGAGCATGATGACATTACCGTTCTATTTGAAAACGAGACAGGTAAGTTACGGACTGTTACGATGAGTAGTATTACGAGGCTGACCGAGGATGCCGCAGATCGAGACGCACTCACCAAGTGCCTACCTGCTCCAATCAAGGGGTCGGTTGGTAGAATGGCATCAAGATATAGATGAGAATGATTTGAAAGAGTTAAATAGCTGCATTCGACGGGAGGTGTAGGTCCATCGGAAGAGAACGGGGATATACCCTTTGGCCTTGGAGGCACATGACGTGAAAAGAAAGCAGCGCGTTGCATTCCTCATATACGGATATCCCGGAGTAAAGGTAGCAAGGTGCGGGCGGAGAAGGTGCGAGCGGAGAAGGTGCGAGCGGAGGTTGAAGAAGCCCGAGCCCGAAGGGTTGCCGGGACTGGCGAGGAGGCCTACGACAAGGTCCTGATTTCACATGATCAAAGATGGCTTTGTTTGGTTGAACCAGAACAGAACTTATCTTGAGACAGCATGGGCCGCAGCGTCCCAAAGACAGATGAAACTTTGAATTTTCAGAAGCAGAAACCTAGGGATACGTATTTGGCACAACCATTGTATGTTCGGAGATGGGTTATCACTAGCAGAGTTGGTAGGTGTTGAAGTGTAGACAGCCGAAGAATTTCAACGGGGGACATAGGGAGGGTCATGAAGTCACTGATCCGATGGCGGACCGAGGATGGTGTTGGGCGGGATGACGTTGCCTTGTTGCTGTAGCTTCGTCGAGAACTACGTAATCCAAGATGAACTTACATCTTTTATCATCATCTAGTCTAGACCTACAGTAGACTAGGAACGCCTAACCTAATAATGATCCGTGAAATCGCCGGTCGTTTGCTCGGCCCCCCACTGACAGAATTGTGCTCTACCATTCATAATAACAGTTACTACTGTACAGCTACAGTCAGTAATCTGCACTACCGCTCTAGTAGATGCTACTGTATGCTACTGGTAGTGATAGCGGGGTGGCTATGCTGTACATCTGTACGGAGCAGTACCTGGAATACCACGTTGAGCCCCCCCCTCCAAAGGGTGGACCTGTGGTTGATTACCGTAATAACCACTTGGTCTCCCAGTCCGCACTCTGGCATCCTCCTCTGCCCTGCCTCATCATTGATCTCCTATCATCCTCACGCTTCGACTGCCGAAACTGCTCTCCTCAACTCGTTCCCCCTCTTGGGATCCGGACAACTCGCGTTCGAGATAAACCGCGCGTATCTCTCGTTGTCGTCTGACGACGTCATCCGAGCTTGGAGCCTCCGTCATTCCCACCACCGAGACGTAACCTCGAGCAACACCAAAGCAGCCTGCCTTACCAGCTCGTCTCCCGCTCTCGGATTCTTTCGACATACTTCGTACATCGTTCAAGCCTGCCCACCGCACTCCGAACCTATCTACTGGCATCTACTGGCATCTCCTCATCCCCGCTTGCGAGGTACCTTTGCGACTACGCATGCACGAAACCCGCATCGCATAGCTCTCAACATAACACCAGCTTACCCCAACCCCGCTGAGCATTCAGATACCGGTAGTCTCGCCCAGCACCAAGAAGCCAGCGGAAGGGCGTCACCCTCTACCGCTGAAAGTCGACCGTCATCCAATACACAACATCGTCAAGCTTGCCACACAGCACGCCGGTAGCGCGCATCAGCGTCCGCCGTCTGCATCTCACTAATAAACCCCCCCTCAACGCTCAAAGTTCTGAGCCCCGCCTCCAGTCATGGTCATGGGCCTCGTCACAGGGCATAGTCGCCGACGTACCAGCAGTAGCAGTAAGTCCCGTCCTTTGCCCCCTTCAGATCCCCCGCGTTTCCTGCTTGAGTTTTTCCCTGTTCTTGCTGGAATTCTCGTCATCCACATGCTTTCTGGTTGTTTGCCCTCCCGTTTGAAGGAAGGGCTCAAGGTTTCTCTCTATGTGATCGTACCTTGTTCGTTTTGGGCTCCATTCTAGCTGTGCTTTGTTCCAAACCTCCCCTTCTTCAACACTGTCTTGCACAGATTGACCCCACCAAGTCCCCTCCCTACCTTGACGATCGCATTATTCCACACCCCGCCATCGCCGCATAGGCTTGGGCTATACTACGCTCGCGCATTATTCTTTTCTATACCCCTACTTCAAGATTACCTACCCTCTCAATCTTGTCCGAGGGTTGTCGCAATGTTAACCGGCTGGTTTTCCCAACCTACAGGTGCCCGCTCCTCCACCGACAACCACCAAGGTGCCGACGCTGAGGATGATACTACCGTCGTGGAACCTGATCAGGGCAATGGTGAGTATTGCATTGCGATGCGCATTCGCAACTATAGCTTCACTACCTTGAAACCTGTTTCTGATCACCTTCAATTTGTATGCTGTAGTCCTTTCCCACCTGATCTCACAGCTTCGGCCCGGCGCCGATCTCAGTCGCGTCGTTTTGCCTACCTTCATTCTCGAGCCCCGCAGTATGCTCGAAAGAATTACGAAGTAGCCATCCCAGCTCTGGTCTTCGAACATGTGCAGCGCTGACATACAACGACAGCTTCATGTGCCACCCTGAGATGCTCCTCCCGATTCCTACGATAGACGACCCTACCGAGCGATTCGTTTCCGTTGTCAAATTCTACCTGAGTGGCTGGCATATCCGTCCCCCGTACGTCGACATCCCGCGTTTATATAATCTAAAAATTTATAGTTTGTACTGACCTGTCGCAGTGGCGTCAAGAAGCCCCTGAATCCTATCCTTGGCGAGATCTTTACGTGTTACTGGGATTTTGACGACAAGACCCGTGCTTATTACATATCGGAGCAGACCTCTCATCATCCGCCCAAGTCGAGCTACTTCTGGATGGCCCCTGATCATCACATCCGCATCGACGGTACTCTCAAGCCTCGAAGTCGTTTCCTTGGCAATTCCGCTGCAAGTCTCATGGAAGGCATTGCTTACCTGAGCTTGCTGAACCGCGGCAAAGATCCCTCAAGGGGGGAACGATAGTAAGTGACCCTTCCACTTTACACGACTTCGAGGATTTCAAGCTATGTAGAGATTCGTTTTGTTCATGTCAAAGGTTTTGTTGTCGATATGCTGATACACGAATAGCATCATTACCCAGCCCAACATGTACGCCCGAGGCATCTTATTCGGAAAGATGAAGTACGAGCTAGGAGACCACAGCTTCGTCCGATGCCCCGAGCTCGATCTGGTTTGCGACGTCGAGTTCAAGACGAAGGGTTGGGTCGGCGGTACATACAATGCCATTGGCGGCTTCATCAAAAGAGAGAGCACGGGCGAGGCCTTGTTTGAACTTTCTGGTTTGTGGAGTGAGGAGATGTATATCAAAGATTTGACCGTGAGTGAAATCATATCACATGAAGGCTATCCCAGCTAACGGACTACAGACTGGCCATCGAGAATTGTTCTTCAACGCCAAACGATCGAAGCCCGCCCCGCCTCAGGTTCGACCAATCGAGGAGCAAGAGGAGCGCGAGTCACAGCGTCTGTGGGAGAAGACGGTCAAGGCAGTCAAGGAACGAAACCACGAGCTCGCTACGGACGAGAAGACTAAGATTGAGGATCGCCAACGAGCAGAGGCCGCTGCTAGGTCGCAGGACAACATCGAATGGCACCCTCGACTCTTCCGGGCGGTCAAGGACAGCCCTGGTGGTCCCGAGGAAGGAGAGGATGATCTTGAGTGGATCATCAACGCTCACATGTAAGCCTTGGCAATTGTATTCCTACTGGCTAATCATGCTAATCTCCCTAGCGATTATTCTGCCCCTCCCGAGAAGCAAGCCGAGCAGATCATGGCTATCTATCCCATTGTGAAGGGCCAAAAACCTGATTCGCGAAATCAGATACCTCCTCACAGCCCGTTACCCACCAGTAGTCAGCCTACACATGTTGGCGAGGTTCACGAGCAGCTCCCGAATGCAGACCAATCTGCGAAACACAACTTGATCAGCCTCGATGATGTGCCCGTACCAACGTCAGCCCCTGCACCCGCAACTCCTACTGATACTGCTCAGCCGACGGAGAGCCACGGCGAAATTCAAACTATGTTGTCGACGACCGGCAAGCCAGCTGAAGGACCCCTTATCGACTTTTCTCGGGACATGAAGAAGACACTGCCCTCTGATGAGCAGAGCTAGGTTAGCTAGGTCAGTATTCGAACAGCGATCGAGCTGATGAGGAAGTGCCTAACTCGGACTTCGATGGCTAAAATTTCAAGTCGAATTCGAACTCGAAGCTGAGCATGGGCGGCATTTTTCGAGAAGATTCCGGGAACACAAGACTAATTACATCAAACACCAATATATAAATATGTTCGCAAAGATACACGGGCCACCACTGGATTGACTTCAGGTAATAGCTCACTCAAAGTAGTCGATGTTTGTAGAGACTGGAATAATTTAAGTATTCGTTTAGATAAGTAAGTGTCCGTACAAGCCGGTACTAGCCCGCCAAGATAGAGGTTTCCCAAAACTCCATAAAACGCCACAAACAGTCACTCCCGCCCCATTCCGATGCTTTCTCGAGGCCACTAAGTGTGACATACGAAAGAAGCAGTCTTTGCGTTGCTCCCCAAGTTACTTAAAACCGCCTCCTCGTAGGTTCGGGCGTGGGCGAGCGGCTCGCGCTCTTCTCGTCACGGCCGCGCTGCTTGAGCCACTTCTTCGTGCTAAGAGTAAGATCACGGTCAAGCTCATCGCCAGGGTTTTTGCGGTGGATGAAATTGCAGAAGCCAGCACGGACGCACCCCTCGCCCGAATTAAGACGGCAACAGGCTTCGCGGAAATCGGTAACGGGACTGAGCTCGCAGTAAATGGGGCGACCGGCGTACCACCGGCTGTTGAGCTCGTCGCAGGCCTTTTGGGCAGACTCTTCGTATTTGAATCGAGCGTAGACGTTACCGATCAAGTCTGCAGATAAAACATGTTAGTTCTTATCACGCACTGGTATGCTGCATGGCAGTCGCAGCTACTGAGAAGTTGGGAGCACTTACGATCGTTTCTGTTATCACATACAACGAGCTCCTCAAGCTCGCCATACTTGCACAGCTCACACCAGATATCCTCGTAGAAGGCGTCAAAGTGGTTTTGCAACTGAGAAGGGTTCATGCGATTATTCTTATCGTTTGCAGGGTTCTGGTACAGGTTTGGCATGAGGATGGTCTGGCTGTATGAAGGTTTGACGTGTTTTCGGGAGCAACGATCGCCGTGACGACAGGCGCCAATTTTCTAGTCGCACGAAGCGTTAGAGTCCATCTGGATGATCGCGCATTGGAGAGACGGCAAGGAAGAACTTACAAAGTAGAAAGAGCAGTTGACTTTATCCAGCTCCGTGCCGAAAATGGAGGCAAGGAAGTTGGCCATGATTGCGAATTCGCTCGAAAAGAACCGGGCTTTGAGCTGTGGTCTCTGTTGGTCGCGTTGTTGGTAGTGGAGATGCAAATTTGACGATGTTGGGGATCGTAATGTTGGAGCTGGATGAAGATTTAGGATGCTGTGTTGCAACGGAGTGAGTGGTTAGCCTCGCGCCACGCGGAACGATGGACGAGACTGAATCACGTGCGTGGCTAATATGCTAGGGATGTGATGTCTAGATGGTTCTATATAGCAATAATTCTTCATAGTAGAACATGGGTGATTAGTCAAAGTGAGTGTAAACTCTGATTCGATTACTGATTCGATAACTGGTAATTTAATATATTCTAATGGAAGTTTTGTTAGTCTCGTTAGTAAGAAGCAGAACATATTTTTTGTATTAGACTGGTTGAAGACTTTCCGCTTCAGCCACCAACGCCACACTTCAAGCATCTGGGTTGATGAAGCTCGAGCCACACCTTGAAGATCCCACCATCAACCCCAGTCGCAATGCCGCTAACATCCCTGCGCCTCCCCTGAGTCCCTGGCTCCAACTTCCGTGATAATTAATGAACCGAGAGCGGCTCGTTCAAACCGTGAGACTGCCTCAACCCTACTAGTCTTACAGACGATTTCTCACGATACCAACCCTTCGTTTCAATCATACAGCCTGGATAAGCATAACCGACTGTTCAGTCTCGGCAATCAGATACACAACGCGATCGAACATTACCGATCGGCAATGCGCGACTCAATTTAGTTTCGTCAACTAGTTGCGATTCCTACGAATAACTTCCCTTGATTGTTCCTGCAACGTCGCATACCCTCGCTCAACCACTTGACCCCATGGATCAGGCAGATGTCCCCGCGCTTCTTGCGCGGCTGGCCGGCGACGAGGATGCTATGCGAAAAATGGCCGTTTTTAAGCTTCAAAGCTCGATCAACGACCCGGCCTTTGCCGACATATTCATATCTTCTGGCGGTCTCGTCCTGCTGCGGCGGCTCATCATGTCTTCTGCGGGAAACACGCTCGCCTACTCGCTGCAAAGTCTGACCCGCCTGCTCGAGGTCGACATGGGCTGGGAGATATTTGAGGGCCCGACGGCGGGAGACCTCATCGAGCGCATCGTCGAGCTCATCGTCAACAACCCGCTGGTTAATATTCTTAGAGGTGCCATGTCTATCCTGGTCGCCTTGGTTAGCCACTCGCAGTCTGCATCTACCGAAGGCGCGGTGAACGCGCCAGGTACATTTGGGTTTCGAGCCCTCAAGCCTGCCGTTGCCGTTAATCCCCAATTCTTCGAACTCGTGCTCCATCAGTTGCAGAGTGCAGATCATGCTTTATGCGCCAATGCAGTCATGCTTATCAACGCGCTGATTCGGGACGCGGTGTCGAACAACGGGGCAAGTCCTAAGATCAATGGCTCTGCCGGAGAAGACTGGTCCAAATTTATCAAGCGACTACAAGACCTAGGGTTGATCAAGGCAATCTACAAGCTCATGCAGAGCTCTTCATTACAGGACTTGGCGCCTCCGCTTTTGGAGTTCCAGGCGCTGACTAAAATTCTTGTCAAGAAGTGGCGCGAAGTTGAAGTGGATTTAGAACGACCGGAGCATCGACGAGCATTGAAGGGCGTGCATCTGGCCAGCGCACCGGATCGAACTAATGCCAATGGAACTAATGGGCATCTCGCACCGCCAGAGATTCAGGATGCAAAGGGAAAGCGGGTCAGCAAACGACATAACCCCGAGAAATGGAGGAGGCTTGGTTTTGAGACAGAGAACCCTGGCCAAGAGTTTGACGTTACGGGCTATCTCGGCATGATGGACGTGACGGATTATGTGCGAAAGCACGAGGATGGGTTCCAAAAGCTTTTGCTCGAACAGGCAGGGAAGCCCATTTCCGAGCGGTGTCCGATTGTGCGAGCCAGCTTTGCTGTTACTCTGGTTCTATACGATCACTTCGAGATTGACAAGATGGATCTCGACGATGCGAAGGGTTATCGATTTATAGAAACGGAGGATCATGAGAGACTCTTCAAGCCTTTACTATTACAGTGGTCTCGACTGCACACGGCGGGCCTTCAGGCCTTTTTCAAACTATGGAAACTGACGGGCGCCGAGCAGGACGATTTTGAGAAGGTCGCTGAGCTCGTTCGAATTCTGGTCGACCAGGTTGTAGGTAGTGCAACGCGGATGAAGGACGTAATGGAGGTGGAAGAGGAGATGCTGGAAGTTGACGTGGCTCGCCTACGTGATCTGCAGATGGAGGGCCTCGCGTTGTCCTTTGAGGGGACTTGGGGCCAACATCTCTCGCGGGTGCGCGAGGAACTGAGGCAAGAGGCTCTCCAGTTTGTCAAGGAGCAGAGGATCCGGTGCCTGTTGCAAGGTTCGTGGTTCTCAAAACCGACACCCAAGCGCGACGACAGCAACAATAACGGAGCCAAGAGTCGTCTATTTACGCCAACACCATGGCGGTTCGCTAAGCTGTCGCATAATCGTCGTTTTCTCCACTATGCCGATTTCGAGAATCAGACGAAAATCGAGCCCGGTCTCGATGCATTGACGGAGAAGGTGGATCTGGGCATCATCAGCAGCGTTGTATCCAACGTGTCAGCACCTATTGAAGGTGGGAAGGGTGCAGCAAGCGGCGAGGCTACGAAACGCCCAGATACAAGCTCCAAACGCCCATCGACGCCGGCAACTACTAAGATTACCGTTTACAGCTATGTGAATCCGGCTGAGGCGGCGGCAGGCAGGGATGACCAGGAAGAGCCAATATTCACGCTGTGGCCGACGAGTCGCAGTCTGGCGTCGGAGTGGCTGGACGGCTTGCTGATGCTACTAAACCAGGCGCCCATCACGTCAGAGACGAACAAGATGGTCAGCCTGGTAAGCGAGTACGGACTCAAGATTCGACTGCTCAACGTGCGAAGGGATGCGGCGTTTGAGGGGCCTGTGCCTGGAGCGGGCGTGATCCCTAGCAGAGAGGGCCTGGATGATGATTATTTCTTTGAAGTTTGAAGACCTGGTAATGGGAGGGGCGGGACATTGAGTTGGCTCCGAAGGTCGAGCCTTGTTCTATTCTTGTTTCTTCTTCTTTTTCTTTTGTCCCTTTCTTTCCTCTTTTTGCATTCACATATACCCTCTTGAGCGGAAAGGCGGGTCTGGGCATAGCGGTCTTGTTTCGGTATGAAGATGTTGGGCTACCAGATGTACTATACCAGGTTCCGGGTGGTTGTTTCGTATAATGTCGGCGATGATGCAGAGGTCATGGAGTGGAGGTGACATAGCTTTATTGGCAATTACTATGAAGCACAGTACTAAGTTAATTTACCGTGACGTGGCGGGACGTATAACGTAGTAGTAGCTGGCGATGTCTACGATAAGCGAAGAGACTCTGGCACTGGCATAACCAGCACTCGACAGTTAGCTGAGTTCCTAAGACAGGCATCACGAATGCCAGCGTACTGTAGATTTATATATATGTATGCATGCATGCATGCATGTACGGAACTTGTGCAGCTAGTTTCGGCACGCTCGACTAGCTTCGGCCCAAGAGTGGACACTTGGAGCTTTCCTGCGAGCTTGGCTGGCACCAGTGGAACTGTGCCAGTAAGTGGTGAAGTGGAGAAGACGGACGAGATCACAAACGACGAGTCTTGGTGACAGCACGACATGAGCGGTCACAGAGGCATTGGGCATGAGTACATACGTGTAATTGCTTACAGCTGAGACGCGACCTTCTGCTGTATGTATTGCCACCAAGTCACCGAATGCCTCGACGTTGAGATGAGATTCCTTCCTGCCATCTACCCATCTTGTCGTTCCTGTTTGGAGAGAGGGTATTGGAGGAGTAGAGCTCGAGGTTGGGATGGAGTCGTAAGGGCATCGTGCCCGCTTGCACAGTACCGATACGTACGCCCCCCAAAGTCGCCAATGCGATGTGTAAGTCGCAGACGTATCCGTACATGCTGTCCGGGCATTGTCGCGGTGCGCGGAAAGGTACCCGCTACCTAACCTCGCTCTTCAGATGGTATGGTTGGGTCTTGTTGACTGGCACCGTGTCGGCTCACTACGTACTGAACAATCGATCGTTCAAAAAGGCGGAGCAGCCAGTTTACTTCTTGCCCATCTCTTCCCTCTCTTCTTCATCCGTCCATCCATCCATCTGTACATTCTCGTGTCGTTTAATCCCCTGCGTTGAGAGGGTTGGAGGAGACGAGGTGAGAGAGCGCAAAATACGATTCCGCTGGGCGGTGCTGCCCCTTCAGCATTCATCCACCCATCCACCCAATCCGTCCCAGGCAGCCAAACGGGCAGAACCTCAGCTTACAAGGGGAGGAAGCCTGGAGCTACCCTGAGCTGGCTGTAGGCAACAAGCCGACTGCCTCGCAATCCGACCAAAATCCAATCCGATTCAATCCAATCCGATTCAATCCAATCCGATTCAATCCGATCCGATCCAGCCCTATCCGATTCGATAAAATCCACTTCGGGGCAGGGCGAGGCAATTATTCCGTTCGCGATTCAGGTACGTGAACATTCCTCTTGACGTAGTCGCAGCCTCACACCGCATGTTCGGCACCCTCTTGGCTCTTGGAGGCGCCGCGATGCGAAATAATAAGAGCTTGTTACAAATACTCTGAGGAATGCGGGCCGCCCTCGTATTGCCGTTGTACCGTCTACCCCCCCCTGATCAACCGGCTGACAGCAAGGACGCGTTCTGCAGCAGCAAATTGGCTTCGGATTATCCCCCAAAAATAAAATAGATAGTCCACGCCAAAGTGCAGGAAGCGGATCTAAAGTGTCCCCACCCCCCTTTGAATTCGTGTCCTCACAACTCGACTTCATCTTCTCGACATTCACCTACGCCCTGCGCTTGCGCTTGCAACAGACCTGATCTATTCCTTCCTTGGACTGCCTACAAGATTCGCGCTTCGCGCCCGACAAACATTGATCAGGTAAGCGCTAATCCATCCATCCTCCCTACTACACAACGTCGATCTTGGGTGCAAGGTAGATCCACCATTCTCCCCTTTTAGATCTAAGCTGTTGCCTATCTGGAGAGACCTCTTTGATGGTCTCTCTTTCTGGATTCGTGTCCTGTATTACTCGAAGAATGGCTGAGCCTGTCAGGGGGCTTGTGTCTTCCAAGCCACATACGGCATGCAAAGCTCTCGTTTGCGCTCCTCGCTGACATTGTTCAACCGCAGCCCTCGAGCAAATAAATACTTCGATCGACTGGTGCATCACGCTTTAACTCGTCTCCGATCTATACTGCTACCTGCTGTCCGCATCAGGCCCAGAACTTTCATTCCTATCTCGTCATCTTGCTCGATTCTGCTCAGCAAGCTCCTTTCAACCGTTCACTCCGACATACACGTACGCGATATACACGACACCAGTTCAAACCGTCATCATGTCTCGCATTCAGATTCCTCTCGACGCCCTCACGTCCCGCCTGAACTTGGGCGAACGCTTCCAGAGCCTGCGCTCTACCTCGATGAGTGGCCGTTTCTCAAACCTGCGACCTTTGTCCGAGATGTGCGACTTCAAGCGCATCTCCAAGCCCGCCAACTTTGGCGAGATGCAGTCGCGTGTCAACTATAACCTGAGCTACTACTCCAGCAACTATGCTGTTGTGTTTCTCATGCTCAGCATCTACGCGCTCCTTACCAACTGGGCTCTCATGTTCGACATCATCCTCGTCGTCGCTGGCATGTACCTGATTGGCCGCCTTGAAGGTCGCGATCTCGAGATCGGTACCTTCAAGGCCACGTCTTCTCAGCTTTACACCTGCCTTCTTATCGTCGCCGTTCCCTTGGGTCTTTATGCTTCTCCCATCTCGACCCTGCTGTGGCTGATCGGCGCTTCTGGCGTGACCATTCTTGGTCATGCCGCTCTATTGGATAAGCCCATCGATGAGGCTTTTTCCGGGGAGGCGGTCTAGGTGGTCGGCCGCGAGCTCCCGAATTTGCGCCCCCATGGGGAAGACCATCGAGGCGCGGGCGGTGGAGAACCGACGGGAACGCTGCGCCGTACGGCCGTTTGGATAGTGACGGCCGTGTCGAGGAGTTGGGATCGGAAAATGAAAATGACAACAATACACAGGGCGTTGGGGCATCTTCTGGGGCTGCGACTCGGTTCGTCAGCGATTCTCTTGCGTTTACGGGTATAGACTTGGGTGATCGGGAACGCGGGATCTTCCGCAGGGGCTACTTGGGCGCTTCGGACGAGGATGGGGATTCTGAGGAGGATTCGTCGTCAACCAGTGAGGAGGACTACGAGGAGCAACTTGCACTGTTGTCTCCTAGAAAGAGGGAACTGGCGCTGGTCCAGCTGGCCATGCGTCGCATCGAGCGTGCACAAGAAAGGGGAAGGGCGGACGTTGATCTCACCAAAGATGAGATGGCTGCGCTCGAGCGACACCATCAGCGCATGGAGGAGGAGGAGGCCGAGAAAGAACGACGGAGACAGCGGCGACGAGAACAGCGCGTCTCGGTTCCGTTGACACAGTTCGAGCCCATCTCACGCAAAAAGAGGAGTTCAAGAGCCCTTCCGCCGCCGGACGAAGATGCTCCCCGGAATGCTTCTCTAGGCAGCAGTACGAGTGAGCCTCAAATTCGCCCAGGATATCCACCCGTGGGCTACTTTGCGCCGCCACAAGCATCTCAAACACGCCCTCGCTCAGGCACCTCTGTTTCGCACAAATCTGCGAGCCGAGCAAGAGATAGCGTCAACGTATTTGACTACATGCAGCCCACTACTGGCCGACACGCTTCAGATTCGATGGCTGGGCATCGGTCATCGAGAGGTCCCATCGAGGAGCCGTGGATACCCGATGTCTCCCCTCCACCAGGCAGCCACGCTCCCAATCCTTTCCAATACCAAGTTGGAAGCCCACGTATTCCGTCTTCCTCGAGTGCTGCGGCCGCTTCGCGACGCCACGCTTCGGGACCAACTACCTCGGTGCCTCGGCAAAGCATGGGAAGTCCTGCTGCTGCTGTGAGAAGTCGCCATACCTCACAGCATTTCACGCCTGACGATGATACGAGCGAGGAAGACGAAGACGACAATGACAGGGATGATGACTCGTACGGAGAAGAGTCAGTCCCGATTGTGGTCGAGGTCGAGCCGGAGCCAGAACCAGAACCCGAGCCTGAGCCTAGGCGTCAGTCAAGGAAGAAAAGCTCCTCACGGCACGCCTCGCCTTCGAAACGAAAGACGGCAAGTAGCAGCAGTAGGCGGAAGAAGAAGTGAAGCGTCTTAACGATAGCCCCTAAGGATTTTCAACATCTCCCAGAAAATTGTAGCCTATTTTGACTTGTGATTCGTCTCATTATATCAACTTTTACTTGCTCTTGCTTAGGTGTACCGATCTCATTGGTCTGATTACCCCTTCCTCTTCTCAAAATCTATATCCAGTATAGAGCATACTCCTATCCCAGCGTGGACAGCTCTGCACCTTCGACCCTGTCTATGTCTAGTTTCGCCACATCCTTACAGCCTTGTCCGCACCACCACTGCACACCCAGTTCGCACCAGGGGCCCAGTCGACAGTGTATACCTGGTCCTCGTGACCAGGTAGATCTTTGGCCAGCTTACCACCCCGGACGTTCCATACCTTGAGAGTCGTGTCCTTGGACGCCGTGACGAGTAGTCGTGAGTCGGCGGAGAAGGCGCACTGGAATACGGGAGCGACATCTGTGTTGGAAATTAGCATTATGATTACCTGCTCATCGCGCAGGAAGTGATGGGGCTTGACTTACGTCCTAGCAACTTGGTTATGAAAGATCCGTCCCTGGCATTCCACAACCTCGTGTGGTTATCCCACCCCGTACTGGCAATCACCGTGCCATCAGGTGAAAAGGCGACATGGTTGACGGCCTTTTGGTGTCCGTGTAGGCGGGCCACTGGCTTCTTGCCTGCTTTGGTGGGATCCCATAGGATCATGGTCAGGTCTTCACTTGCTGAGACGATGCGCTCCGTCTTTCCGGCGGCCTCAAAGCGCTCCTTTGCGCGGGCCTTCTTGTCGGCGTCGGACTCGGGAATCGTCTTAGTGGGGTCGAAGAAGGAGGTACGGATGGCAAAGTCGCTTGAAAGGGCGATGTGGTTAACCCAGTGCGTATGGCCGGTCAACTCGTGCACCAGAGTTCCTGTTGACGGGTTCCAGATCTTGATGGTCTTGTCGTGCGAGCTCGTGTAGATCAATCCGGTTCCGTCATCACCGCCGGCGCCCCATTTCACACAACATACGCTGCTCCTGTGGCCTGTGAGGATATGTTCGGTACGTCCGGTATTGACATTCCATATCCTCGCAGTGGCATCTCTGCTTGCGCTGACAATGAGTCTCGCACCGTCTTTCATGAGATGATACGGCTCCCAAGCGAGCATCAGCACACCGTCCTTGTGCCCTCTTAGCTCACGGTTGATCATGGCGCCCGTCTCAGGGTTCCAGATACGTAGCGTCTTGTCCATGCTGGCCGTGGCGAGCATCTCGCCGTCTGGGCTCCACCGCACATCAAGAACCCATCCTGTGTGGCCCTTGAGCGTGTGTCTGGGCGTTCCCGTCTCCGGATCCCAAATACGAGCTGTGCTGTCGCCGCTGCCTGTGGCTAAGCGCGGTCTGGACTTGGGCGACCACTGAGACGTGAGGATAGGCTGGCCGTGACCTGTGATCTTATGGGCGAGGCGCGAGACGGCCTGGACGCGGAAGACGGCTTGGGGGTCGGCGAGGAGAGTGATTGTCGTCTCGTTGGGGCTGATGTCATTCTTCTTGAAGTAATCCAAGAGGTTGGAAGGGTACTCGACACCCTCGTCTTGTGAAGTCTGGATGCGGAAGCGATAGGGAACGAATTCTTCGCGCTCGCGGCCCTGGGTTCAATGGTTAATACGGAGGGCTAAGAGTGGCTTCGCGGTGATTGTACTCACGAGCAGGGTGTTGTATAAGAGGGAAACGTTCTTCTCGTTGGCATCTCCTAGGGGAATTTCAACAGCGGCCGTCTCGTTGCCCTCGCTGTCGACGAAGCGCGCCTTGAACGAACCCACATCTTCGGATGGGATGTAGGCGGTATAGTCCTGCTGGACTCGGGAGCGCTCGAGCTCCTCTCTCTTCTGCCGCTTCGCAGGCGGTGGTGGAACGGTCGCCATCGCAAGAGTCTTTATGTAGAGAGTATCTGGAAAAGAATTTGGAAAATCGGTGCTGTTCGTAAAAGTAAAGTGACTGTAAAGAGAAGTTATCGACTCCAATCCAGGCTGTATTCGGCTGCAAGTTTATTTTCAGATAAGATAAGGACAGAAAAAAACCCAGGTGGTGGGTGGTGGGGTAGCAACGTGCTGTTGACGGGGAAGGAGGAGGAGAGAAGTGGTACGTACCGCGACCCTGAGCGCACGTCCAGTGGCACCTGCCTCGGTTCTGCCCGTGATGATCCCTGACGTTTACCGTCGACAGGGAAGCTCCAGAGCTTCTGGGGCCGCCTTCAGGGCGTGATAACGTCGGGCCAACTCTCTCATTATCACAAAAGACTATCACAATATATCAACTCCAGCTTATCTTCTATCTACGCCATCGATATTCTGGTCAACAGACGACATACCAGACTTGTTTAGCCTACGATCTTGATCGTCGAGACGTCCACACCACGCCTCACCGATCAACAGCCGAGAGTACCGAATCGCATTGTAGCTGCATCATATCATCTCGCCGTGTCGTCATGGCCAGGCCGTCCTCCTCTGGCGCATCGTCGTCGTCGAAGTCAGCAGCACGTCGTCTGATCAAAGAACTCGATACCTGGCGCAAAGAGAAGAAGAACGAGACAGGCGTTGAGCGCCTGGGGCCTGCAAATGAAGGAGATCTCCTTGAGTGGGAAGCCGTCATAAACGGACGGGGCGTCGGATCTGGTTACGATGGTAGGTCCTGTTTCCGTGAATCTGTTCTATGGTCTTATGTCCGTACCGATCGCTGATAGAGTCTGCAGAAGGCAGATGGCTCCTCCACATTACCATCCCCTTAACATACCCCTTGCATCCGCCGAAAATAACATTCGTCACACCCATCGTCCATCCCAACATCGCGCTCAACAATGGTGAGATCTGCCTCGACCTCCTGAAAGATGCTTGGACACCAGCCTACAGCGTTCTAGAGTGCTTACGTGCCGTTCGCATGCTACTCAGCTGCCCCGAGACGGATAGTCCGCTCAATGTTGACGTGGCAGCTCTCTTGCGCGGCGGTGATGTGATTGGCACACGCAGGCTGGTCGAATATTGGTGTAGTGATGATGATGGGAGGTACGATGGGCAGTGAAACTGTATTTCTACCATGTGCCGAGACTCGGGTCAGGATTATGGTAAGAGTATCAACGTGGGGTGATTTTCAGGTTTAGATACCTTAGAAAGCAGTTCGTTGTGCGGTTACGTTTTAGCACCCTTCTCTAACTTCTTCCTCTTTCTGTAGCTTCTCTTCCTTTTTCATACAGAACTGGACACGTGGATTTAGCAATTTCTTCTAATCCATTTAATGTAACACGACTGCATAATCGATCCGTTTCCCGCTTAAAGCCGCTACTGTATTGCCAGTTCAACATCAGCTGTCACTGAAAATAATACCTTGCCGAGTAGTTGAGTTTTGGTCATAGCAGCAGTCATGATACCGACGTGATCATCTATTTCAACCATCTTATCATATGCCCTCGCCGTGAAGCCACGTACTACATGTATACGTGTTGGAGAGAAAAAAGAAAAAAGAAGAAAACCAAGAGAAACGTCCACTTTATCGAGAACATACAAGCAGTCCAGCAGCCGCTTTCCCCACACCTTAGAATTGCCCTGGAAACAAGATGATGCTTCAACTTCCCACTGTCCCCTAATTTACCGTTATCTTCCCTTCTCCCCTATTCATGGTAGATTAAATTGTGTTATATGAACGCCGTAACCTGTACCAGTCCGAATCCGAATCCGATGTTGCGACAGTTGATGGGGCCGCTAGGGCAATGCAAATTGACGTATGTTTTCTCACATCGTTTCTGATGTGCACTAACAGAGTCGTGATAGATGCAAGTCGTCAGGAAATTGATCCACAACTCCGGGATATGTACGTTTGCGACTTGCTACTCATTATAGTGGTAGACCTAAGTTGAGTGTGAGCGTGGCATAGCGTTTAAAATCGAACTTCGTATGCTGACCTTGTAGTTGGGTAGGCCAAATGGTTGCCAGCCTAGTCGCTTTGCCATTTTGGCAAAGCCTTCCGTCTCGATGAGGTGGTAGAACGAGAATGGCGGGAACATAGCACCATCACGGTGGACGTCAGCCTTCACCAGTAAGGCGGTACCGCCGACACCGTCAAGGGGGATTGCCAAGTTCTTGTCGCCGCCCTCGGTAGCGATATGGCCCATGAGCATCCGGTAGGTCGCCATTTCAGCGTAGCCCTCAAGTAAAATCTCATCGGGGCCCATCTTAGCAGCTAGCGATTGAGCAGTCTCGCTATCCTGCCAGTTGTTGAAGTCGTACGGGCGCTCTGCCATATGTTTATGCTCCTCATCGTAGTAGCGTTGGAAGCAGTTTGGCACAATGAGCGGCTTGTCGAAGGAAGCGAGGTCTTGGATGAGAGTGGGCGGAGTTTCAACTACATCCGAGTCTAACCACAGAACCCAGGAGGTATCAGGACCCAAGGTAGTGAAGAGCAGTGAGTTGCGAGCCTTAGCCATGACTTCTCTCCGCCCCTTTTGGTTCTGCATCTTGTGTCGCTCATTCTCGTCCTGGGATGCAATAGACGGCTCAAAGTCCTGTCGCAAAATGATGATGCTCTTGAAGCGGTTCTTTTCAGGTCCTTTCTTCTGGGTCTTCTGTATTTGCTCTTGCAGATCGATTGTGGCTTGATTGCCCTCCTTGGTCTTGGGTAGAATGAAGCCCAAAGTGATGAGTTCGTGAGGGTAGCTAAGCTTGAGAAGATTATCCCAATACTGCTGATAGAACCTGGCCATGGGCGTCAGGATTAGGACGTTCTCGCGGTTCTCAATTGGCGACGTGGTTATGGTAACGTTGTTCAGGTTATAGCGAGCGACGGGCGGCGGTTTGAAGGCGACACCTGTAGTCGACTTTCGGTAGGGCGACGTCGGTGGAGAGAGATGGTGCCGGGCGGTGACACTGTCTGATCGGCGCGAGGTGGTCGAAGGTGCCGATGGTGCGAGAAGGAAATAGAGGATGAAGCCACCAAGCAGCGTGCCCAGAACGAGCGTCACTGGGTTCGTCTTCCTGAGACGGACTGACCCCATGGGTCGCGCCATGGGTGCCGTTAGAGCTGAGGCTCGCGCGAACACTTGTGAGATCAATCTCAGGAGATTCGAAGTCCGGTGAATTATCCGGCTCGTGAAATTCTAGCGAGATGGCTGCATCAAGCTGTGACCGGTTCGAACTTGTGGGTTCGAGGTTTGGGGTATAGAGATGTCGCAAGTCACAAGGGGGCGTGACCGGAAGTAAAATTAAATTAGAACAAAAGGAACGAAGGAATATTTAAAACGAAAGAATTACGTCGTAACGACAATATATGAAGAAGACGGAATCTCGTGGTTACGGTCTATCGGCACCGGGCTGCCAGACAATATTCCAAGGAGTAAGGGTGCTGTTCCTCGGAGGCTTGTGAACTCCATAACGTTTAGTTCTAGGCGCAGGAGCCACTCCATACGGTGGATTGGATGTCCCAATACAGCTTAGATCACCTCAGCTATACGGAGAATCGCCGGTCCGCCTCTTGCGACACGTTTCGCTAACGAAGCAAGTGAGAATACGGCCGTTTATTTTTAATCTCACCTCATATCATTCTAGGATAGCTAGACCCGGTAATGCCGCTCTATGCGAATTTACAATAAAGTGAGAATAAGTTTGTGACGCCTAGCAGAGTAATAGAGTGTCAAGTGCTTAAAAAAGGATCATATCGCTTCTTGCTTCCTGTAACGCTGAAGCCTCTCATTGTCGAGTTCATCCGCTGGCTGACAGCCACAGACTCGTCAATCGCACCCCACCTCCCCGCGGTACGTGTGCACATGCAATACAGTGAGGTGTGGCTGAGGATGGGCTCCGGGACGGTACGAACTTCGTATCCACAGTACGAAGTACGTACCGCCTACTAGTAGCGACAAGAACGCCTGAGGTATCCTGGCAAGCTTGTCCAGCCGTGTCTTGGTCGTCGGTCTCTGTTCAGCCTTCTTAACCTCCAACTTCGAGTTGCAACGTCGGACATACACGACAGCCTCTCCCCTTTGTCCCCTCAGTATTTGAGAACACAGCACACCTAGGGCATTGCTTGTACTCGATTTCTATCATGGCTGACAAGATGGACCGCGGTCTCGACGAGATCATCGCTGAAACAGTATGCACTCGCATCGATAGGGCCGGTGTCGCATTCGGACTTCAAAGCAGCTAACTTGTCCTCAGCGCCCCAACAATGGTCCTCGCAACCGCCGTGGCGCCCGTGGCGGCGGCGGTGAAGGTCGTCGACGCGAGCCTCGTCAAGACTACCCGCGCGACGGTGTTAGAAAGGTTAGTTGAGAAGACCTCCATCGATCACTTCAAGAGGTGGTATCTGTAGCGCATGCTAACGACGAGTGTATCAGGTGGATACCTCCTCCCTCTCGTCGTTATGATATTTTCGCAATGGGCTTTCAACCCTTGTCGCCATCCAGCAGCTGGCGCATACAAAGTCTTCCAACAATACGACCTTGTCCTCCGAGATTCAATGCTGACCAGAGCGAACCTCCCCTGTACAGTCCTTCCGAGACGATTCTCGAAACCTCAATAGGTTCGTAGGCTTTTCGACATCAAAGGAGCCCCTAGACTGACCGGTTGTAGTGAATGGGTTCACGATCGATTCGAAGACAACAGTAATGACATTCGCTTTCTTCCCTGATCCTTCCCAGGTCTCACCCTTATACAGACTCCCGCAGAGGTCCTGCTCCTCGCCGACGTCACGAGTCGCCCGATCGGTAAGAAGCACAACAGTTCATACATGGCATTGTTCTGAAGACTGACTTGGATGCAGCGGCTCTGGTGGCTCAAAGCTCCGCGTTGAAAACATCCACTACGATCTAACAGAGGACGACCTCGACGTAGGTTTTCAAACAGTATACTTCCGACGGAACATCCGGCTTAACTGTTCATAGGAACTATTCAAGAGAATTGGACCTGTCGCTCGACTGCAATTACGATATGACCGCGCTGGTCGCTCTGAAGGCACAGCCTTTGTCACCTACGAACTCAAGGAAGATGCGCAGGAAGCTGTCCGACAATTCGATGGTGCTAACGCTAATGGTAATGTTGGCCAGGAAAAGAAAGGAAAGACACTCTGAGACCACATCGATTAACTAGTACCAGGTCAACCTATCCGATTAACGCTGCTACCTAGCGGTCCCTCTCGAAACGCATTCGATACTGCCGTTATGCCTGGTCGCCCGTTGGCCGACCGCATTTCTGCTCCTGGCGATCGGGCTCGTTCCCTCTCGCCTCGTCGTCGATATGACGATGACGATGCTTCTCGCAAAGGTATCGATAGATACGTTCCTGGCCAGGGCAACAGGTCCAGGAGCCCGCGGCCCTCAAGGGGTCGTGGTGGACGTCGCCCCGGGGTGCGCCGAGATGGTGGCGGCAGGGCTCCGCAGGACAGCGAGCGTGGGGGAGGGGGTGGACGGGGTGGAAGGGCAACCACTCGTTCAAAGAAGACACAGGAGGAGCTCGATGCTGAGATGGAGGACTATTTTGGCGGAGGCGGTGCGCCGGCACCTGAGGTATCCAACGAACCTTCGGCTGCAGCGTCTGTGGCTGCGCCTGCGCCTGCGCCCGCCCATGGAGATGATATCGACATGATCGAGTAACCGGTGGACGTCACCTTGACGAACATGTACATCACCAGAATGCAAGGCGGGTGGCACAAGCTAGGATAGTGCGTTGTGCCTATGCTGCCATTCCGCTTAATCAACTTTCATCAAACTTCCTCGCTATCCGCGTTTTCGGCGTCTTCGCTTTAAAAGTCGTAATCATATACTACCTACTCGTTTACTTCACATCCGCCTTCAACCACGTCGTCTTTGGTCTCGCTTTACATCAAGTCATATAATGACCCAGACCCCTCACAAGATTAAAATTATAACCCTTTTCCAGTGTCGTCCTAGCTTCCTTGATCCAGTTCTACCGTATACTTGCTATACTTTGGTACGACGATGAATTGCCGACTAACTTAGAGTAATTCTACATCATAACCAAACAATCTGATATCGTCGAGCAGCCATTCAATAGGAGTTACATATGTAACATCGCAGCTATTGTTTTGCTCATCACTCTTGCCGCTAGTCAACATACCCCCAATTCGACCCTGGAAATCGAAGACACAGGAGCCAGAATCACCACCGCTAGAGAAAGCCTCTCGCCGACCATTCTTTCTTTTCTTCTGCCCGAGGATACACCACTCCTGCGATATGAGGTCCTGTCCGTTTGGGCAGGGCCTACGCACGACAGAATCGACATGGTTAGCGAGGCCGACGGTGAAATCGGATTGACGACCACGCTTAGCAACCAAGATCGCTGGGCGACCCAAGGAGGAGGCTCTCTGCGTCGGATGCTTCATCTCTTGCTCCGGAATGGTTCCCGAAAGACGGATCATCTGGGTTCTGGAGTTATAGGCGAAGCTAATAAGATCTATCCCATACTCGGTAACCGACGCCCTTGCCAATTCTTCCAGGTCATTTGGTCGAATCAAGGCCTGATTCCGGAGCGTTGATAGAAGACTGCCATGCTTGTCCTGATGAAGCTCAATCAAAGCCCAGTCTCTTACCCTTGTAGCGCCTGACTGCGTGGTACCAGTACTGAACTTAGGCGAGCAGATAACATGACCAAAGATACGAGAGTCTAGATCGCTTAAGCTATCCAGGCGCTGCTGGGTTCGTTGATAGTGCGGGCGAAGGGAATGTAGCTTAGCGATCTCGAAATCCTTGTCATCCTGGGATAGGTCGGTGCTTGAAATGACACGCTTAATTTTGCTTTGCAAGGAGACACTGGCTCCAGAAAAATGACTCTCGAGATCTTGGAATGTTATGCTACCAGGCTGGACCATCGGCAGCCGTCTGGCATCGCTAGTCAGGTAGCGATAGTCATCGGGAGAGGGCTGACCGAATGCGACATGCCGGCACGTCAAAGCCGACACTACGCCAGTATCCTTATGGCGTAGGTAAAGGCAATTGGTGCCTTCATGGTCTGGCTTATCATGGCTCGCGATAGATACCCCTAGATACTCGCCCAAAGGTATGTTGACTAAGACAGGGTTCTCAGGTGGGCCTGGGTGAAGCTGATGAGAATCCAGAGGTGTCGTCGGCGGCGGAGAAGCCAGATCAAGGAGCTGGGCCTCGTAAATTTCGCAATGAACGTCGTATATTCCATAGTGCTCGAGAATACGGCGACATTGCTTTGCTACTTCAACCCCCTGCAACCACGAGGTTGAATCCTTCTCGACGGAAATGAAAAGAGTTACCGGGTGATGATATGTTTGGCCAGTTCGTTCGTTGGCCCGCTCGTATCCAATCCGAAGAATATCAATTGAATTCCACTGAGTTTCCTGCAGAGCTTGCAGGATGTCTTGTCGGAGTTGGCTATTGTTACCATTCCAAAGATTCGCAATCTGGTGCTCTCCAACAGGGTCCAAAACCTTACCGATCGGCCATTCCTGACCAACCTGGTGTTCCCATGGCTCAGAGCTTGTCCGGGCAATCAGTTTTGGCCGGCTGACAAGGCCATAGTAGTAACCTGATTGCTCATCGTGCGTGGGAGGTGCCAGAAGAGAATCGGCAGAATCCATGGCCAACTTGAGACTGACTCGGAAATTCTCTAGTGAATCGAATGGCCGGAGTCGAGTGGGACACCCTATGGATCGTTGTCTGATGCGTCTTCGAGTAGGTGATGAGAGAAATGTTGGCAACGTTGAGGAGGCGCTCCGATGTCGGGTATGACCTGGATGGTTGTGCTGGCGTCGAGGGGGTGTGGATGGTGCAGTATGGATGAAGTTGGCCATGACGAGTCTTTTATACCTACAGATCTCGATACCTCTTGTGAGTTTAGCCCGATGGAAAAACTCTACGTACCAGAGACAAAAAAGAAAGGCAATATGAAGAACAGCTGCGGACAAGCTGCAAGATGAAAGTACAAGACCGGCCAGAAGAACTGTAATGTAAGCGAGGAACGAACGGACAGCCTATCTTGACAGACTGGTACAGCATAAGAGAGCAAGAGTCGACAGTCGAGGCAGCGATGCGACGGGCTGGGGTGATTGCGAGAGCTTTCAGATGAGTTGAAGCGTGTGTTTACAATCCCTACCTAGAAGTTTTATAGTGAGCATCTACGGCCAGATTTCACGGAAACTGGTACCTGGGTAGAGTTGCAGTTGTTCCTTTCTTTCTACACCAACCTTACGTAGACAGACAACGCAGCTACAAGTGCCCTTTGGCCTTGCCCTCCCTTTGGCCTTGCTCACGCTGGCGCACAGGTAAGGGGGGGATAGCAGCACCGACATTGCTCAAGCTACTCTGGCTAGCTTTTGTGAAGCACCAGAGTATGGAGAGGGACTACAGTCCAGGAAGTTGCCGGCTGCAGAAATTCCTCGTGATCTCGGGTTGACTCGCATTTTCGTCCGTTTCACATCGGATCAGATTGGTGGATGGCCGCGGCTGGATATCTGGTGATGGTGGGTAAGCCTTGTACGTGATTTGGAGAGACGTTCTTAGAAGGGAAGGTACATACAACTAATTACTGTAATCATTCGCTACTGCCATGCGAAGCATTCAATTGGCTATAAATCCGTTATCTTATCGAACTGGGATTCGTTATCACGATGGGCCAACGAGGAAACATACCGATGCGATAAACCACAGATTCATAAGATTCTCCTACTACTCATTACAAGCGAATTAGGTTATATCATGCCCGGCGTAGATCGCGTGCTGAGCCAAGCTCGACGATTACGCTACTCGAACAGCGATTACCCTGCACGTATACGTATAACATACCCGCTGGATTGATCTGGACTACTTACTTGACCTCCACAGCAAACACACCGCAAGGAGGCAGTCGAATCAGCCGAAGAGAAAAAGAGAAAGAAATTATTCAATCAGGATGTCAGACATGCCAACCAGCGAGAAGCCCATTGCCAGGATCGGCATCCTATCAATTGGTGACATGGGCGTCAACATTGCCAAACTCCTCATTGCCAAGGGCTTTGCCGTGACGACAAACGTCGCTGGCAGAAGGTAACTTTTACGAAGAAGCATGAGTCGAAGCAAGATCTAATAGACCCGGCAGCCAGGATACTTTCTGCCGAGCCCGTGATGCTGGAATCGAAACATTCAACTCCGATGTCGAATTCGTGAGGCAATGCGACGTTATCTTATCCATTGTACCCCCGCGCGATGCCGAAGAGACGGCCCTGCGCGTCATCGAGGCGGTGCTTGAAGCAAACAGACAGGAGCATCTTCATTACATCGACCTCAATGCCGTAGCGCCGTCTACCGTCAAGAAGATCTCTGCTCGGTTCGACCAAGCCCGAATCCCAGTCAGTTTTGTCGATGGAAGTATCCTCGGTCATCCACCTCAACCTAGGACGTCTGCACATTCACAGGCAGGCAGCGCATGTTGGACATGTCCTTCCATCCCCATATCGGGGCCAGAGCCGTTGGCTTCTCTTGCTTGCCGTGACCAGCTCATCTCAGCCTTGAACATGAGGGTCGTATCACCCAACATCGGAGCCGCAAGTGGTCTCAAGATGTGCTTCGCTTCCATCATGAAAGGTTTCACCGCAATAGCGGCCCAGTCGTTCGCTACGGCGCATAGTCTTGGGATCGCAGACGTTCTCGAGGATGAGCTGGCTGAGAACGGCCAGACCCATCTCCGCATCCTCGAGAAGGGCGTGCCGATGATGCCGCCAAAGGCGTATAGGTGGGTCAGGGAGATGGAGGAGATCGACCTTACCATGAGAGAAGAGGGCGGATGGGCCGCGTCCATGTTCGAGGGCGCCGCGGAGATCTACAAGGTTGTCGCAGAGGACCCCGTGCTCGGGAGCGAGAAGATTGGGAAGAGGAAAAGAGGGACTACAGTCCAGGACGTTGCCGAGGTCTTGTCGGAAGGACTGCGCGACAAGAGGAGGAAGAAGGACTGATAGATGGACGGTGGCCTCCAGCATTACCAAGGTCAGCAGCTTCCATGTACCTCCCACCATCCCTCCATCCCTCCCTCCCTGCTCTCAGTCAGACATTGAAGCTTCTGATATAAATACAAGAGTCCATCCTTAGCCATCATACAAATGAGAATCCCTACCCTCCATTGGTATCCACATGAACAGAAAGACCTTGTTCAATCTCTGGTCGAGACTGATATGCGAGAATATGGAACATTGAGCCGCCACTCGTTATTGAAGCCTGGGGTCGCTTCGGTAGCGGCATCTGCAGACGATATGAACACGCCATTATCGGAGAGCGCCCCGAAGTGATCCTCCAGTACCATAGATTCTCCGCTGTTCGAATACGGGGCATCCGCGTCCGATGAGCCCGTGCCAGCGGTACCAAAGAAAACCCCCGAAGAAAGCTGGTCCGTTGGTGTATCGGCAGGAGTCGCAGCAGAAGCAAAATACTGAATCTTTGAGCCGACAGGGACAAAGTTGCCACCATCCATCGCTTGGATAAATCTTTGCATTTCCTCTTCTTCGGAGAGGGCGAAGTGAGTTCGCTGAGGATCGAGAGACAGCAATCCCTTCTTCGCGCCCCAGCCGCCGCCACCGCTCACTGAGGGGCATTAGTACATCGTAGCCGATACCGACGACTGCGCGAAATGAATGCAATGGGAATCACGTACAAATCTGGTATAGGCGACCACCCCGGCCATATAGGGCTCGAAGTTGACGAGAAGTATCGGCGATGAGGCTGGTAACGTCGCTCTTCTCATCGAAAGTCACTTCAGGATCCGGGTCAACTGAACCGTGAGTTTCGCCCGCGGATGGTGAAAATGTGGGAGGTGTGATCATGGCCCAAACGCCCATGGGAACCTGAGCCAGGTTCGACCTGCGCTTGAAGAGTTCGTCGACAGCAGTCTCGAGTTCATCGGATGCAGGAACAGGGTTCCCGTTGACACTGACGCGTCGTACAATGTTCCCGAAGCTCTCGGTCACCACGCGCGGGCGAGTCAGCGGCGCCAGTGGCGCCCAGATGTCGAGGCCCTTGACGGAGCTGGCCTTCTTGTGGAATGAGACAGATAATGCTTGCGAGTGCTTCTCGGCTCTCTCAACGAGCTCGGGTGATCCCTGAGTTAGGTCAAACCGACTGACTAACAGGGTAGAGGTTCTCTGGTTCACGAATGTAGTATTTGCCAGGGGGAGAGTCAGACGAGGGGTGCCGAGATCAACAGTCAAAGCTGCAACCTTGTCCTTGTCTTCTCTCACCCTCGGGTGTTCTGGGTCCCATAGGCCAGGAAGTATCGTATCGAGATGACCTCGCAAGACTGAGATGCCCTTGATGGGCCTATTGCGCGGGACAGGAGGCGCGACGTGGTCAACTACCGCCGCGAGCACATGGAACTGCTTGAGCTTTGCTTCCCCAGACATCAGGTTGACGAAGTCTCTCATGGAAACCTCGCTGTCAAGGGATCTAGCATATTGTGGTGTTACAAGAATGACTGCTGCGTCATGACTCTGAGGATTGGCCAAGCTGGCCTGTTTCTTGGCTATTTGGAGCAGGGTTGATAAGTCCTACGCGGGTGATGCTCATTAGCTAACTAAGACGAGCTACATCATTTGATTCCTACTACCTTGGTATCATTGTCTAGGTCAACCGAGAAACAGTCTGTAGTAGTTTTCTGTGATGAATATGGCCTGCGAGCAGCGATTACTAGTTTGCCAAATGCCCGACCCCTTGGAGCTCGCCATGCTAGACGAAGTGCCATTGAACGGAGTACTTGATGGAAGCAATATCGTATGATATCCGATAGTAAAAGCCAAGTTCTTGTGGACACTGCCAACGAAGCGCGAAGGGAAAGTAGAAGAGTACTTGCAGCCGTATTTTTGTCAAAAGATTGACTGACTGTCTATCTTGGGCGGAAAACAACCATCTTGTCCGAGTAAGTTCGCTCGTGTGGCTGAAAGCCACGCTAGTCTACGCTAGCGCCCGGACCCTGCGCACCGCCACAGCTTGCGATCCTGCCCCTCATCCCCGCCAATGCATCTTCTCGCCTTGAAGGCCTGTGACTCAAATTTGTGGGCGTAGTGTACTGTACTTCAAATCGAGACTCGATTAGTGAGTCAGCACTTTTCGCAAACCCTTTCAAGTCAATCAAGGTGAAGGACAGTGTTTGAGGCCCTTATCTTCCGGGCTTCACGCAGTCACGACGTTCAGACTCGCAGTTCGTGCACTTCGGGTGCGCTCTGCTTCCCCGAGACGACCCTTGACTACCACGCGAGTCACCATGGCGACTAACAGCGGCCGAGGAAACCCAAGTGAGCATCACGTCCACGTAGCAGCGTCTGAAGTGCGAAGCTGACGCTCCTATCTCTGTTAGTTGGGGCCAGCGAAGGCTTGGCCGAAGCTACCAGTACACCCCCAGCCGTTCCCTCCAGCGAGAAGAAGCATATCGCCAACGCCGCCAGCTCTGCTGCCACCGGCGCGCATGCCTCCGGCCCTGATGCTGGTGCCGCTGTGGGCAGTGAGCCCAAGGTGAAGACCGAGAAGGAATGTGCGTATACTGTCTCTCACCAAACGCCCTTGGCGCTGGTCGCTGATCCGTTGTAGTGGAGAAGGAGCGAAAGAAGGCTGAGAAGCAGGCCAAATTCGAGGCCAAGAAGTCCAAGGCCGCGCAAGCCGCGCCCAAGCCGGCCAAGGAAAAGAAGCCCAAGGAGCAGAAGCCTAAGGAGGAGCCCCTACCCACATACGTCGAAGAGACCCCCGAGGGCGAGAAGAAGCGCATTCGATCGTTCGACGACCCCCACTTCAAGGCCTACGACCCCATCGCCGTCGAGTCTGCTTGGTACAGCTGGTGGGAGAAGGAAGGTTTCTTCAAGCCCGAGTTCAAGCCCGATGGAAGTGTCAAGGATGCGGGCAAGTTCGTCATCGTCCACCCTCCTCCCAACGTCACTGGTGCCCTGCACATGGGTCACGCGTTGGGTGACTCGCTGCAGGATCTCTTGATTCGATGGAACCGAATGCAGGATAAGACGACTCTGTGGCTTCCCGGATGCGATCACGCCGGTATTTCTACTCAGAGTGTCGTCGAGAACATGCTCTGGAGACGCGAGGGCAAGACCCGGCACGACCTTGGCCGAACCAAGTTCGTCGAGACTGTCTGGGAGTGGAAGGAGGAGTACCATAAGCGCATCAACAAGGCCCTGACCAGCCTGGGAAGCTCTTTCGACTGGAGCCGAGAAGGTATGCCTTTCTTTCGTCTATGTTTTGAAATGACCTGGCTGACATGTAAAAGCCTTCACTATGGACAAGAACCTTTCCGCGGCCGTTACCGAGACGTGGGTTAAGCTACACGAGGAAGGCATCATCTACCGTGCCAACCGACTTGTCAACTGGTGCACGAAGCTCAACACCGCCCTCTCCAACCTTGAGGTCTCCAACAAGGAATTGACAGGTCGCACCCTGCTCGATGTCCCCGGCTACGACAAGAAGGTCGAGTTTGGCGTCATTGTCCACTTCAAATACCCTGTCGAGGGATCCGACGAGCTTATTGAGGTCGCCACCACCCGTATCGAGACCATGCTAGGTGACACCGGTATCGCCGTCCACCCTAAGGATGAGCGATACAAGCATCTCGTCGGCAAGACGGCTATCCACCCCTTTATTGAGGGCCGCAAGCTACCCATTATTGCCGATGAGTACGTCGACATGGAGTTTGGTACCGGTGCTGTGAAGCTCACTCCTGCTCACGACCCCAACGATTTCACTCTTGGCCAGAAACACAACCTCCAGTTTATCAACATCCTCACTGACGATGGTCTGATGAACGAGAACGCTGGCCCCTACAAGGGCCAGAAGCGCTTCGACGTCCGTTACTCCATCCAGGATGCTCTGAAGGAGAAGGGCCTGTACATGGACAAGAAGGACAATGCTATGAAGGTGCCTCTGTGCGAGAAGTCCAAGGACATCATTGAGCCCATCATGAAGCCCCAATGGTGGGTTCGCATGAAGGAGCTCGCTGCTCCCGCCATGCAGGCTGTCCGAGATGGAGAGATTAAGATCAAGCCCGAGTCTGCGGAGAAGAGCTACTTCCGCTGGCTTGAGGACATCAACGACTGGTGTATCAGCCGGCAGCTATGGTGGGGACACCAGTGTCCTGTTTACTTTGCCAGGATCGAGGGAGGTGCCGGGGATGTTCCCGAGGAAAAGCTGTGGTTTGCTGGTCGATCAGAGCAGGAGGCCGAGGAGAAGGCCAAGGCCGCTCTACCAGGCAAGAAGATCACTCTCGAGCGAGACGAGGATGTCCTTGACAGTAAGTCGTAACAGTGACTCTTTTCGCAAAATGCAACTAACAACTGGAACAGCCTGGTTCTCATCTGGTCTCTGGCCCTTTAGCACGTTGGGTTGGCCCAACAAGACCCACGACCTGGAGACCTTGTTCCCTACCTCTGTTCTTGAGACTGGTTGGGACATTCTGTTCTTCTGGATCGCCAGAATGATCATGCTCGGATTGAAGATGACGGGTAAGGTTCCTTTCAAGGAGGTCTACTGCCACAGTCTCGTACGAGACAGCGATGGCCGTAAGATGAGTAAGAGTCTGGGCAACGTCATCGATCCCCTGGATGTCATCTCCGGTATTCAGCTTGAAAGTCTTCACGAGAAGCTATCTCAGGGTAACATGCCTCCGAACGAGGTTGCCAAGGCCACCAAGTATCAGAAGACTGCTTTCCCTGATGGTATTCCCCAATGTGGCGCGGACGCGCTGCGCTTCACCATGATCAACGCCACCACTGGTGGTGGTGACATTAACCTCGATGTCAAGATTATCCACGGTTACCGAAAGTTCTGTAACAAGATTTTCCAAGCCACGAGATACGTATTGGGAAGCTTGCCCAGCGACTTCGTCCCCGCCAAGTCTGGCATCGCCCGTGGCAAGACTCTTGCCGAGCGATGGATCTTGCACAAGATGAACACGGCTGCTCGCGACATCAACGCCGCGCTTGGGGACCGCGAATTCTCCAAGTCGACGCTTATTGTCTACCGATACTGGTACAGCGAGCTGTGTGATGTGTACATCGAGAACTCTAAGGCCATCATCCGTGACGGTACCGAGGAGGAGCGCCAGTCTGCTTTCCAGACCTTGTACACTGCCCTTGAAGCCGCCCTGACCATGATTCACCCCTTCATGCCTTACATCACCGAGGAGATGTGGCAGAGAATGCCCCGGAGACCCGAGGACCAGACGAAGTCCGTCATGTTGGCCAGCTACCCCGTCTACCACGCTGAGTTCGACGACCCCGAGTCAGAGACTGCTTACGAGCTTGTCCTTGGCTGCGTGAAGGGCGCTCGCTCGTTGATGGCTGAGTATGCTCTCAAGGACGAGGCAGATGGTAAGTGCCCTTTGAAGAGCTGCGCAACGTTATCCGTACTGACTCTCTTCTAGTCATCATCCAGGCCTACAACGAGACCTCTCTGGCTACTGTCAACGATCAGGTTTCCTCGATCAAAACCCTCAGCGGCAAGGGCATCAAGGCTGTTCAGATTCTCAAGCCCGATGCCGCACGACCGGCCGGTTGTGTTGCCTACCCAGTATCCACCGATGCCTCCGTCTTCCTTCATGTCAAGGGCCGTGTCGACCTCGATGCCGAGATTGCCAAGGCTCAGAAGAAGGTTGATAAGGCTCAGGGCAACATCCAGAAGCAGGAGAAGATCCTCAAGGACCCCAGCTACCTGGAGAAGGTATCAGAGGCTGTCCGGGAGGTCGACCAGAAGAGGCTTGCGGATGCTAGACAGGAGCTGCAGAGCTTCGAGGAGACTATCAAGCAATTCGAGCAGCTGAAGCTGGAGTAAAATCAAGGTATCTAGACCATGAAAATTGTACGGATAGATAGATGGGTAGTTTTAAAAATTGATTTTGCGAAACCACCTCAACAACGTAGATAGTACTGAAGGTCGCAATAAGGTCAGTGCATGCGGTAACTCCCTGCTCGATACGACACGAGAGAAATAAAGCTTTTCAAATTCATCTAACATGCAGGTCATTAATTTTGCCATCCACCTCCTCCACCTCCGCCTCGTCCAGAACCTTCCTCCTTATCTTTCTTGGCGCCTCCACCACCACGAACCGGCCTCGATTGCGCAGCTTCGTGCCTCTTTAGCTCCTCTGGTACCTTGGAAATGGAGCTCTTGCTCAGCATCTGCTTCAGATCATACAAGACATCATTGTCCTCGGGACCCAAGAACGTGACGGCGACACCGCTCTTTCCAGCACGACCCGTTCGACCGATACGATGCGTGTAGCTCTCGATGTTGGTAGCCATGTTGAAGTTGACGACGAGCGAGACGTCGGGTACGTCGATACCACGACCAGCAAGATCCGTAGCGACGAGGACCTGCGTATGGCCCGCGCGAATGGAGGCGAGGGCCGCTTCACGCTGTTCCTGCGTCTTGGAACCGTGCAACGTGACGACGGACCAGCCCATGTGCTTGATGTCGCGGGCCACGGCGTCGCAGTTGCGCTTGATGTTGACGAAGACAATGATGGGCGGGGCAAAGGCATCCGAGGAGAGGATTTCTTGAAGACGCTTCTTCTTGCGGTCCTCGCCGCTAACGAACTCGACGCGCTGCTCAACTGTGTCGACGGCTTCGCCCGCGTTACCGATTGTCACGATAGCTGGACGACGCAGGTACTTCTTTGCGATTCTCTCGACCAGCGGCGGCATGGTGGCTGTGTACATCATCGTTTGGCGGTATTTATCGCGCCCGCCAAGATAGCTCTTCATAAGCTGAGCATTCTCCGCGTCGTCAGTGTCGGGCTTCTCGTTGGTGACAGGTAGCGCATCGAGAATCTTGTTGACAGACTCCTCAAAGCCCATGTCAATCATTCGATCAGCCTCATCCATGATAACGTAGCAACACTGCGACAAGACCAGCAATCGGCGCTCGATGCAGTCAACCAGACGACCCGGCGTGGCCACGATAATCTCAGCGCCATTGCGCATCGCATACGCCTGTTCTTCGAGCGAATGGCCGCCTACGATGCTCACGCAACGGAAACCAAGAGGCTCGGCGAACTTCTTCGCCTCCGACTCGATCTGCTGTACCAATTCACGTGTCGGTGCCAGAATCAGCGCGTAGGGTCCGTCGTTCTTGTTCGCCTCGGTCAGGGGTGGCAGATCCGAGATGTAGACTAGCAGCGGTAACAAGAAAGCTGCCGTTTTACCTGAACCAGTGACGGCCACACCGATTAGATCGCGCGCCTGCATGGCAATGGGAATAGCAGCGCGCTGGATAGGAGTAGGCTCCTTGTAGCCTACACGATCGACGATGTCAAGCAGTCGTCGCGGTAGATCTGACTCCTTCCAGTTGCGCATAGGGTTGGGAATGAGGCCACCCTTTGTCGCGATGCCAAAGTCTTCCTTGAAGATGCGCCAGTCGCGCTCGCGCATGTCGTCGAGTGACTTCTCCGTCCAACGCTTGCCCAGCCCTGTTCGGTCTGCTCTCCGCTGTGCCTTGTCGCGCGCTCGATAGAAGTCCTCCATTATGCCCCTTGCTCGCTCTCTGCCGTTTTCGGGGTCGCGCTGCTCAATCATCTTCGCACGTCTCTTCGTCCGCTCCTCTGCTTCGTCATCGAACTCGCCACCAACACCGGCGAATGTGCCGCCTCGGTTGGCCGTCTGTTGTGAGTAAAGAGGATCGTTATCCCGAGATGTGTCTTCGTCTGCATCCCATTCAAAATTGAATTTTCTCTCTGTCGTACGCTTGCGCTTTTTCTGGGCTGAAAAGTTCGACTGCTGGTTTACTTCCGGACCGAGGTATCGTGATCGTAGTAATGAGGCCTCGATGTCCTCTGCGGAGCGTTTGTCAGCCGCAGCCTTTTCTGCCTTCTTACTCTCTCGTGTATCGCGCCTATCTCTTCCATCTCGTCCATCCCGTCCATCCCTTCCTCGATGGTTAGCTTGATCCATGGATCGGGGTCCCGTAGGGACTCTTGAAGAGCCGCTGGTCATATCGCGGTGTGATGCTTGTCCATTCTGTCGAGAACTCCATCTTCTTTCTTCATCGCGCCGACGTTGCTCATCTTCTGAGGCCTTGCGCTTCCTGTCCTCCTCCTCCTTCTTGGCCTTCTCAGCTGCTTGCCTTTCGCGTTCGGCCTTTGGGATAAACCTAGGCTTCGAGGAAGCCGCAGCCGCAGCCTTCTTTTGCCGAAGAATCTCTTCAATATCCAGAGGCATGCCGATCGTTTCGCTCGTGATGGTTTGGAGAGTGGGAGAGAAGCGATCGTCAGAATTGAATGCGACCAGATATGAGATTAACAGGATCACAAGTCGTTGACCTAGGCTGCAGCAGGTTGGCGAGGCTGTACAGTTAATTATGGATACTGTAAAGCTCTAGCCAATCAAGTACAGTTGGGTCATGGCGGATCACCGACTGAGCCACTTGTGGGAAAACCTGGGCTGTCAGCCTTGAGAACCCGCGAAATTCAACCGTGACATTCCAGAACGACTTCCGGACGGCAACATATGCGATTGAGCGGCCACGGCGCTCTGTAAATCTCTAGCCATGGCATTCAACTACGTCCAGCTGGCCAAGGCGCTCCCGGCGCCGCTACAGCGCTTCCTTGCGCGCTGGCCACCCGCCGCTATCCTCCCCGAGAACGCCGCCAACAGAGAGACGATCTACCAGGAGGAGCGACCGAACCCCTTCCGGTTTTACAAGCACCCCGTGACGGGCAAGTGGCAAGACCCGGTATTCTCGCAGCGAAGGCAGGCCGAACTGGTCAAGATGGCTCGGGAGCACGGTGTCGAAGAGCTTCTGCCCGAGACGCGAAAGGGCACAGAATACAGACTGGCTCACCGGGTCGAGCACGGTCTGAGGGTCAAGGGTACCGGTGTGGGACAGAAGGTCAAGGGCCATATTCACGAGAGACACATGATTGCCAAGTATGTGGTAGACGTTGTGGCAGATAGGCTGCGAATGGCACTGATGAGGATGCTGGCTGACACGTGTGCAGGATGGAGACGAGGAGAAAGGCCATGCTGGAGATGCCCAAGCTCATCAAGTCCTGGAAGAAGGTACGTTGTTCCCCCCCCGGCTCGTTTCAAGCCACCGCAAGGAGTATATTGGTACTAACTGTTCTCCAGGTGGGCAAGCGGAACTGGACAAAGTTCCCCAAATAAACAGGACGCTGAACGAGAAGGAATGGGCACATGCAAAGGCGCAACTGTACATTTACGCTGTATTTCTACCTATGTACAGGAATATCCACAAGAGACTTTCCAACAAACTGCGCTCCCAACTGTGTACGGCGATTCGATACCTGGGATACGCATGTGTGCTGCACTCCTTTCTGGGTTGCTTGGTACACTTTCGGAGCGTAAATTCTCTAGCTCGGACAACGAACTCCTCCTTGCTAGATGTTGATTGAACTTCGCTTTTCGTTGCTGCTTCGTTCTATGAGCATCTAAGCCCTGATAGCTTCAACCATCCCTATCAACCTTCTCACGGATGATCACGTGATTCTTTAGATGGAAGCAAGCCCTCGATGTCCACATATCAATCTAAGTCAAAAGATACTGCTTCTTTCGCTCTCTGGGCTTACGAGCTCAGTAAATCTTATTCTCGTCATACCTCGAAGACGCTAGTTATTCCTCTAAACAATGACTTCGAATCTGTTGGGTTCTGCTTCGCAGTCCGGCACGCACTACGAGGTCCTCAACCTTACGCCAGAACTCCTCGACAGCCAACACGATCCCACGCCTCTCATCAAGCGTGCATACCACCGCGCCCTCCTCCGCAACCACCCAGACAAGGCTGCGTCCTCAGCCCAGACGTCTTTCACTATTGATCAAATTACAACCGCCCTCGATGTTCTCTCAAACCCTTCCTCACGATCCGCTTACGACGCAGCTCTGCGCGTCTCGCGCTCGTCTGTCACCGCTCAATCTCGGGATTCTTCATTCCAGACAGGTGTAGAGAATGTTGACCTGGATGATTTGGCATTTGACGAGACTGACGAGTGCTGGTATCGCCCTTGTCGCTGTGGAAATGAACGTAGTTACGTCTTCTATGAGTCAGATCTAGAGGAGGTGGGAGATGAGGGTGAGCTAGTAGTGGGGTGCTTGGACTGTAGTTTATGGCTGAGAGTGCACTTTGCTGCAGTTGACGAGGACGAAGATAGCATACCAGGAGCAACTAACGAAGCGAAAAGTTGACCAAATGCTACACGCCCCCTAGACTAGAACGTGCGTCATGATTTGATATGAATAAGAAGATGATTGCACGAAGCGGAACGTAGCTACTGCTCTAGCGGTGTTACTCGAGCTCACACGAACTTGGCGCAACGCGAGTTCAGCCACAAATGACACCAAATCTGATCTTGGGTGTATTGAAAGCAATTTTAGTATTTTTATTTGTCCAGACGGCCACACATTAAGAGTTTAGGAAGTAGAACTTCCGAAATGCTCTTCCTTCTGCCTTCTCAGCCAGTCCGTTGGGTAAAATAGTCAGCCCCTCCATGGAGCTTGTGTGTGTACCGAAACGATGCCGAAGCTCTTGATAAAAAAAAAGAAACCCGAGTTCTTCCGTCCACTCCGTAGACACCAACCCGCCCGAAACATACGTAGAATCATGTTAACAATCGCCTTACTCGGCGGCCTTGGGCTCCTCAGCAGCAGGGGCGTCGGTAGCAGGAGCATCAGCGGCAGGGGCATCCTCCTTGGGAGCGTCGGCCTGGCCAGCACTGGTCTCAGCCTCCGACGAGGTCCAGAGGGTCTAAGAAACAGACGTTAGCATCTCAAAATTCACGTCCTAGAGAGGAACGAGAACTTACGAGGTTGTCGCGAAGCAGCTGCATGATCAGCGTGGAGTCCTTGTAGCTCTCCTCGCTCAGGGTATCAAGTTCTAAGAGAATACGGTCAATATACTTGTTTGGAGTTAAGGGGATAGCATCAAGAGACATACCAGCAATAGCATCGTCAAAGGCCTGCTTGGCAAGGTGGCAAGCCTGGTCAGGGGCGTTGAGGATCTCGTAGTAGAAGACGGAGAAGTTGAGGGCAAGACCCAGGCGGATGGGGTGGGTAGGGGGCAGCTCGGTCTGGGCGACCTCAGTAGCAGCCTTGTAGGCCTCGAGGGACTTGTCGGCGGAGTCCTTGCGCTTGTCGCCAATGGCGAACTCGGCGAGGTAGCGGTGGTAATCACCCTTCCTGTAACGATGTCTCAGTCATAAATCACTAAAGAAGGGGTAGACGAAGGGTAACGCACATCTTGTGGTAGAAGACCTTGGACTCGCCAGTAGCGGCGTTGGGGATGAGGAACTCGTCGAGGACGTCGAGAACATCCTGGCAGACCTTCTCGAGCTCGAGCTCGATCTTGCTGCGGTACTCCTTGATGGTGGAGACGTGCTTGTCGGAGCCCTTGGACTCTTCCTTCTGCTCGATCGAGGAGATGATGCGCCACGAGGCACGACGGGTACCAACAACGTTCTTGTAGGCAACGCTGAGGAGGTTGCGCTCGTCAACGGTAAGCTCACCGCCCAGCTTGGCGACCTCCTTCATGTAGGAAACCATCTCATCGTAACGCTCGGCCTGCTCGCAGAGGCGAGCCAGGAAGGTCTTGCTGTTGGGCAAACGTCAGCTTTCTGCGACTATCAGGCTTGCGGTGGGGTCATTTCGTCGTCGAGAGCGGACGACAATGAAGCCAGCCAACATCAGGCAGGTTACGGGAGAACAAACCTTTCACGCTATGAGGAGTCAGCATTGCAGTCCAGAGCAGGAGATGTTGATATATGATGTGACATGTTCAACGGGTGCTGACGATGGATCGTGGGATGGCTCGAATTTGGAATGACGACCCAGCAGGCTGACTGAGGGGTTCAAGGTGCAGCGGGTTGGACGGGAGCAAAGGGGAGAAGAAAGGGAGGGGGAAGCGGGTGAGTAACTTACCTCGGTGGCCATTTTGAGAAGAGAAGAGGGTTTTGCGTTTAAAGGTGGGAGTAGAGAGCTGGAGTGAGTGCAGGAGACAAGAAGGGAATGGGGGACGAAGTTTTAGAGATTTTGGGGGGGGAGAAAGGATGCGCAGAACGTAGAGTGGAATTGGGAGAGAGAGAGGGATGTGAGATGCGAGGCGGGAGAGAGAGCGAGCGTGGGTGAGTGAGTGAAGTGTGGATTGGCTCGACCAATTGTGGAGGTGGGACGCGGTCAGGCGTTGAGCAGGCGCAATCACTGTGCGGTGCAGTGTGCGTTGACCTGTTTACCTATCGTCCAGTATAATTTTGTGATATTAATTTTTTCCCGGCCGCCTGATATGGGCTGTAATAGTGCGGTTAGATTTTTTTGTTTTTTTGTTTCTCTTATTCTCATTTCCATTTGTGATTCATTCGCAGGCCAGCTACGGAGCACAAGAGGGCCACATGATCCTTTACCTTGCCATCTTCAATCGCCTTGTTCCTTCCGCTGTGCCTTGATTTACATGGCAGCCAGCGTAGCTCATCGACTCCCCAAATTGAATCATTTAACACCATAATGAGGCCCCCATCTCCCAAGCTGTTAACCCCTCTTTTTCCCAGATAGGCCTCCACCACTGTGGATGCACAGGGAAAATCGCCCGCCAGCCGCTCAGCTCCGATGAGTCCAAGCTGCGTCCGGCCGCGCTCTCTTCTTCTTCTTCTTTTCTCCTTCTGGTTGGGATCCGGCGGGGAAGAAGAGGCTAGACGGAGAAGAGCCCCGGGCTGGGCATCACAAGGCACCTACCCACAAGGCACCTACCTACAGTACGGTAGACGTAGGGGAGGGCTTGGACGCCGTGGCCACTGACGTTGCGGTTCGGGGCGGAGCGTTGCGCATGTGGGCTTCGTACAGTACTGTATGTAGCGAGCTTGTAGCACCGTGCCAGCTCTGTATCTACGGGGTGTTTTGACTCGTGCTTCTGTGCTTGCGTCAAGGATGCGACTGAGGCGAAGGTGAGTTTTAGCAGGTCATTTCAATCTTACCAATCTCTCAATCAGAGCAGATCTGAACCCTTTATTATTCCATCTAGGGTCCGCCGAGCACTAACAACCGATATTGCTAGCTGCTAGCGCTTGACTCGGAGCTACAGTGCACCAGGGGGCCAGACGAGATGAGCTGGCTGCTGCCTTGCTCTCAGAATTGACACGTAGTAAGCTTCCACAAACGCTGGCTTTCGGTTGTACATTGTGGATTGTGGCACCGCTGCAGACACACGTTCGTTCTCGATCGTTGGTATAATCTCGGTCCCGCACCTCACTCGAAGATGTCTTCGGCATCTCCGTTATTACTATGCCTCGACGTGAGGAACTTGAACCTTGCTTTTGAGTTGAACAGGCTGGAGAAGGCTCACGCCTCCCGCTCCTATTAGCTGCGCGGAAGCATCCGCCTCTCGCAACAGGCGAACGAACCTTCGGCACGAGAACGAAACAGTAAACGAACGAATAAAACAACGCAAAGACTATAAGTTCAGTACGGCATCGCGGCATCAGTCGATGGTTCTGTTGTTGATGAACCCATACCTGGTGCAGGCTACTACGTACATAGCAGATAACGAGGGGCTATGACCCTGTCTAATAGTTTCGAAGCTTCCATGATGTTCTTTGGACAGCCCACGCCAACCGACCACTAAGGTAAGCGCTGATGGGTTTCCAGCCAAGCGGTTGCATTATGTGGCTGAACATCTACCTGAAACATTTTGCTTGAGATAACAAACAAGCCTGCTAATCAAGGCGCCTAACATACGGATATAGATCATGACATTACAAGGTAACCCTGAAGCTTCAAGGCTAACGACTCTGAGATTGCGTTTTCTCATTATATGTCATCTGCCGGTCAGCTGTCCGAATTTCGAAACCCTTTTGCTCTCGCGTGTTCGTTGGCATGGGCTATGGGTTGATACTTCCCATCTTCACATCGGCCATGCAGAATGCGCACGTGATGGACGAGAACAGGGGTAAGACAGTTGGCGAGATGACCGCCGGAGGTCACGAGGGACATTTCCGCATCATGATGTGCCGACTTGCCATCCCGTACCCGTACCTGGTACCTTTCCATCCCTTGTTGTCTGTTGTTGACGCCCTTTTCAATGCCGTCGGACTTGTCGAGACCGCGCTGACTACATCGTAAGGCAATATGCACATACGTCATGGGATGTTTGATGTAAGGTACTGTATGTTTCAGGGAAGGAAGTACACCATGTTGGTCTTCCTCGCAGAAACAATCATTCAACCCGTAATTACTATATCCATCTTCTACCAAGCCCACGGTACCAAGCTCCATAATTCAAGTAAAACAGTCACGATCGATCCCCCCGAGCGCTCAAAGTTCCTTCCACCTAGAGTTCTCCTGCTTCAGATCTGGCATATGGGTTCGGTCCCCAGTTGGCCGGATCACCACCTGGCACGCAGAGACCCAATCTCCAGAAATAGTCCCGGTGCGCAAAGAAGAGCTGCCAGAGTTTAAACCTCGACGGAAACCCACCTGCCAACGCGAGAGCATCCCGAGCCGAAAGCAAGCGGCGTGTCGCCGCCCAGAGCTCGCCATCGGCTCCAGCGATGCATTGTGGGTCTTCGTCTCCGGCACACATGCAGACGTCGTCCTCTGACGGCGACAGGTCCCGCTTTGAGATGTAGATTTCTCCAGAATGCGACTTGTAGCCCCACTCGCTGAGCGGGAGCAATGGAACTGGGTCTTCCGCATGGGTTATTCTTCGATATTCTCGCTGCTCCAAGTCTTGCTCTCCATCTAGGCTGAATACTTGGTCAATGAAACGGACGAGCCCCTCATTTCCAACTCGTGGTTCTCCAAACGTCGTTACAACCACATTATCCCAACCGAAAGATACCTTCAATTCCAATGCGGCCAGGCAAGCCACGGCCCCGCCTAGACTATGCCCCACAAGCTGTATTGGATACGAAGGATATTGCCGGTGCAACTGTCGCAGCTGGGGAAGGACCTCTTCTCTCGCACTTCTCCATGACTGGAGAAAACCCAGGTGCACGGTACAGTTGGTACACTCTCTCTTCGGTTCTTTGGGCGGCTCATCCCCGTCATCGTTTGGCGAAGGATAAGGTACGTACTTTTGCGGTATGGTACTAAGGTCGACAACAGTATTGGCGATGCTGTAAGTACCTCGAAAGGCCACAATTATCGCCGGGGATTCGTGGGCACGTGTAGTCTCGACAGCTATGTCTTGGTGTTGTCGCGAGCCATGGTCGACGGCGATGAAGCCGCAGCTGTCGCTGAGAAGTGGCCCAGTATGCCATGTGTTGGCGAGTGAGAGATTCGGAAACTCCTTGCACCGCGAAACACATTCGAAGGGTTTGGTCACGCCCGTTGTGCCGATGCAATATGTGATATCCACGAGACGGGCCAGTCGTTCCAATGTAGCGAAAAGGAGTAGTGAGATGGCTTTCGTCGTCGGCGAGTGTTCGCCCAGCGCTTGCTGGGAGTGGTCGATAGCCAGACTAGCTGCGCCGAGAGCCAGCTGCAAGACCCAGAATCCCAATAATAATGGATTGTTTAGGCGATGCATCTTTAAACAGTATTAAGCGTGAAGGGTATTCTAGTGCATGTTAGTTTGTGAACGTCTCAGGGACAGATTCGGTCAATCCTCCAAGCTTTTAGCATTGCGTAGACTCGGGGCAGGCGGTTGCTGAGAAGTTGCACCTATCATTTAGACTACGACTGAAGGAAGGAACAGGTTCATACCATGATGAGGCTCACGACGAGATGAGTCATGATTTTATGGGAGCTGTAATCTTCGGTTTCTGGTTGTTTTTGGAATGAATGATGGTAAGTCGTGAGCGTCGAAAGCACGGCAGCAGATGAAAGGCAGGACTAGCAGCAAGCTAGCCCGAGACGTGACTTTGAAATTGATTGTTGCGCGACAAAAGCTGAACGCAGGATCCCTGCCGGCGATGTCGGTCTCGTGAGAAGAAGCAATGGGCAGTGTTGAGGTCATATGCTGGAGACAAGATTGCCCATGTAGGGGGACAAGTTGAAGGGAGATGGATGAGTGGGTGGCCTGGGACATTCAAGTCCAGCTGTGATGCTGGAGGGGTTGGCGGCGCTGTGAGTGGCTGATCTTCGCTACCCCGGATTTTCAAGGCATTTGTTTATTCGGTCATCCGGTCGTTCGCTCTGCTTTGTCCATGCCCTGTCCCCTTTAAGGTTTGGCGGCAACTGGTGGTGACGTTCAGGGTCATGCCGCTATAGGATAAGTATACAGCAAGTATAAGTTGCCGTTACCATCCTCACATCAACACATCACATTTGAACAACTGTGGATTTAAGTCGACGACGATGAAACTGAAGATAAAATAAAACAAAAACAAAAGACTCATGGATCTCCCTGAATTATTCCAGCGTCATTTGTTTATTAGGCATATCCTGATCATAGCTGCAATTCTTCTTCGAGGAATCGCATCTAGTTAACAAGTGCCACTGGACATTACGCGACGGATACGGAGTACAGTTTTTCGCATTTCAGCCGCGCTCCAACGCATTCAGCATGCCTGGCAACAATGCCCGCAGGAATGGGATCGTCGAAATCAAGAATTGGAAACAGTCGTCGGAACGGGCGACAAGTCGTCAAAAACTGACCCAAACTGGGTTTGGTTAGTTTTGCACGCGCCGACCAAAGGGCACTCGAGGTGGATCGTCACTCGTCCGGACGCTTCGTATTGCTCCTCGCTGTGTTGCAGTCAGCCTTTTGCGAAATCTCCATCGTTTCCTTCGCGCATGATAACGTACCCGTTCACGGGACATGCCTTCTCAATCATCATCAGGTACCGCGGCTCATCTTGCCAGATGAATTCGACAATGTCGTTGTTGCATACATAACGAGGCATGACCCGGTTGCCCGGGACTGACTTGGACGTCTCGTTGAACTGGCAGAGCGTGTTCACACCGGTGTCGGCGTCGTCGAATGTGAACTCATACGACGCAAGAGGCTCTTTGGCACCCTGAGCCACGCCCTTGAAGTCGCGGACGTTGTAGTAGGAGGGGAGGGTGCATCCGTTTGCTGAATCAGCTTCAAAGGCGGCGAGTAGCGGTGGGACGGAGTAGTGCTTGGCGGCCCATCCCGCAGGCAGAGCGGACAGGAGGAGGAGGAGGAGGTTAGCATACATATTTCTGACTGTGCTATTAAGAAATTGTGAGGCTTGATCGGTGAGGTTCTACTGGATGTTTGTAGATTGAGGAAGCTTGAACTGGATGGTGTGGCGCCGGCTGCTCATGTATAAGTCGTTGAGAACACGCAGCAAGGGGTCGGCTAATTGTACTGCAAGGTCATCGGCTCCTTTGTGTTTCCTCGGCAAGTCACAAACACGCGGCCCTGCAACTGACAACGACATCCCGTCACGGAGTTGTCGGTAGCGTCTGCGACTGTGCAGATCCTGATGCAATCCTCATCCTGGGCCCCGCCGCGCTCAGCAAGCTGATAATGCACGGGGCGTAGATCGTAACTTGACTAGATTCGCCTCCGTTGATTGGGTGCTTCTCCTGTTTCACGTTTGTGTCTGCCCTGGCAACTGAACTCTGGCATCTCTGATTCTTCTGATGACAGCATGGATAATAATGAACAGGCTTGCAGGCCAAGACGGGTATGGGATCTTGCCTGCCATGGGTAGAGACAGGGCTTGTGTGCTCGTGTGCTCGTGTCGAAGATCACGCTTCAACTGCTCTGACCCGGCTCTTGGGCCACGTCAGATGTCTTTGTACTTGAGACGCTGCAAAATTAACGTGTTGTACAAGAATTTGCCCAGACTGATACACCAAGCGGTGTCCGTCCGTAACTTGGTCTGTGTAAGCGAAAGGATGCCCAAGACAGTGATAGCATCCCGAAAATGCTCCTGGTCATACGCAGCATCCAAGAATTCTCGCTTATTCTCCATCAAGAGTTGGAGTGTCTCGGTGTCCTCTTATTTGAAAGAGTCTCTTGAATTTGAAGTTGTCAAGTTTCAATCGGTTCGTTTTCGTTTGATCTATTAATTGACAACTCATACATTTTACGACTCTGAAGATACAAAAGCACCAGACACTCAAGGGATTCTAGCAGTATATTTTTTCATACGTTGAATCCTGAATTAGACACGTCTGGCCACATCTCTCGAGCTCCAGCGAGCTATCAAGATATGGATTATTGGTCGTGCTGATAATAGATAGAGGCCGAGGTGAGTCCAATGGGGGAGGTAACTTGCCCCGCTGGACTTTAGCATTTCGATAACCACAAATGAGTGGGCCCATCCAGCCTCACCAGCGCACACAACGTCTCCCCCACTAACGGAAAAATCGCTTACCCTTAGGCACGTGACCCACAATCTTTGAAAAATTTCCCCAAGCACCCGTGCACACTCCTCAGTCGAATTTCATATCCCCGATCTCGTGAGAACTTCCCTCTCGACCATCACCGTTCCGACTAACCACCACAGTCCGACACAATGGCCGCTGAAGCCCCCGCTCGATCCGGTCTGGCCGTTGGCCTGAACAAGGGCCACGTACGTCTATATACCACCACCTCTGTCACAGTCTCACCTCGTGGAGGATCTCTGCTCCGCTCCCTCATCCACGAGGTCGCTTTCGCAGACGATGGACGCTGACATGTTTTGCCTTTTTTCGGAATTATAGAAGACCACCCCCCGCGTCGTCAAGCCCCGTGTCTCCCGCACCAAGGGTCACCTGAGCAAGCGCACCGCTTTCGTCCGCGAGGTTGTCCGTGAGGTCTCTGGGTACGTTGCAACAATTCCGATCCATCGACGAATCAATCATGCAATCGAAATCGGGTCGCAGACAGAAGGGGGAAGACGCAATCGGGAACCAGCATAATCTTGTTAGATGTGCTGAGGTCGAAATTTCCGTCATCCAAGTTCTGCCGCGCCTCAACCGAGATTCAAATGATGGTCTACGTCTGTTCGAACATGATCGCTAACGAGACATGCACAGCCTTGCCCCCTACGAGCGCCGAGTCATCGAACTCCTCCGCAACAGCCGAGACAAGCGCGCCCGTAAGCTCGCCAAGAAGAGAGTACGTTCCGAACCCGCTACCCGGCAATACGCAATCGATCTACCGACCGTGTAACTAACAAGACTAACAGCTCGGTACCTTCGGCCGTGCCAAGAAGAAGGTTGATGAGCTCCAGCGCGTCATCGCTGAGTCTCGCCGCACTGCTCACTAAACGCTCTACCTTGAACTTTTTGGGAAATCGGGCAAAGGGGGGTTCGCATGGATTGGCGTGATCACGATATTTGATCGTTAAAATAAAACATGAACGGATTTGATGCACCGTAGCAGGGATTATAGCTGCGGCTCGCCGGAATACCAATACTTCGAAGACCTGATGGCTTCATGACGACACAATATGTGCTTCTCTCGCAATCGTGACATTTGCTGCTAAATACGTAACGGCTTTGGTACATGTTCTCGAGAACAGGTTTGCGCATGTGCACCGCTCAAAAATCCGGGCATGTATATAGACAAACCATTTTACACTTCAGGCTATGAACCAACTCTAGCAGATATGCATAGCATTGGCTCGTGGTATATATATATTTTTTACCCTTTAAATCCTACAACCGCCTACTCATCTCGCTGTCTATTTCTTTCCAAGCTTTAGCCACTTGGGTATCTTCTTCCCACTCTTGTCGGAACTGCCTTCACCTTTGCTTTGGATCTGCGGCGCCGGTGCTGGCTCATTATCCTTCTCGTCCACAGCCGGAGGCTCAGGGACCCTGACCTCTTGGCCCTGTTTAGCAACGTTGGACTTCAGAAATGGCTGCTTTCGCACGGTCATGGGGACCTTGTCATCCCAGACAAGGTTGAGGAGGACGCGACTTGTCAGCTTATACGTCTTAACCAGGGTGTTACTGGGACTGGCATCATCCTTGATGACAGTCTTGGTTCCAGGGAGGACGAGGTGAAAGGGCTGATCCTCGGCAGCCATGACATGCCGAACGGCATCATACAAAAGCCGTCCGGTATCGGTAGGTCCTATTTCCCAATCGCTACTGGTATTATCAGGAAAGCGCACTTTTACAAGTACCGATTTGATGGCGGCCATCTTTGCTGCCTCGGCCGCTGCCTTCGCTTCGAGCTCTTTGTCGGAGAGGAGTCGCTTATTGCGTGAGCTCTCCAGCAAGCGTGCCTGGTGTAGCTGCGCATGGGCAATTGTCGGGGTGTAGTCGATTTCTTCGGCAGGGGCGAGAGCAGCGGCCGGTGTCGTTCCCGTAGGGGCGAGAAAGACATTGACAGGCTCGAGGGGATTTCGTTGTTGGTCCACGTCCATGGCATCTTGTTTAAGTGTCTGCGTGTTTTCCAAGACGGGTTCTGTGTGTTGTTGGCTAGGCTGTTCTTCTTGAGGTGTTTCGGTGCTCGTTCCAGCCTGAGGTTCCGTCTGAATATCTGTCATGGCCGTATCAGGGGTATTCTGAGCCGTCGTTTGATCGGTTGTGCCTTGTTCTTGTGCTGGCGCCGGTGGGTTGGCTTTCTCTTCTGCTGTCGCAGCTTCCTCCTCCTCCTCGACATCTTTGAAGAACTGGCTGATCTCAGACATAGCATCAAACAAGGTTTTATCAGTCCTTCTGTATGACAACCTGATCAAAACGCTACCCGAGTTATAGCCTAGTTGCGATAGCGTTCGTTGAAAGTCCTGGAAAGAGGCCAGCTCTCTTCCCATGATGTTGAGGACGGGTATCTCGTAGTACAGCTGCCCGCCACCCTTGCCTGAGCTGTCTGCAGTCTGCGCGACACCTCGTGCGGTAATGTTGATATTCTTACCATTGCTTGCGTCGCCACTCTCGAACTGTCGTAATACCTTCCAAAGTGTCAAGTCGCTTGGGAATTTCTGAATCAGTCGGCCACCAGGAATCTCGCGACCCTCTGGAGGTGGGACCTGGAGGCCGACGGAAATAGCTGAAGGTGTATTGGATTTCTGAACGAGCTCCAGTTTGGCGCCAGGAACAAGTCCCGACGTGCGGAAAGGAACGGATAGATCGACCTGCTTTTGGTTGTGTCTGTAAAGTTGGTGGGGATCAGCTGCTGATTGGGAAGTTCCAACGTCGGCGTCCACCTACTTGATCAAATACTTGTCACTGGAAAGGTTGAGCTTCTTGCAGGCCTCTTGGAGGACATCAGTCAAATAGGTGCCGGGCGTGACTTTGATTGTGGTACGGCGCAAGTCTGTAGCTATCACTACGACATGGGACGCCATATTGAAGCTCTGGGTATTGAGGCTATGCGACGGGAGGGAATGAGACAGAAGGTATTCGGCAGATGGAGGCTTTAGGAATAATTGTTGGTGGAGGTGACTACGCTGGCGACTTGAGGCGAAGTTGTTTGAGAAGCCACGATTGCAATACGAAAATACGAACGGTGGAGGTCGCAAGCCTGTAAATCGAAGGGTCGAGAAGGTTGAACAAAAAAGGAAGCGTAGTGGTTTCGAAGCTTGGTATTGACGTACCTCCCGTAGAATGGAGGGGCTCGGCTTGGTCACAGGTATTTTGTCAGCGGGGCGGCGGTGCTCTCCACAGTGGCATACGTACACCACCGCGTTAAAGAACCCGGGACTGAAGGCTTGGCCGAGGGAGAGCTGCAGGTTTCGAATTGCGATATGATTACGAACGACGACGTCAAAATATAGGATGTATTTGATTTTAAGACATTCCCAGTACTCGGCGTTGGGAACCATGAATACGATCGTGTATTATTGCTATCTTGGTATATTATTTTCAATAGAAGCGTTGGATTTCAACAACCACAATGGTCCTATAGTCTAGTGGTCAGGACGTTGGATTTTGATCACATATCAAAGCCTCTTCCAAAGTCGCCAGTTCGAACCTGGCTAGGACCTTCAATGCAAATTGAATTTTTGCCGCTATAAATAAACTATACCAGGATGCTACCCTTTTTTTTTTTTTAAAGCAACCTACAAGACGAAGTTGGTAAGACGTAGCAAATGGTCTGGATACTCGCTCATCAATCAGTCTTCTTTATTTGATGTTAGTTACTTAGCTAGTCGTCACTTTCCGATGCCGTGCCTTCTGGGAATCCACCACTTCATTTCTCTTTTATTTTTTCTCGATGCACTTAAAGATCTTGTCATTAATCAGACAATCCCACCTGTACAATATCCGGGGTTAACTGATATGGCTTGTTGCTGCACCACAACGGGTATTCTACTTCCATATGAAAATTGGAACGCATGGTTTTCCATGCATACATATCCACAGACTTCATTCAGCACATGATCAGAGGACTGCCGAGCCACCTTGAGATCTTTCGTATTCCCATTCGAGTTTCAAAGCTGTTGCTTTCGCGATTCAAGGAACTTCAGGGTAGACCTGTCCAATTACATAAGCAAACAGGCTGCGAAGCCAACGTGTATCAAGGGCCGCGCCAGAGCATGTTTGCCTACCAGCGGCGCCAGCCAGTGGAGTGCCTGCCCACCCTGCACCACCACCCGCCCAGCACATTCTAGCGCCTGGCAGCCGCGCTGAACGACATGTATGGAGGGCTTGAAGTACGTACCATAGCAACCTAGCTCCAGGTTCGGGGAAGCTCTAATCCATCATCAACCTCCATCATCGACCTCACCACCACCACACCACCACCACCGACTCCTCCTCCTCCTCCTCCTCACGATCAGCACAACAGACACCGGAGTCTGGATTCCGAAGCGATTATATAGAGCTCTTGTCATTGCTCGGCTCTCATTACCTGCGATCACGAGGTAGACCCGCTTGATTGACGCCTCGCCTATCGTGAGCCCGACGCTGCCTTCGTTTCGCATCCTCTACATATACATCACCAGCATCCAAAACCCACCATGGTACGTCCCGCCTTGATACACCGATAGCTTGCCACTGTTCCTCCAGCTAACCATAAACCTCACGTATAGTCGGACCCTTTCTCGATAAGTACGTCCGTTCACGCTGCCTTCGACCGCCCGCCTACGCCCGCTTCCACCATCGTCTCCAGAACGTAGCTAACTCTCTTCAACAGACGGCGGCGCTGCTGTCGCCATGGTCGGCAAGGACTGTGTCGCCATCGCCTGCGATCTTCGCCTCGGCCTCCAGGCCCTCACCGTATCCAACAACTTCCCCAAGATCTTCCAGTACGGCGACGTCTTCCTAGGCCTCACGGGCCTGGCCACCGACGTTAGCACCGTCAGCGACCTCTTCCGCTACAAAACCAACATGTACCGCCTGCGTGAGGAGCGACAGATTGCTCCCCGTACGTTTGCCAACCTCGTTTCTTCGTCGCTCTATGAGCGCCGATTCGGCCCCTACTTTGTCTCGCCCGTCGTCGCTGGCCTCGACCCTAAGACGAGCAAGCCCTTTATCTGCGGTTTCGACAGTATCGGCTGTATCGACTTCGCCAAGGATTTCATCGTCTCCGGAACAGCTTCGGAGCAGCTCTTTGGAATGTGTGAGGGTCTCTGGGAACCTGATATGGTGCGTCTCAACAATATTGCAAGCCATCGCCGGGGTGTTGGCTTGCCTGCCGCAATCGGGAAGAACGCGTGCTAACGGTGGTATAGGAACCCGATGCTCTCTTCGAGACCATTTCCCAGGCGCTCCTCAACGCCGTCGACCGTGACGCCCTCTCCGGATGGGGTGCGCATGTCTACATTATTGAGAAGGATAAGGTTACTAAGCGATTACTAAAGGGTAGACAGGACTAGAGGACATGCTAGAGACGTGCAGGAAGCGACGAGGGCGGATCTTGTATGAATAGATACTCGATCTATACCAAACCGGTGTAATGAGAAGTACACCAAGTGTGTCAAACAAACACGTCGAAATGGTCTTGATGAGCCCGCATGTGACTGAAGTTGGCTAGATAACAATGTTACAGAGTGACTCAAGATGATATGCAACTGAAACTATAACTGTTCTATCTCGATAATGTAGGGCGTCTACGATACATGAAGATCTCTTCAATAAACCTCTAACCTATGCAGATGTTGATTCTTTTCACCCCACACTTGTCTTTCCCACGCAGGTAGCCTATTGCTCCTTCTTCTCCTTGACGGAGATGCTGACACTGGATGTCTGCATGAAAAACTGTCTCTCGACAACCTTGAGAATCTCGTCAAGTAGACTAAAGCTGTGTTAATAACGAACATGCTGGTGGATAGGAGGGATTCAAGGGTATACTTACACGACGGGCGCACTAATGTACAACACGGCCTTCCATTCTGTCCAGTTGAGAGGCAAAATGGCAAAGAGATTTTGCAGGAAAGGTGTGTAGAGAAGAGCAAAGTGAAGTGCCATGGAGAGGCCGATGGCGTAAACGAGCATCATGTTCTTCCAAGGCGGCAGTGTGAGCAATGACTCGCTCGACGACAGGGCGTTGAGAGCGTTGAACATCTCGATGGTAACAAGAATGGAGAGTGAAACAGTTGAGGCGGCCTTGGCCATGTGGTTGGAGAACATGGCGCAGCCAATCTCAGGGTACTCCGCTGAGCAGTGATGGAAGCGCGAGAGCTGAGAGAAGGTGATCTGGGGGCCCTCGGGGTTGTACATGAACCACCATGCATAACCGGCAACGGTAGCGACGCCAACGTATGTGCCGATGATGAGGTAACGGATGAACAGCCAGCCGCCAATGAGGGCCTCGTCACGCTTACGAGGGCGGCGCTTCATAATGTCGTGGTCTGGAGGGTTAAAGGAGAGGGCCGTGGCAGGGAGACCGTCGGTGACAAGGTTGACCCAGAGAAGCTGGACGGGAACGAGAGCCTCGGGCATGCCTAGAGCAGCTGTGAGGAAGATGGAGACAACTTCGCCAATGTTGGATGAGATGAGGTATCGAATGAACTGCTGAGTGTTGTTGTAGATAGAACGGCCCTCCTCGATTGCTACTTCGATGGTGGCAAAGTTGCTGTCCGCGAGTACCATGTCGGCTGCCAGCTTCGAGACATCAGTACCAGATCCCATAGCAACACCAATGTCGGCCTTTTTGAGGGCGGGGGCGTCATTGACACCGTCACCTGTCATAGCGACGACCTCACCGAGAGATTGCAGGAGATCAACGAGCTTGGACTTGTGACCGGGCTCAACGCGAGAGAAGAGTGAAGCGCGCTTAGCAGCCATAAGCTGCTCGTCGTGAGACAACTCATCAAATTCACGGCCAGTATAACTCTTGCCAACGAGGACCTCGTGCTGACCGAAGACACCAATTTGTCGACAGATGCTCTCAGCCGTGTTGCGGTTATCGCCGGTGATGACGATGACACGGATACCGGCATCCTTGCAACGCTGAATAGAGAGCGGAACCTCCTCACGAGGAGGGTCCAACATACCAACCAGGCCGAGAAAAGTCATGTTCTGCTCAAGTTGAGCGTAGTGCTCAGTAGACTTGGCAGATCGAATCAGGGGATTCTGAGACACGTCTTCAACGCTCGCCAGAGCGATGACCCGTAGGCCGCGGTTACCAAAAATCACAATTTCCTTCTTCAAGAGGTCCAGGGTTGTCTTGTTTAGCGGGGCCTTCGTGCCATGGGCTCCGAGCAGCGTATGAGTACAGCGGTCGATGATGGATTCAGGAGCTCCCTTGACTAGCAGCTTTTGATCGTTGCCATTACCAACAAGAACAGACATACTCTTACGGTCGCGTGAGAACTCGTAGGTGGCATGGCGGGGAAGACTCCTCTCGTAGTTGGCGCTGGCATAATGAACACAATCTTCCGGGCGAGTGTCGATAGGTGCACAGGGTCCAATCTTTTCAACAAGAACCCGAAGGGCACCCTCGGTGGGCTCACCAACACTTGAAAAGGTAGCAGATCGGGAATCGTAATCGAGCTTGGCATCGTTGCAGAGGGCGGCGACTTCAGTCATTTGGCGAATAGTTGACGACATGGTCAGATTCTCAACAACCTCGTCATTGAACTTGATGGCTCCCCGAGGGGCAAAAGTGGTGCCCTCAACCTCAAACTCGGTAACACCAGTGCCGTCCTCGTTGAGGTGAACAACCTTACTGACGCTCATCTGGTTGGTAGTCAATGTGCCAGTCTTGTCCGAGCAGATAACGCTGCAGCTGCCTAGGGTTTCGACGGAGGGAAGACTTCGGACAACAGCGTTCTTAGCGGCCATCTTTCTGGTTCCAAGTGCCAGGCATGTCGTGATAACCACTGCGAGACCTTCAGGGATAGCAGCAACACCCAGAGAGACGGCGATCTTGAGATAGTAAATAGCTCCCTTAGCCCAGCTACCATGACTGGGGTCGTTGAAGTTGGGGATGTTGATAAGCCAGACAAGAACACAGATTACAGTAATAACCTTAGCCAAGCTGTCACCGAAGTCGTTGAGCTTCTGCTTCAGAGGGGTGGGCTCCGAAATCTGAGCAGTGATGCTTTCGTGAATGTCGCCAATAGCTGTGTTGGAGCCAGTCAATACCACGACAGCCCGAGCGCGACCAGTAACAACGGTAGTTCCCGAGAACAGCATGTTGGTCTGATCCTGCAACACAGCCTTCTCGTCCTTGATGATGGCTCCGGAGTCCTTGCTTACACTCTCACTCTCTCCAGTAAGGACGGCTTGATCGACTGAGAAGCTGTTGCTTTCGATAGCAATAGCGCGGCAATCGGCCGGGATGCGATCGCCAACGGAAATGACAACAATATCGCCAGGAACCAGCTCTTCAGCCTTGACACGATGGACGTGTCCATTGCGCACTACATTGGCTTCGTTGGCCGAGTATTCTTGCAAGGCAGCGATGGCCTTTTCGGCGCTGCTCTCCTGAGAGACTCCGACGACGGCGTTGAGGATGAGAATGGTTAGGATCTAGGAGGCGAAACCGTCAGTATCGCCGAAAATTGATTGCGACAGTAAGAGAAGTTTGGAGAGCACTCACAACGACGGGGTCAACGAAAGCGCTCCATCCTTCTTCGTCGTCAAATAGGGCCAGGCCGAACGAGACACCAGCGGAACCAAGAAGAATCATAACAAGCTGGTCTTTGAATTGCTCAAGAATAAGCTCCCAGATGGGAGTGGGAGGTTCTTCGGGAATGGCTACATGTTGGTTAGAACAAATCTGACGACACTGGGGGAATAGACGCCTCGGGAGGGGCGCGAGACTCAGAGACATACCATTGCAGCCAAACTTGTTGCGCGATTCGACAATTTGCGCATCGTTCAAACCAGCCTTATCATCGACTTTAAAGTTGGCGAGAACCTCGTCAACGGAGTGGGCAAAAGCGCTCTCCATGGTAGTGGCTGCGCTTTCGAGCGCTTGTAGATGGGAGTCCTGCGAGAAATCGGGGAAAGCGCAAGTGAAAAAAGTCTATAACAACTGTGGCGGCGATGTCCGTATCCAGAGACGAACGAGACGTCGTTAAGGAGTGTTTTAGACAAGACACGCTAAGAAGGAGTGAAAAAGAAGGAGTTGTGTAAGATGTCAACCGCTTGCCATGGCAAAAGAGTGGTAATGAAAGCGATGGAAGATACCAACGCACGTGGCAGGCGAAAGATGGGGATGGATCTGAGTCGCAATACGGAAGTCGCTAAAAGACACCTACGTGTTCGCTTTCTGGCACGTCGGGAGGTTTAGCGCCGCGGCCAGTCGGCGAACACCCGGCCCTGAACGCCCACTGGAACTGACGCTACCGAACCACCGAAGGGCCCCTGGACGCCCTGAAAGGGCACCCCGGCGGGGCTTCGGCTTCACCAACTCTGGATTAGCTCCGTTGCCTTTGAGTTCTGCTTCTTTCCACATTGCCCATTTTCCCTCGTCAAATCTCTCCAGGCACCAGTGGCCAGCCACTGAATCTCCGAAGGAAGAATCTTCAACCAATCGAAGACTACTAGGCTAGCCTGATGGGTTTTCCAGGGTCGAGGCTGATTAAGCCAGAAGGCACCCCGCAAGTGCACCGCTGCAAGTCTGACTTACATCCCTGCAATACTAGATAGGACATGGTCTGGAACATCATCCTTAAAGGTTGGTCTATCAAGATTTTCTGCAGGTTGTACTCATTCATCAAGAGAGAGAGATATATACATATATAGATAGAAGCATTCATATCTACTAGTACCCAAGGACTATTACTCAAGACAAACTTCAAGTGGTAACCCTTACCTTACTACGCATGGTGTGTGTTTGTCAGCTAGATCCATGACATCATTCCTCAGTTTTTGTATGAGCCTCCAATCATCTCTGTGCCTGAATAACTAACCACTTACATACACGGTACACAACGAATCTGCGAGAAGGAGGTTGGTTGATGTAGGGTACAGACAGACTTCATTGACAACATCTTCACAAGCCTGAAACCTCCAGCAGCTTTCCGGAAAATACCTCCGGAACCACAACGCCGCTAACGTCCAATGCATCTGCACATCCAACTCGAGTGGGAGGATACCGCAACCTTTTGAATAATGGCTGCGCAGAGACAGCGGGACACGATCCAAGACACGGCTCGGAGCGAATGAGAGCTCTAGACTTGCGCAACGAGATATGCCTATTTTGTTGAGTTGACGAAGTTTGTGTGCAATGAAAGAGCCAGTCGCGACATCTAGCCATACCAAACGCAGTTCCAACCTCCCCGATATGCGCGATTCTAGCATTCTACTTTGACTCCTCGTGGCTCTCGCTAATATTCTGCGAATACTATGTGAAAGTCCCCGGATTGGATAATCCATCTCAGAGCTACTGCAAGCCGTAATGCAACCTACGTTTCCTTGTCCGATCGAATACCTAGTTGTACGACGTTCAAAAGGCGAACCCTGGCCATGGGGTGTCCCCCTGTTGACCACCGTCTCCCGAGGACCTGTCAGTTTGGCAAATTCGATTCTTCAAGCACACGCATAGTGGCCCTCATAACTTACCTGATGCCACGACGCCCCCTTTTTTGACCCGACTGCCGTTCTTCCAACGAGAGTCATCGGCTGATACCTTTGGTATTACGATCCTCGTGCCGTATCACTCCGCCCTCACTTTGTCGACACTGTAAGAGAGTGAATGGTCCGGGACTTTGGATGCGCCTGCGGGTCATGGCAGTGTGACCAAGTCATTCATTGTGATCGTGTTATTGTTGATCTCGGAGATACATGCATATCAACAACCAAGACAGTTTCGTGACCGTTCTCGGGCCTTGACCAAGCTCTTCCCGAGTATCCGATTGTATGGAAAGTGTCTTTGAGATTTATGGCTTGTGTCTGAGCTGTTGGCTCCTGCCCGTTTCTGTATCCGCTGGTTAGGGTACGTTGATGCGTCTTTCTCGACTGGATTGCACTTTTGCGGCTTCGACTTCTAAGGTCGACCGCTCGTATCTCTACCTACTACTCATCATCCATCACTGCCGCCATGTATTGACTGTGTTCTGTTGTTCACTTCCATTTGGTTTGCTCTTTTGGGGTTTTGGAACCAATTTTGCATCTATTTTTCTCTGTTTGGCCTCTTCCGCTTGGACCTTTAAGCCAGCATGGCCCTCCTCGTTGATACACCATCTCTACCCTCATGCCCACATACAAGATCATACCTTCGATCAAAACACTCCCGCTGGTCAGAATCGGACGCACCACAGACTACCCAGCTAGCATGCGTCCAAACCTCCACTGAAGGGATTGACCATGCTGATATAGCCTCTAGTCTAGAGGCATTCACTCTCCATGGCACCGATGACCTTTCAGAGTTCGATAGCAATGTTCCCATTGATGATTCTCTACAGGCCACGCCGGCATCGCAAGATACAATCATACCCCCTCTTACTCAGTTGTCTATTCAGGACAATGACCAACCATACGATGTCGAAACGCCGGTACCGCCTTTTATATCGAAGCGACCATTCCACAAGTGGATGCGAGCACTGCATCGACGTGCTACTCATAAGCCTAGATCTCATAGTTCAAGACCGGCTTGGCAAGATATGGGTCATCAGAAATCTAATTCAAAAGTTTCCTGCAGCAGATCTGGCCATCAAAAGTCGTCGTCGGGTTCATCATTTGGATTTGTCGCCGCGGTTCAAAGTGCTAGTGTCAGTATTGCCGGTACCAGTGCTGTAACTCGGACCCGAAGGACACTCTTTCGATCGCAGCGCCGTTCGCAAGGAGAACGCAGCAGCCGAACCTCCGTATCAATACCCCGGCTTTCCGAAGATGGGACTGCTGTTGAGCGATCGACTGTCGTGGATGTCGCTGTCGCCCAACGCTCGCTACAGCGTAAGCAGATATTAGAGGAGCTACTGAAAACTGAGGAAAGCTACATCAGTGACGTGCGCTTCCTCATGAACGTATGAACATCGAACTCATCATCAGAATATGGCTGATCTCTTCTCTCTTCAGGTTTACGTTACCATTCTTGCCCACCTTCCTACATTACCCTTACGACTACGATCCTCGATTAACCGTAACCTAACTGAGATTGTGCAGCTGCACGAAGAGATTTTGGATGAACTTCATCGAGCTATTCCACACTCTGATTACTCTCAGCGAGATGTGACCCAATTCCAGGACAGGCCTCTCAGCCAGGGCCACGGACACCGCCGTTGGCGAAGCCTTGACGTTGTTCCAGAAAGTACCACGAACGTGGCGTGGCTTCAAAGGGTCTCAGGAGTGGTATCGGAGCCTCAAGTAGCAGCAGAGGTAGCCAAGATATTCAACAAAAGGGTTAGAGCGAAAAAGACAGCCCCAATATTTGTACGCTCGATCAATCGCTAACTTCGTTCGCTTTGCAGATGAAGCGTTTCTTCATATATAAGGAATATGGAGCAAAATATGAGCTCATGATCAAGGACATCGCATCTGCTCATCAATCCATGCCTCAGTGGAACACTTACCAAAGAGGACTGGAAGCGTTGGCTTCAACACTAGGTTCTGACAGACATAGTTGTGACGGGACAAAAAAGTCTCTTACCATAAGCGACCTCCTCGTCAAGGTTAGTGAAGTGGACTGCGTCGAAGTCGGATGGTTTATTAACCACCTTACAGCCCATACAGCGCGTCTGCAAATATCCTTTGTTGTTTGCAGAGCTTCTCAAATGCACTCCCGTTTCAGATTGTCCAAACTCACAAATGGAAGTTGAAAGTGTGCTCATAAGGTTGCGGGAGGCCACAGCAGAGATTAACCGGGCCACGAATGACGACCACATGAAGGCAACACTCGAGAAAACTTGGCTGTTGCAAGACCGTTTGGTGTTTCCCGATCGGGTGAGTTTGGTCTAAACATGTCCCAGAGTTCTACTAACGTTATTAGAAAATTGATGCAGCCTCAAAGAACCAGATTCGGTCATTTGGTTATGTACAACTCTGTGGGGCACTTCATGTCTGTTGGCTAGCCAGGAATGGGATCCAAGGCCAATACATGATCTGTCTACTTTATCGAGACGTACTGTGCCTCGCCTCTGCTGGTAAAATCGAACCAATATATACAATCCAGGCCTGCATTGCTTTGAATGGCGTCAGGGTGGAAGATGTTGATAATGGACGAGGTGGGTAATATGAGCTATGCCTACCAGAAAGCCGTTACTGGAGCTGACTATTCCCCAGGCCTGCAATGCCACACAGCTCCATTCTCATGGAAGCTTGTTTTTGAGAGCGACAATCAGTTATATGAGCTCATTATGACTGGCTGTAGTTCCAAGGAAGAGACTGAATGGCGAAAACACCTCTTTCAACCGGAGGTTACGAACTTAGACAGCGCTGATACAACCATTTACAGCTCCCTGCATCTAGACATGAGTAGCTTGGGGACGTTGTTTGGACGACCAGGTTAGTATCAAATTCACCATTGAACCAACCAATTCTAACAAGAAACAACAGGTACAGTGGCTCGTAAGATTTGTATCCAACGCGCGACAACGGTCGGACCCAAATCTCCAATGTATCAAGTCGTGCTGAAGAACACAAACGTCGCAAAAGACTGTGCCGACTGCACGCCATCTGCAGCCAGTATCAACAGGTCACAGTCCTTGCTAACGACGAACTTGCGCATTCCGGTGCTTGCCCCCGCTCGAAGCGAGCGAGCTCGGCTAGAATATCTTTTGGCTGATACGTGGAGTCGTGAAGCCTTGCCATTTCCCGGCATGCTGTCAATGTCAAGAAGCGAGCACTTAGTTCGGACATCGGCGACGACAGTAATGAGAAAACTAAGTGCGGCCAATATCGGCGGATCTTTCAGCAAGAGGAATGCCAGTACAGCAATCAAATCGACAGTACACGACGACTTGGTGGACTCTGCTAGGTCCGCAGTATCCGTAAGGCGCCTCAGCAGGTCGAGTAACGACTTATTCGAACGTGATGGGAGCACAGAATCTTGCGGAACTCTCGTCTCCAAGAAACTACGAGCTCGCTCAGGTAGTGATGGCGGCAATCCATCATCCAGGTCACGACCGTGTAGTCTTGAGATGAAGCAGGTTTCAACTCATCTGGCACCTGCAGAAACGGTCCAAATGGGTTCTACAACAACGACGGCAACGGCACAAAAGTTCGATAAGCTGTCACTTCGAACGTCGGCCACTAACAGCCTACGTGTGAGCTCGGCACCGAGCTCGAGGAAATCCTTACCGCGTACGGATACTGATATCGGAGAGAAAGAGAATACGTGTCCTCCAACGCCGGGAAAGAAGAGAATACAAAGCCATCACTGGGCCCGTGTGAGGGAAGTAACGAGAACCGGAAGTAAGTCACAGGGATTGAGAAGTCTGTTTCGTTAAGATGAGGGCGAGTCGTAGGTGGTTGAAACACTATCAGAGTCGCATGGCATGAACTGGTGGATGGAGGGTAGTAAGTAAGCAAGCGGTGTCGGGCACTATGAAGGGACAAGCGGTAGAATACTATTACATAGACAAGTCTCTCTCTCTAACATTTGACATCTTCGGCTATGTGCCTATCATCATCATCCTTGTTGAACAATGCAGCAGACTTGAGTTGTATCGTGCAGAAGAGAAGTCGGCAGGGGAAGTCTCCGTTGCGCGAAAGCCGAGAGATCAAGCAATCTGAAGTAGGATGATGATGGAAGGCAAAGGAATCTGAGAATTGGGTAACAGGCGGGTCGTTCAGCCACGTTGGCGTGATGAAGTATCGAGAAAATGCCATGGCACGCGATCGTCTGGTGGAAGGACTCGCAAAAGGTGACGCACTTTGTGGGTTCGCTGCAGGAACAAGGCGGGGCAGTCGTCTAATAAGGTACAGTAACTTACTACGTAGTACAGGACAGATGTACAGTACGGGCTCGAGCTCGAGCTCTTGTATGTACTGTACAAGTACTGACAGTTGCAGTGCCATCAATTAGTATCTACAGTAGAGAGTCCCGTGCTTGCTTGGATGGGGAGCTCGAGAAGCTCAGGAGCATGGAGATAGTGGGGTAGCCTCCGTACCTCCTTGCTTGACAGGGTTGAGGTACAAGGCCTGCAAACGAGGGGCAGCACGCCCAGCCAGGCTATGACGTAGCTTCCCAACCATGAACTTGTGTGAGAGCAAGAGAGGGAGAGAGAGAGCTCTCCTCGTTGATCTTCTTTTTAAGTCTTGGTTGCGCACCTTCCCTCCCTTCTTCACTTCCACTTTCTCTCCATCATTCAATCAGTCACACGATACTTAAAACCCTATCTCCAACATCCGTTACATTACATATCGCTTTCTCTCGATCATCTAGAGATAGCGACGGCCTACATTCAGACGAATACATCACCTCCAAACACCACAACCCCTCCCCAGATAGCAAACATGGCTCGCGGCGAGGCTCACCAGGCCAAGGTCCACTACAAGGGCAGCAGCGACGACTTCCTCATCTTCGTTGACGATCCTGAGACCTACAAGAAGTGGCAGAGCGACAAGAGCATTCCCCTAACTCACTTTGTTTCTTCTTTCAAGATCTTCCTCACCCACGGGTAAGCTATCCCGCACTCGACACCACCACCACCACCACTCATGTCACGTACTCTGTCACTGGCACTACATAAAGTCGCGTTTCTCGGACACTGGTTGCTAACTAAGCCTCAGCCAAGGTGCTCAGGGTACCTACGATTCTGCGTCCAACAGTGCTCTCGAGAACGAGTTCAACACCTCAAATGAGGACGAGGTTATCAAGGCTATCCTCGAGAAGGGCTCCATCCAGAACGTAGAGGTGAGTCCCGAAGGAATTCTGCATCATACCAAGTAGAGCATCAAGCTGACTCACGATCAGTTCCCCGAGCGTCAAGGCTCGAAGAACGACTCCAAGGGCTCCATGGCCGCCCACTAGACGAAGGCATCAAAGAGAGGCACGGGTCGTGGTCGGAAGTTACAGTTGCATTGTTGTTTCTTTTAAGGGGAATGAGTCTGAATTTGACTGGCGTTATAGCGAGGACCTATCTATGAGTAGCGCCAAAGCGCTGGCTTGAAACGAGTTGATGTTACCAGCAGCAGGCGGGCTGACTGGTTAGCGAAATGGGTTCACTTACTATATTCGACATCAATCTTACCACCAATGGTTCTACACGATGAGTCGCAACGATGCTCTGATTTCTCGGTCTGCTGGTGCATATCCTACGTATTATGCTTAACTCGTGGTTTTGGTATTGGTATAGTTCGTGTTGAGCCGCCGTAAGGTGATAATGGCGGGGCAGCTGCTGCTCGGTGACGTCTTGCAAAGTTACAGCCTGTGATGACCCACCATGTCCCGTTCCGATTGACTGACGCTCGACCTCAGGATAACGTTCTGTCTTGAACTCTTTCCGGCCCAATTGACAGTGTCATAGATCTTGCTTCAATTATCGAGAGAACTATTGAAGCTTACCACGATGCCAGTAGTCCGTTTGTGGGTCAGAGATGTGATGCCATACACTGCCAGCTTGTACAGTATCCAGTGCCTACCAGCAGTACAAGTACGCAGTACGTAGCGATGCACTGTATACATACATCTCTACCTCACTTTCGTTATCATCGTCGGCCAAAAAATTATGGGCTCCACCAGCGCGCCGGAACGCGCCGGACGACTTTACTCAGCACCTTCAACTATCCAACTTTAGAATACATCAACTCCCACCCTTTGATTGCTTTGTTTACTTCTTCCAACTGCTGCTTGCACTTGGAAATCAGCCATGGCCAAGATGCGTTTGTCAGGTCTACAGAAGGAGGTCCTTGCCCTCTACCGCAATTGTCTACGCGAAAGTCGTAAGAAGCCAGAGGTAGGAGCTTCGAGCCCGGCAGCTATTGTGATGCTTTCCCGAAGTTGAAGATACGACTAACAATACAATAGCAAACTCGGTCTCACTTTGAGAGTTTTGCCAGGTATGTTCCTGCTCACTGCATTCTTTCTCCCCTCGCAACTGCTAACCTCCTTTTGCAGGGCAGAATTCGCACGCAATCTCAGCATAGACAAGCGCGACTTTGCCGCCATCGAGTTCCTTCTTCGCAAAGGCCGACGTCAACTAGAGGTGTACTCGTCACCCGGCATCAAGGATGTTAGGCCTTAGATACTACTACTCTAGTAGTACTGTTTCGTCCGTCGTCTACTCGGCTTGCCTGTCAAGAGGAAAGAGCATTGCATCTTTGGGATCCTTTGAGAACCGAGCCTGGCACAACTCGAGCTGCCATTCCTCGTCATCAGCCATCAAGCATCAAATCTAACCCCAGTACCATACATTTACAGCTACTGGCTTTGTTCGATATTCTACACGTCGTTTGGACGCATTGCATATCCTTCAACTGGGGAAAGCTCCTCCTTAATCATCATGGCCACTAAAGCATCAATTCCCGAGTCAGTTCGTGACTCGACCGACTCCGAGATTATTGGGCCTCTCAAAGGCAGGATCGCCTCATTTCAGAGGATCAGACCCGGTTCTCGTGTCATCCTCCTGTCTCGGCGCCCAAGTAACCGTTCGAAACATTCTAAACAGAAATCACGGAGCAAATCCAGCTCCGAACCGGCACCTACAAGGTCGGAGAGCGATGAGGTTCCCACTCAAGATATTCAGCATCAGTTTTTAGCTTCGGGAATCGAGAGTTCAACGCAGAAACAAAGAGGAATGCTCGCAAATGTATACGCTGAGGCAGCTTCGGACTTGGAATCTTCTTCCGATAGAGAGCACAACCATCCTCCCATTGTGACACCTGAAATATCTCTGCGGAAAAGTTTCTCCTCTAGCTCAGAGGCTACAGCGAGACCAGAGCTGAGACACAGCCCTCCAAGTACGCGTATGAGCATTGATATCGTTCGCGACAAACCCACTTCGTCTTCAGATTCGCGCAAAGTGTCGCCCCTTTTCCGTGACCGAGACCTCTTTCACAAGAGATCACCCCTACGATTAAGCCGAAGCGGGACCTCTTTCATTGCTCGGCATGAAAGCGCGACGGACGATGCCGTTGGTAGCCAGGGGCGGTCTCACAATGACAACGTACTCGTCGACGCTATAGCACGCAGTGTCTCTCAGCAGCTTCAGCTTCTCTCAATTACTTGTGAGCACAAGTCCGCTTCTCAAAGTACACATATGGAGTCGGACCAGAAATCTCTGCAGCAATTTGAGGATCAGTCACGCTCTGCAAGCCAGAGAGCCGCTTTGGACCGTTTCACCCGTGAGCTTCGGAAATTTGCTGAGCGTACTAATGCGGAAGGTAAAATACCCCTTATTACCCCAACCCCAGAGCAGTCAAGAGCAAGCCTACGAACGGTCTCCGCTCTCCTACCTTACCGTTCCGAGTTCACAGCCGCTGGCTTGGCAGTGACTTCAAAGGACCAGGCCAAGCGTCATGTCCGACAGGCCAGATCTAGTGCTGGTCGATTCGCCCGAAGAGCACGTCTCTTGTCGCGTATACTCAAACTTAGGAAACGGCTACCACAGTTAGATGGCGGTAGTGCATATCCTGACTCGAACACGGAAGAAGCTGTAGTTTCGCCTCGAAACGTGGCCGAATGGAGACGATCACTAGCGGGGGACGCACCTTCGCGCAGGTCAGTGAAGCCACACATCATGAGAAGAAAGTCTGGAGCAGGGTGGTTGCCTTGTATACCGAAACCAGGTCCTGTCCTGACTGACGGAGGGTGCCTCCCGATTACACAGAATTCTCGGCCACAGCGCCAAAGCTTGGCTTCGAAGCGCTCCGCGCTTCCTCCGACGATTACTGCCGGACTACTGCATAAGCTCTCCTCAATGTCTCTCTACCCAGAATGGCCGGATCTTCACCAGGAAGCCAAACGAGATGCGCGGAATACTGCGATAGTTACCACAGATGTACAAGATAACAAGACTTTGAAGCAACGCCCTTTAGAAAGCTCGCTGCCTGCTTTCTTCGGCGGTACAAGAAGATACAAGACAACGGGAAGTCGACGTCGATCTTCGAAGGTCCGGCATGCGCAACTTGGTCCTCTTGACTCTCCCTTAAGCATATCTTCTGTTGAGAAACGCATGCTACGCCAGCCAAACCGTCGGGCAACGGTTCCCGCCAACGAGCTGGAATCGGGTCCATGGGCAGCTCATTCGTCGGTAAATATGCACTTGAAAGCCGTCGAACCTTCTGCACCACGCCAGAAGAGTTTGCCCGCCCATATTCTTGCCCGAAAGCTATCCAAAGTACCGGGAACACGTGGGTCGTCGGCTCAGCATCAGCAAGTGGTGGCCCAACAGCCAACATCACAACCAGCAACGCTTGCCCCTAAGGTTGATCAGACCTCTGCGCCGCCTCGTACTTCTAGAGGGAAGCACCGGATGAAAAAGGACAAGGTGCCGTTCTCGCTTGGCTCACCAATCTCACCAATCGCGCTGCCTCGAGTGACAATATGTGGCCGAGACTTTTCTGGTAGCAGCCTCGCCCGGCCCAACATTCCTCAACGAAAGTCATCTGCCCGTGGCAGTCTACGTTCGCTTCACTTAGAGCAGAGCGTAAGCATGGATTTTGATCGAGATGTTCTGAGAGGTTTGCATGTTGCTGCCTCGGCAGCATGCAATGAGCAAATTGATGCGTTTATAGGCCACAAAACGGGTCTGTACATTCGTCGATTCTTGGCCGACTTGATGATGTTGGAGAATCTTGGGGACAGTGCTAGAGAATCACTCAACGAGAGGCGGCTGAAGATTGACCAGGTGGATATGAAGAAGTTGAAGAAGAAGGTGCGGTTATCTCGAGCGATGAGAGGAGCCCTGGCGGCGTCAGCATGACACACAGTAGCTGGTTTATGGGGACTACAGGTTGGTTTTCATGTAGCATTATTGCACGTTAGGTTCATGTATTCTATATTGGTTTCTGGTTTCTGGTTTCTTGTTTCTGGTTTCAGTAACGACGTTAGACAGCTCGATCATGTATCTCTTAAGATAGGTACTTGGAGGTAATAGACTCTTCAAGCAATGCACAACAACAAACCTCAGCTTCCACCTGTGAGTAGGCGCGATCTCAAGAACAGTGACGAAAAGCGCTCGTTAACCAAAATACCTTATAGCAGTGTTCGAAGTATCTGAAGCCGAGTGGGCCCTTGTCAACGATCCAGAAGAGTGGGTCGTGGCCTCCAAGCTTAAAATCGCATACGCAATTGCCAGCCACTTTATGCGTACGCCTCTTCTTACGCAAATATCAACCTTTTCCTTTACGGGCGAACTGTGAAGTAAGTAAGTAATTGGGTTGCACAGTAGAGCTTCGATTGCCAATACGGACCATGCTTGAGCTCTCTTCCGACGAGGTCGAGGCCTACCGCGCGAACTTTACTACCTCGGGAGCCGGAGAGGATCTTCACTTCCAGCGATGCTGGCAGAAGCAGAGCTGCCGCAAATGCCTTCGCGTCGCGCAGTGTAGTTGGTGCCCACAAGTACGTATCTTGTTCTGTCTGTTCGCTTCTGCTCATTACCTTGCTCTACTTGGACGCTGCTAGTTTGGAATCTCTTGCTAAGGCTGGCAGACCGCTACATGCGTACCCAACTCTTACGCCGTTCCCCTACTTGCGCCAGCGTTTGACTCGAATGTTTGTCCGCATCGGAACGAGCGCTGGGATCTGCGGACGAGACCTCTAGGATGCCAAGTGTCGACAATCACTAGCCTCACTTCGCTTGTGTCGATAGCGTCTACTCTTGCGGTGTGCTTGTTGATCTTACTGCTGGTGCTGGCCGTGCGATGGACCAGGCGCAGATGGAGGAAGACTGGCAGGATATCAGGCGAGCGAGAGCCTCTACTGAATGGCGCAACAGCTAGCGAAGCACTACGAGATGCGATGAGGTGACTCCATCACGAAATGGCCCACAATTACGTAGTGCGCCGAGCTAACCGAGCGAACCTGAAACGAAAAGAATAAAAACACTGGATATGCTTGGTTCACTGGAGGACCATCAGCCGGAGCTGACAGGAGGGATGATGGCTACCTCGTCCGCCTCGTTTATCACGGTTTCCGAACCCTTGTCCGATATGTCTACATAATCAAGGTTGATCGTGACGAGACACGAATCCAAGATCTTGGGGGTGATGCCGGGATACCGCGACTCCAGCTCGAGAAAGAGCTTCCCCACAGACAGGGTCGCAGGAAACGTTTCGTAGTCTTTTCCCGTGTATGAGCTTGCGGTGGCAAAGTAAAGGACATTGAAACGACCCTGCGGGGGCTTGGGCACTGCTGACATGGCGATCACGGTCGTGTTCTTGGATGGAATCTGGAGAATGCTTTGCTTTGTTAGCTTCGTTGTCTTCAAAGCGCGTCCGACAATTGAGGAGTGGGAGGGGATTTGGGTCAGAGATCTTGGTGATAAAAGTAAACATCAATGTATGTTTCAGGTAATACATGCTATAAAGCATCATTCCAAATAAAGAAGAGAAATTGTAAAATTGCAAAACTTACCAAAAGGTGAGATGGCTTGAAGGAAGCTTGATTGGTGAGTTGGAAAAGAAAGAGAAAAAGTGCAGTAACCCCGCGAGTTAAAGAAGACATTCGGAAACACGTGACTGGAAGATCAATTCGGCATATGGAGCCTTCTTGCCAGCGGATGCTCGATAAAGCAGATATGATATGAAAATGGCAAGTCTCCAAGCCGTTGAGGATGTGCGCTTTGAGTGAGAATATCAAGGTCGCGGAAGCAGTCGTAAGATTTGTATCGATTCTGTCAAAGAGTTATATCAACGCGGACGGGACGCCTCGGCGGTCATTGTAGCCCAAGAAAATCACTTTTTTCGTGTGGTCGAAACTTCCCCGACTGCAGAAGAATTGGTCTGAATTCGCAATGGCCAGATCCGTGACTCCTCTAACAAATGAAACCAGGCTTGCGGGTGTTACCACGCAGAACCCGGGGCAAATGTCCCAATATGAGGCGCGCCAGCCTCAGCATGCCAAGACCATCCGTTTCATCCACCGTCCAAGCCGCCAACCATGCTCCTCGACACCGTTTATCGCAATCGTCGGGCCTCACGCTCAGACTCGAGCAGGCACAGGATGTCGTCCTCGCGGACTAGGAGTCGCTTGTTAGTAAATCGCGTTCTAATTCGTCGTCTAATTGGAATATGTGGTGAATTCGATGGGGGGGGGGAGGGCTTTCGCATATTTGTTCGTACCTGGGCCCTTGACGTTTCGGATGATGGATCGGGTCTGGTCGTCCATGAACTCGACGCGCACCTGGGTGACACCACCTCGAGAACCTATAATCCAAAAGAAGAGCAAGTCAGACCCAAAAATTCCTCCTTCGCCATAGACATCTCCGACACGCAAATGATGTTGCCAGTCGTTGATCTCAGGGGGATGACGCACCGGTTCGGCCGAGCACTCGGGTGACCTTAACGAGCTTGACGGGAGTCTTGGAGGATTCCATTTTGACGACCTGTGAGGAGAAGAATTGGTGAGCTGGGCGTCTGGATGGGTGCGGAGCGCGTGGGATCGAGGGTATCGCCGTACGTTTGAAATTTGTGGATAGTCGGTGGTCGCGGACGTGAGCTGGTGAATGAGGCTTGATTGGGACTGAACTTTTTTGGTGAGCCTGTCAGGGTTTTCGTGTGCGGAAGCCCTTACCCCACCAAGAACCGAGTTCGCGTGGTTGTCCGACTCGGGACATCTCTTTATCCGTAAGAAAGGCCGTCAAGGCAGCTGCACCGCCTCACTTTCTAGCCACTGTGGAACTTCTGCTGCTGACAAGGGTTAAGGATAAGTACTCTGCAAGTCCCATTAGATTCGCGGTGAATTCCATCGGTAATAACGTCAGGGAAAGGGGTGCAAAGCCGAAGCAGATATTATTCACATAAAAAGTACAGTTCACTTGGATGATGGTGTTCCTCTGAAAAAGCAGTGGGGATTTTAATAGGGTATCTATGCAAACATTATGACAACTTCGAAACTCGCTCTTCCAGCTCCTTCACCCAGCCTTCCATGACTTTCATGTTATTCTCGGATGATGCGCCGCCCTCCTTGATGGCCGCCTCGATCTTCTCAATTCCACCGTTCCACTGCTTCAGCTCAGACGCCATTTCAGCTTGCTGCTTCTCTATTTGACTTAATGTTTCACTAGCGGTGGCAGCATCCGCATGGATAGCTCGAAGAGACCGCAATCGATCCAAAAGGGGTGGAAGAATGGGTGTGAGGTTCTCGATAGTTGGTAAAATGCCGTACAGAGCGTTGATCTTGGTCTGTTGCTCTGAGTCTTCCGTTGGACCCGCAGGCGCCTGACGACCGAGCTCCTCTCTTAGCGATTTGGCCTTTTCGCGATTTTCATTCAGCTGGTTCTGTTCCTGTGCGAGTGCTCTCACACGTCGGCTGATTGTGTCTAGATTAGCTGTCGATGCTTGTGATAGAGTGGTGATCTGTTTGTGCATAGTATCGAGAGTTGGTAGAATGGCTCGTGGGTGTCCGTTGCTATCAGCCTCTGGAACAAGAGAGGCGCTTATTCCTAAGCCTTTTTCCAACATCAGAAGTCGGCGATCAAAGTCTGCTGCCTTGGCTAAAGCATGGCTCTGTTCATATGTGGGCGCGTATGTGACAGTGTATGTAGCGTTGACACCTTCGAGAACCTCTGATGATTCCGTTCCGCTTGCTATTGGCTGAGTCCTCACGGTCTGTATGGCGCCTCGCGTACCGACAGGCCTAGACATCTTGTCAAGCGCCTCGCTGAGGGAGTCGAGTCGCACGTCACCTGTGGCAGCACCATCGCCAGCTTGCTCGGTCGACGCAGCCTTTCGCCTTGCATATTCGTCCTTTGCTTCCTCTACCTCTCGTTTCAGTCGAGCGATCCGTCGCTCCAGACTCTCGTCATCGTCGTCGTCTGAAAGGTCACCCAAGTATTCTGTGCCATCCTGTAAGATTCGCTGTCGCCGAGTCGACACTTTGTACGACTTGCGCTTTCCGTCCACGCGGTCTGAGAAGTCCACTCCATTTGTGTCGACGTTGGCAGGAAGAAACCGAGATCGAGCTTCATTTATGCGGAGCCTTGATCGTGAGATGCCGGCATTGTCATCATCGATATCGTAGAACTCGTCGTCAGACTGTGTCGGAGCTGCGGTAGTCTATAGTGGATGAGCAGGCGCATAAGAGCGCAAAGAAGCGGATGAATCTTACGGGAACTGTGGAGTGGTCGTCTGTAAGTCCAGGAGTTTCGTAGATATCTGGTGCAGAGTCCTGGTCTACTGTTAGCACCCAGTTCGCGTCAGATTCACGCCGATGCTATGGATGAATCCTACCAAGTCTGGCAGTGTTGCGTATTTGCGATTTAGAGCCATTGCGTCCGCTGGACTCCGTACTCTGTCGAGATGTTCTATGTATCGTAGGATGACAGGTTCTGAGGAAATGGGGACGAGCAAGCCTGAAGATGGCCGGATTGAAAGGAAAGTCAACAAAGGACAAGCAAACTATCAAGCAATGAAGAACGGGGGGGGCTGTCGCGAATGCGGAGCTTCGGCCAGCTTCAAGGGGTCTGCCTGTCTTTCAGAAGCGCCAAATTGACACTCAGGCGCCTGGTTACTAGCGCGATTACCGCACCAATCCAAGTGGTGCTAAGCTCAGGTTCGCTAGGTGGCAGGTGCAGGTACAAGCGCGTTCAGTACACGCGTTTCACCTCACTTACTCTCACTCGTTCACCAAAGACAAGAAAAGTGATCGTATGGGTTTCATATTAGAACGAATAGGGCTTTACGCTCTAGTCTAATTGACCAAGCAGAGCTTGTCATCGCATACTCGTCGAGGTCCCTTCCGAGCTTCAGAGACGATTCCGAAAGAATTCCAAAAATCGATTATCCTCGCCTGATTGTATTCGTCTCACCTGGCCTCACCCACCACATGCAAGATCTCGAAACTGAGAGTTTGAACGAGTTCCAGCATCATGGCGTCCGGGAGGACGGGCATGAGTCGTCTTCAAAAACCCCAGCCTCTCCTCTCCACCATCGGGGGTCAACGGGTGAAGCAGATTGAAAAGCTGAAACAGGTTGTGCCCGATGATTCGCGGCCACTTAGCAGCGGCGAAGAAGACAATGACGCCGAAAGTGATCTTGATCCCGGGCCTGCTGATAGTCTCTTGCTAGGGAAGAATGCAAGGAACCCTTCACCCAGCAGGTCCTCTGATGAGGATGAACGTGAGCGAACAAGTAAAGCCAGCATTAAACCCGTTAAATTTGGTACTTCAGGTTCCCGTAATGGCCAGAAGAACGGCACAAAGCAAGGCCGAGCTCCTGACATTGCACGTTTACGCTCGGATGCTTCTCAAGGTGAGGTGTACAGGGATGCCAAGAGACGCAGAGTGGACAATGGCAGAGAATCGAGAACAAACACCCCAAAGCAGTCGATTCGAAATAGTCCAGTCTCCAGCTTAGCCGATCACCTCAGGGATCAAAATGGCTTTACCAGGAGTCAAAAGGTTAAGGCAACCTATGGGAGAAAGTCTGGCAGTTCTCAGGAGATTCGAGCGAACAAAGGTAAAACTCCCCAAGGCATGGACCAGAACAAACACTAATACCAGAAATAGATGAGAGGATTAAACCCAAGAAACTCAAGACGCAAACCTCAGACTCGGACACTTTGGAAACTCCAAAGAAAACAAGCAAGGCTAAGATTCGGGCACCTTCAGAAACAAGTCTATCCTCGCCTTCGAAACGCCCAGGTGCTCAGTTCAATAACCATGCTTCGGACGAAGAGAGAAGGGGAAGGGGAAGGGAAGAAGAATACGACTCTGATGATTCTTTGCGTGCAATGAAAAGAAAGATTGAGGAGGCGGCACAATCAACACAGGAATTGAGGGAACAGAAGGAAGAACAAACAAGAAAGAAGAGGGAAGCTAAAAGGAAGATGAAGAATCGACAGAGTGGAGTCCTTGGAAAGCATCTTGCGGCCGCTCCGAGAAAGAGCCCTTCAGCGGCAGCAACGACAACAGCAGCAAGATTCCAGATACCCGCTGAAGTCCCGGAGCCTAGCCAGGAAGGTCGAGCGACAGGAACAGACACGGACAGTTCATTATCCGATGTTGGGTCACCGAGCGGTCTCAATATCTTCGGCAGCGAAACTATCTTAGCTGAGGAACTGCCAGCCGAAGACAAAGAACTATTGGAAAAGACTGCCACGGTGTGTCCGTGGTGCGGAGACGAGGTGAAAGAAGATGTCTTGAGGGACTTCTCAAAGGGGAAACGGTTGAGTGTCAGGATGCAGACCAAGTTTTGCCAGCAGCACAAGAAACAGACGGCCCTGGAAACGTGGCGTGAGCGGCATTACCCCGTCGTACAATGGGATGAGTTAGAGTCGCGATTCTCCGATCATCGTGACTTCTTACTCAAGATTGTTGATGGCGAGCCGTCACACTACCGAGCTATTCTCAAGAGCAAAGTCGACACCGGCAAGGCGCGCTCCATGAAAAAGGAGGACAACCTGAACCCCGGATACTACGGTCCAAGAGGTTTTAACCTAATGTGCGACTATCTTGTCGGCGAATTCCGCGAATTGCTCAAAGAGAGAGCTATCAGCGACCGCGTTATTGCTGGCCGTGGGTCGGCGGCCTTTATACAGTCTGTTCTGGTGGCGGAGCTGGCTGTTCGACTTATTCAAGACGATATGGAAGTGTCGAACGCGGAAGCCAGGGATATCATGGAAGAGAGCAAAGCGTTGGGTGAGTTGATTCACGAAGAGCCATAGTTTCAATACAAGCCAAGACTTTGAGTCATCACTGGCAAGACATGACACTTGATGATGTTTCAAGATGCAGCAGTGATGGGGTTTTCAACATTTCCAAGATGATAGTATCATCGAGTGACCATCCCACGATACTACATACACTACTGTAGTTCTTACTTGGAAGTTGACCTGTCTTGTCTAGATTCTAAGACAGCATTTCCATGCCATGAAAACTAAGCTCACGTAAAACTACCCTGGCCGGTTTACAGCAACACAGCCAGCGTCTCACAGGGACCTAGTGTAAACTCGGCAGCGTTGACCTCGTCAACAGTCCTGCCGGTAGGACTCAACAGCACATCCCGCGCCTTTTCCGGCAACTTCCACGCAACCGGCTCGGCAGCAAAGTTGCACACAATGAGCGCTGCATCCTTACCATTCTCCGCAGTACGGCGGTACGCAAAGATCTTGTCGTTGGCCTCATCCACGAGAGTGAAGTCACCGTAGACGAAGATGTCGCGGTGTTCCTTGCGCGTTTCCAGCACGCGGCGCCAGTAGTGAAATGGCGATTCTTGGTCGGCGACCTGCGCGGAGGCGTTGATCTCGGGGTAGTTGTCGTTGACGCGCATCCAGGGGGTTCCTGTTGTGAAGCCTCCGTGGGGGCCGGCGTCCCACTGCATGGGCGTGCGAGCGTTGTCGCGGGACTTGAGCTGATATTGCTCCTTGAGATGCTTGATGGTCTCTGCATCTTGGGTGTCCTTTCGGGGGCTGCGAGTTTATCGGTTAGCTCACTGCTGCTGTCTACCTCATGCTTTAGACAGGCAGGTAACGTACTTCCAGTGGTTGAGACAATCAATATCCTTGTACTCGTTCATGTCCCAGTCCTTGGGGACATTGGTCATTCCAAGCTCTTGTCCTTGGTAGACGAACGGGGTGCCCGACTGGAGGCAGAGGAAAGTGGCAATCAGCTTGGAGCTGGCGACACGGTTCTCCGGGTCATCGTGCAAGAAGCGACTGATAGCTCGGGGCTGATCGTGGTTCTCTAGATACAGAGCGTTCCAGCCCTTGTTGTCGATCATGAATCTCTGCCACTTGTTGACGGTAGACTTGAGTTCTGAAAGGGTCCACGTCCTCGGAGAAAATTTGCCCTCAGGACCATGGTCAATATCCATCCTGTTGCATGCACGGTCAGCCTCGCTCAAGGCAAATGTTCGACGATAGGACGTGTCTCACAGCTCAAAGTGGAAGATCATGCTCAGCTCGCCACGATCGTGACCAACGGCTTTGATGATCTCACGCTCATCCGTAACACACGGCATCTCACCAACGCTGAAAGCGTCGTACTCCTTGAGGATGGCACCAATCTCCTGGAGATACTCGTGGCACCGCGGACCACATGCGTAGTGCTCATGACCGGTGAGCACCTTGCGGTCCGAGTCGGGGAAAGCCTGGTTCTTGCTGATGAAGTTGATGACGTCCATGCGGAAGCCGTCAGCGCCGCGGTCCAGCCAGAAACGCATGATCTCGTGAGCTTTGGCTCGCACGGCCGGGTTCTCCCAGTTGAGATCGGGCTGCTCCTTGCAGTAGAGGTGAAGGTAGTATTCCTCTGTGGCCTCATCGTACGTCCAGGTGTTTCCTATCGAGGCAGTCAGCTGCGTGAAGCTGGCGGCATCGCACAGGGAGGGGATGGCACACCTTGGAAGTGAGACTGCCAGTTGTTGGGGGGTTGTCTGTTACCCTGGGCGTCGTACTTGGCCGGTTTCCAGACATACCAGTCACGGAAAGGGTTGTCTTTCGACTTGCGCGACTCCTTGAACCACTCGTGCTGGTCACTCGTGTGGTTCATGACCAGGTCCATGACAAGCTTCATCCCCCGCTCATGAAGCTTGTCCTTGAGTTCATCCACGTCGGAGATGTCACCGTACTGAGAGTCAATCGTGTAGTAGTCGCTGATATCGTAGCCCTTGAAAGGTACTCGCGGTCAGAAGACGAGAGGTTCTCTCGTATATACCAGTAGTATGCACGAGGCTGGAAACGTACCATGTCAATTTGGGGGCTCTTGAAGATCGGCGAGAGCCATACTATATCGACGCCAAGCTTGTTGAGATAGTCGACACGGCTGATTATGCCCTTCAGGTCGCCTACTCCCGAGCCGGTAGAGTCTTGAAAGGAGGCCGGGTACACTTGGTACACGGTGCTCTCCTTCCACCAGGCTCGAGGCTGCTGAGTCGAGGTGCTCATGGCTCTATGAAACGATCAGCGCTCCTCACTTTAGATCGTGACCGATGTCAGTAATTCTAAGGATGGTGCAAGACGTGCATGCTGGGTATCGGCTTAAGAAAAGCACACAAGTCTCCTCCCCATCTCTTCTTACCCTTTGGTTTCTCGGCTCTTCCGGAAGAAATCTTGTCAGTCAAGGAGTCAAGACGAGAGAAAATCGACAATACCGTATAGCGCAAGAAGAGCGAACGGGAGGTTTTGTAGTGTTATTGTTCTCTCGCTGAAGCTCACTCACCCACCCTCATCACGCACTTCACTCCTCTACTGTACATGGCAAGTCGCACGGCGGGGTTTACTGGACCCTGCTGGTGGTTTTAGTGGAGGTGGTTTCGTCACAGGCCCTGAGTTGCCCAATGACCCCCTAGGAAAGCAGTCCCTGTGGGACGAGAGGTGTCCTACTTGTAACTAGGAGGTTGCTATCACGGAGTAATTCCCGGAGATTTTCCCCAGCTTTTTTTCTAATTCTTTCTTTTTATGACCTTCTTTCATCCCTTCCTTCTTTCGCTCCTCTGCTCTTCTCTAGATCAATTTGATTCCGACGTGACCGTGCTATAGGGTAGGTCAGATACTTGTCCTCCCACCCTCGACGTAACTGAATTCAATGCACATGACCAGGAGTGCTGCTCTGCTCTGCCCTGCTCTTTCTGCGAATCACTCAGGTGAATAGCCGGCCGAATGCGCCGAGCATGTAGGAAGCAAACTGGCCAGGTAGCCCATCAACCATGACTTCTTTGTTTGCGTTAGTTAGTACGTACTTAGCCCAAGAGTCGCGAGGTCAGTGCCCAAGGGGGATCTGTGCTGCTCCTCCTTGGGCCATTCATCTACCGCGAGATGTACGTAGTATAGATGTACCGTCCATCTCGGGACGGTTAGGCGATCCATCCAGGCAGAACAGTGCTGATGAGACTTCGCGGGATCCGTTTTAGGGGGTGCACAGATCGCCTCGCGGATAAGGCGCACGATACACTGTAGGAACGCAGAACTGCAGAGGCGCAGCGTGGCGATGAAATGTGACGAGGCTGATTGTAACATGTGCCTGAGGTCGTGACGTACCAGTACAAGGCAACATTAGTTGCTCTGTGGATTTCCGGTTCATCTTAGGCTCCCGGTCTGTGCTCCCGCCTGCACTGTGCTCCCCGGTCACTCCACGCCGCAGCCATCCGTCTCAATCTTCAAGGTGATTTCGTGCACTAGTAACCTTCTATAATTAGGTAGCAGGTATCCAACAGGATTTGCTCTGAGACGCATCGTATCCTTTGCTGCATCTTCCGAGAAAAGCAAATACCGTCTTTTGAACCAGCCGGTTTGTGGCCCATAGGCCGAGCCTTCCGCGGATGGTCACGGATGATACGGCATGGCCTTTCAGCCGTTATCGAGCAAACTCGGTACTAGTAGTGATAACAGCCTCTTTTGTTCAAATGCTTCCACGCATCATGTGGTGGCTTTTGTAGAGCTGCGCTTGCGCATGTAGCTGGACACAGTACTGCCGTAGTAGTCTAGTATCTAGAGTAGTCTAGTCATCCATCCGTAAAGCTGCCGCGACCCGCCTCAGCAGGAACCCAGTTCGCTCAGATAAATAACTCAATCGATCAATCAATCGATCAATCAATCAATCAATCAATCAATCAATCAATCAATCAATCAATAAGTCAATCGTTGATGGTTGACGCAAGGCTGCGACCGTTTTCACTCATCCAGAATTGTCGAATGCCCGCTCCCCTTAGTCGAATGCTAATCGTCAGACGTTGAAAGTGAGCAAATCATTAGCCGTCGCTCTCGCTAGGATCGCCCGAGCCGCTACCGTGGCCGTGGACAGCCCTTGCACTGTGAAGCCCCGTAATCCCCCCCCAACACCAGGCACCTAATGTAAGGTTCGGTTCCTAATAATGAACCACACTCGCTAGGATAGCTCATCAAACCCGTACGGAGCCCAAGGAGCATCAGGGAGATACCTTCCCTTGGACGGACGGATGGCAAATACCACAGTGTGGGATGCTCTCGTGAGAGCTGTCGCCTTCGAAATAAGGCTTGCTCGACCGGTTCAATGACGCTAGATAGCCTAGACAGTACCTTGCTACATAATACTGTAGTGCGACTGTAAGAGCATCAGGGAGCTTGCCCACCTTTCCCTGCGATGCGTTGTTAGGTTGTCATTCTTTGATCTGCCTGCTGCGAGTACCCCGCGACTGCGATCTACTAGCTTATTACATCCGCACTATCACACAGAACTACAAAGTCGCACGACCCCGGCTGCGATGACCTTCATCGCAACCCCATCCGCACCAACCAACTTTTCAACCAGCCAACCAAGTCTATCCATCTAACCTAGGATCCCTGTCATAGCCCCGTCGTAGCGCGAGAGGGCAGGAGAGTTCGGAGAGTTTGGCATCGTCGACAACTATCGATCCTAACCTCAACCATACGCTGGGCGCCCCGAGCAGCGCCTTTGCCCTTCTCCTTCAAACCAAACGACGACCTTTCCACGCGCCGACGAGCCCGGATCCTGTTGCCTTCTCTACGACATCGCCTAGCTTCGCTTCGCCTCGCCTCTCCTCGACTACGTCAAGACATGATATGAAGTGAACCTTCCTTCGCCTTGCGACGCGACATCCGTGTTCCGTCCCATCCAAACCCAGGCGATTGCTCCGCTGTCCTCGATCTCGAACCCGTCTGGCAATTGTCAGGTCCGCTCCGCAAGACCTCGTTCATCTTTGTCTTGCGCTCTGGCGACCATGACAAGGAATGAAGAGCTCGACCGCATCCGCTCTGATGCGAGCTCCAGCACCATCGACAGCGCTCGCTCCGCTGCGACCGTGAAGCCGACGGAACCCTCGACACCTGCGCAGAACGTAAATGCGGCGAACCCTTTTCCATCGCTGTTCGATGCTCCTACCTACTCTTCGACTCCGTCGTCTACCTTGGCGTCTCGACGGCACGGCCAGCTCCCTCCTGCTCGCCTCAGTGCCGACAACAATGCGCCCCCGTTGACCCATTATCCGTGGTGAGTTTGACACCCTTGCCGCGATTCCACTCGCACATGATCCCGCAAACTCGTTCGTTACTGCCCACAGTACAGTCCGCTCCTGCCGCCTGCCTATGTCGATTCTCGTATCCCTTCCTATTGCTGCGTGCCTTTTCTCCTTGCCATTTCCGCCTCCGCCCGCTTCAACTTCTAATCGGCTGATTGCGTGTAGGGCCAAGGATGACAGTCAAGTCTCTCCCACCGCCGCCTACACTGATGCCAATACTGCTTCAGTGGACCGTCGCATGAGCGACCTCACCAATTATCGTGGCGACCTCTCTGTCCTAGAGACGGCCCCTGTGCCTCAAATACACCACAACCCACCGACTGGCTTCAATCCGCCGATTGCGCCCTGGATGACACCAGAAGGCGCCTCCACGCCTCCGGCACCTCCATCGACGAATTTCCTCAACGATTCGAGTGATAATGTATCCAACATCTTCCAGCTTTCCCCTGGCTTTAACCCTGCCCATGCGTACTCTTCCTCAAATGGAGCATACGATTCCCTTGTCGCTTCGTATTTCAATAATGACCGGCGACCCTCAGCTGCAAGTGTTCTTACTGCCAGCAGCACAGGCTCCAGGGCGAGTGGGAATCGTGGCGGATATCGAAAACTCCAAGGCTTCTTTGGTGAAGAGTTCCCCGGACGAGACGGCTCTGAAAGTAGCTTACCCACTTCGTTCGTCGGCAAGGACCAGCGCGGGTGCTCCTTCAGTCATAGCCGCCCCACTCAGCGCGATCGAATAAACTCCAATGCCACTGACCACACTCGCGACGGCTCTCCTACATCTTCAAGACCTAGAACTCCCGTCCCCGCGCCAGAGGTGGTGCCGTTTTTGTATCAAGACAACAATGTACGACTTGAGTTTGTTACATCTCAGCCCATTCCACGCGCTCTGTTATTACATCTCTACCTGCCAGCCACTCTCCACACACCTTGCCCCTCCCCTTCGACGCCCTCTCCGTGTCTCGCTTCGTTGATCAATCCTTTACACGTGCAAGCATGTTCGTCGCTTACTCACCAATCTCTTTTTAGGATATCGCGCGATATGGCGAAGCCCCAGTTCGAGACATCTTAACAGGACCCGATCGAGAACGATACGCTGCCGAGGGTTCCTCCCAAGTTCCACCCAAGACGTCGTCTTCAGCGCGATCGGGACACTCTATCGTCCACATGCCCGCGCATCATCGCCATAATAAGAGTAATGACGATCCTCGAGCCTTAAGGCCAACTCTCAGCAGGGACGATACCCCCATTGGCGGCCCGCTCATGCGCGACCGCGACCGCGGTGGCGGCGGAGCAGGGACGCCATCCCTCTACTCAACAAAGTCCAGGGGACAGAGCCCAACGCCCAGCTTTAGAAGCGCAGGCACCACTTTTACGGGCACCACTCTTGGATCCGCGAAGCCGAGTCAGATCGATGGACAAACTTCGCCTGGTCATCACCAAAAGCGAGGATTATTGAACCGGCTACGCAGACATCATAAGGATAAGGACAAGGATAAGGATAAAGACAAGGACAAGGACAAGGACAAGGAGAAGGATGAAACGGCGAGGCTTCGGGACCTGCCGCAATCGACCAGATCTCTTCAAACCAAGCCCTCCAAATCCGACATCTCTCGACCAGAATTGCAGCCATCATCTGTGCCTCCTCAGGGACCCAGTGGTCCCGACACTGGCGATGTCCCCGACCCTCGCCCCGGTGGCCAGCGCGGCGCAACATTCAATAATAAGTTTCCCTTCTCCAAGAAGGGACGATCAAATCGACCGCACGACTTTGGCGATGAATCTATCGGACCAACCGACCGGCACGATCCGAAATCAGCTTACTACCTCGATACAAATCTGAATGACATGGAAGGCATCTTGACACAACCGCCTCCGCTGACACCTATGGAAGCTGGCAGTGTCCAAAACTTCGATCTGGACCGCGCCCCTTCTGTTTCTTCCGTGGCGCCTACGGGTCGCTGGGATGCGCCAGACAGTTGGGCAGTTAGAAGGAATACGGAAGAGAACACCGCATACAATGCTCCAGACTTCGAGGAGGTTGGCAGTCCGCCAAGGCCGGAAGAGAAGACCGCTCCCTACTGCATTCGCATCTTTCGGTCTGACGGAACCTTTTCAACTCATGCAATGGCTCTGGATTCGAGCGTCACAGACGTCATTTCGCAGGTTATTAAGAAGACTTATGTTGTCGACGGCCTGGAGAACTACAACATCATTTTGAAAAAGCATGATCTCATACGCGTGCTCCCACCCGCAGAACGCCCCCTCTTGATGCAAAAACGGCTTCTACAACAAGTGGGCTACGAGGAGAAAGATCGCATCGAGGATCTTGGACGCGAAGACAACAGCTACATCTGCCGTTTCATGTTCTTGTCTGCACAGGAGAGTGATTTTCATGCTAAGACGACTGATTTGGGTATTGCCCGAGCACAGAGACTCAACTATGTCGACCTCTCAGGACGAAACCTGATAACAATCCCGATTTCACTCTACTCTAAAGCGCCAGAGATTATTTCTCTCAACCTATCCCGCAACCTATCCCTCGACGTCCCGCGCGACTTTATTCAATCCTGCAAACACCTCAGAGACATCAAGTTCAACAACAATGAAGCGAGAAAGCTACCTCAAAGCATGAAATTCGCATCAAAGTTGACATACCTTGATGTTGCCAACAATCGACTCGAGCAACTGGAGCACGCTGAGCTCAACTCGCTGTCGGGCATGCTGAAGATGAATCTTGCAAACAACAGGCTCAAGGATCTTCCACCTCACTTCGGAGAGTACCAGGCTCTCCGCTCTATCAACATATCGTCGAACTTCCTAGAAAAGTTCCCACCCTTCTTGTGTGACCTGCAGAGTCTGGTTGATCTGGACCTCAGCTTCAACAGCATTGCGGCCCTACCTGACGAGATTGGCAACCTGAAGAACCTTGAAAAGCTCCTGATCACCAACAATCGGTTAACCCACACTGTCCCAATATCTTTCGGACAGCTCCCCAACCTCCGCGAACTTGACATCAAGTATAATGGAATTACTAGCATTGATATCATCTCAGAGCTTCCCAAGTTGGAGATTCTCTCGGCCGATCATAATTGCATCTCGGCCTTTGTGGGAAAGTTCAAATCGATTCGCCAGTTAAAGCTCAACTCAAACCCCCTCAACAAGTTCGACATCGTTCAAGTCGTACCAACACTAACGACGCTGAATCTCGCCAACGCTCAGTTGGCAAGCATCGACTCGGCTTTCGCAAATATGACAAACCTCGAGCGCCTCATCTTGGATAAGAATTACTTCGTTTCCCTACCGCAAGAGCTTGGAACGTTGAGTAAACTCGCACACTTCAGTATTGCCAATAACTCAGTCGGCGAGCTGCCAGCGCAGATTGGTTGCTTGACCGAGTTGCGAGTTCTCAACGTTCGGGGCAACAACATCTCGAAGCTTCCCATGGAGATTTGGTGGGCCAACAAGCTGGAGACGTTCAATGCGTCGTCCAACGTCCTGGAGCACTTTCCCAAGCCAGCATCAAGAGCACCTCGCGTACCCGGTGAGGAATCACAACCGCCGCCCCCTGTGATGAATGGTAGAACCGCTACCCTGGGGACCCTGTCAGCAACCACTAGCTCGGAAGAGCTTGCCGAAGATCGACGTCCTAGTCAGAATTCCACCACGCTCTTGAGTGTCGGACCCTCGCCTCTTGCCGTTGGCGACCGGAAAAGCTCCGTGGTCTCCGTCTATGGAAAGGGAGGACGGAAGACGTCGGTCGTATCAAGGTCGACTACGCCATCCACAAATAACCGGAAGGACTCAAGTCTCTCCTCGAGATTATCAAACACGTTTGCAGCTTCATTGCGAAATCTCTATCTCGCAGATAACCGCCTTGACGATGATGTGTTTGATCAGCTCACCACTCTCTCGGAGTTGCGCGTCCTCAACTTGTCGTACAACGACGATATCAGCGACATGCCCCAAAGATCGATGAGGAACTGGCCGCAGCTTGTTGAACTTTTCATGTCAGGCAACGGCCTTACCACCTTGCCTGCCGACGATCTGGAAGAGTCGAGTCCTTTACAGTCGCTGTATATCAACGGCAACAGGTTTACCAATCTGCCCGCAGACATCTCTCGAGCAAAGAACCTTGCTGTTCTTGACTGTGGAAGTAACATCCTCAAGTACAACATTTCCAACGTACCATACGACTGGAACTGGAACCTCAACCCGAACCTGAGGTACTTGAACCTGTCTGGAAACAAGCGCTTGGAGATTAAGCAGACGGCTTGGGGTCCTAGCGGACCTGGTACCGTGAATCGGGAAGAGTATACCGACTTCAGCCGATTACAAAATCTGCGCGTTTTGGGGTTGATGGATGTTACTCTTACTCAGCCGAGCATTCCCGACCAGAGCGAGGATAGGCGTGTCCGCACCTCCGGGTCACTGGCAGGACACCTTCCCTACGGCATGGCCGACACGCTGGGCAGGAACGAGCATCTGTCAACCGTAGATTTGGTCGTCCCCAGATTCAACGCCTCCGAGACAGAGATGCTTCTGGGACTCTTCGATGGACAAGCTCTCTCCAGTGGGGGTTCGAAGATTGCTAAATATCTCCACGAGAACTTTGGCCATATCTTCGCCCTGGAACTCAAGGCCTTGAAGACTCGCTCCAACGAGACGCCTGTCGATGCACTTCGACGGGCCTTTTTGGCGCTGAACAAAGACTTGGTGACGATTGCCATCCAGCACTCGGAAGAGCGACCGATGAAGACTCATAGAGGCTCTGGTCAACCAGTCATCTTAACCAAGGAAGACCTCAACTCCGGAGGCGTGGCCACCGTCGTGTACCTGCAGAGTACGGAGCTCTATGTGGCCAACGTTGGTGACGCTCAGGCCATGGTCATCCAAACAGATGGTACCCATAAGATGCTGACTCGCAAGCATGACCCGGCCGAGCCCAGCGAACGGACGCGAGTGCGGGAAGCTGGCGGTTGGGTATCTCGTAACGGGAGACTCAACGATGTGCTCGAAGTATCGAGAGCTTTCGGATACGTCGATCTGATGCCTGCTGTCCAAGCGGCCCCGTACGTCAGCAACATGACTATCAGAGAGCAGGACGATATCATCTTGATCGCTACTAGAGAACTCTGGGAGTACTTATCTCCCGGCCTTGTGACTGATATCGCCAGAGCAGAGCGTCAGGATCTCATGCATGCCGCCCACAAGCTTCGAGATCTTGCAATGGCATACGGCGCTTCCGGAAAGATTATGGTCATGATGATTAGCGTTGCCGACCTCAAGCGCAGGGTGGAACGCTCACGACTCCATCGCGGTGCGAGCATGTCTCTCTACCCCTCCGGTATCCCCGATGAGGCACACCTTCTTTCCTCCACCAGACGAGGCCGTAGACCCAAGGGCGATGTCTTGGATTCGTCGCTCAACCGCCTTGAAGCTGAGATCCCAGCACCTACTGGTAACGTCTCGATCGTCTTTACGGATATCAAGAACTCCACGAACCTCTGGGAAATGTATCCAAGTGCGATGAGATCGGCCATCAAACTGCACAACGAGGTCATGCGACGTCAGCTACGGCGTATCGGAGGCTACGAAGTCAAGACTGAAGGCGATGCCTTCATGGTGTCGTTTCCAACTGCCACATCGGCGTTACTATGGACATTCGCCGTTCAGATGCAGCTCTTAGACGTCAGCTGGCCATCTGAAGTGCTGAATTCGCCATCTTGCCAACCAGTCTACGACAAAGACAACAGCCTCATTTTCAAGGGTTTGTCTGTCAGGATGGGTATTCATTTTGGAGACTGTGTGAGCGAGACCGACCCTGTTACGCGTCGTATGGATTACTTCGGACCTATGGTCAACAAGGCGTCTCGTATCTCCGCTGTTGCGGACGGAGGCCAAATCACCGTATCAAGCGATTTCATCTCGGAAATACAGAGATGCCTCGAGAATTACCAAGATACCGATCGAAGCGGCGCCGCCGGATCTGAAGACACGTTCGACGACGAGTCGTATGCAGGTTCCATTCGAAAGGACTTGCGATCCCTTACCTCACAGGGATTTGAGGTCAAGGAGATGGGCGAAAAGAAGCTCAAGGGTTTGGAAAATCCGGAGGTTGTCTACTCGCTCTATCCACATGCCTTGGCCGGTCGTATCGAGCTTCACCAGCAGCACGAGAGGCGCGACGAAGGCACCGATAAGCCTGCATCCCTCGCCACCGGCAGTGAGCTGATGCTCAACCCGGACCTGGTCTGGACTCTTTGGCGGATAAGCTTAAGGCTGGAGATGATATGCAGCACTCTCGAGGGAGTGAAGGGTCCCGGGCTCCAACCACCAGAGACGGAACTACTCGAAAGAATCAAGTCGCGGGGAGGCGAAGTTTCTGACCGCTTCTTAGTGAACTTCATGGAGCATCAAGTGAGCAGAATAGAGGTAAGGCAAAACCCGAAGTACCCTTACATCTCGACCATCTTGGCAAGTTACTGACCAGAATGACAGACCTGCATCTCAACCATGGCAATGCGCCACCTAGCTATCGGCGGAGGACCGTTGAGGGAGCTTGACCAACTTAGAGGGCCTATGTCAGCCGTACTCGATCACTTCGTCTCACAACACAATGAAATCGAGCGATACAAGAGAAGATACGGCGAACTGCCCCCGGACAAGCCTAGCGAAGATGATGTTCGCAAGCCAGATGAAATCGAGGATGTAAGCGACGATGCCAGCGACGACGCTACCGACTCCTGAGCGATACCGCAACTCTACTCTACCTGCGACGCTGTCGTCTCAACAGCAACTGTCTTTTCTTTATTTTTAATAACACAACACTATATATCCTGTAACAGAACTTGCTACACAAACCGGCCAGCGTGGCGGGACGGCGATTTACCGGGAGAGGAAATGGGAAAAGGTTAGGCATGAGAAGCAACACCGACTAAGGCTGGGCTTCCGATGGCGTCTCTACTGTTTTGCTGATGGTTTGACGTTGGAGTAATTGCTTTTGAGCCCGTTTTTTCTGAAAGTAGAGCTTCGAGCTCTTTGGGACTGGATTGGTTTCTTCTGGCCTGGGTTTTTGGATATGGACTGAAAGCACTTGGTATCGGAAAGCGAATGCGCAACACGATGGCGTTGGGCTACGGGAGGCTTCGGGGTTTCTGGTTTTTGATTGCCTCCAGCCTGATCGACGAACGATTGTAATTGTTAGGTTTGGTGTATCGAGCTATGGTCCAAGGGAAGTTTTGCTGGGTTGGTTCAAGAGCCATATGTATCAGCGTTGGCTCTTACATGTAACAATGTTGGTCGTGCAAGTAGATTATCAAGGGTTACCGAACGATGAGAAGTGATTAAGCAGCATAATTAGCACAGTAATTATTATAAGATGAACCAAATCGCCTCCTGGGTCTTTACCCTGAAACACAGATTGAACATCTCGCTATGTGTCCCTTCTTGCTCTTCATCTATCATCTATGCTTTTCTTCTCCAAGGTCACCCACCAGGTAATCAGGCTGTATGTATTAACAGGTAGATTGGCGAGAATCTCCAGTTACAAGGACTTCGGGCATTGCAGGATTCAACTGAGTCAGTATGTTTGTGTGCTGAGAATTGGGTCGGAAAGTTACTCAGTGACCCAGACCCATTCATATTGGCATTCTCTTCCCACCCTAAGTATCATGTTTTATCTGTTTCAGAATATGAATCCGCGGTGACATACGGGGACCTGCCCACCAGCCACCAGTATACTTCCTCACAGCTTTCCTCACAGCTGCTATCCGTTCGCCTTGGCCCACTACGCGAATGGGTCCTACAATCCCTTGTTCCACGTTCGCCTCAACAGTGTCGTTGGGATCCCGGCTGCCGGGCTTAAGCACCTCGGTACCATCGTAACCCTGGACAACGCCGACTATCTCCCATTCTCCTAGTACCTTTGCTGGTTCCTCGGCAAGCACATAGTCAAATTGCTGCCAGAAGCTAGGCAGAGTAAGCTTGGGGCTGTTCTCAGTACGGTCGAAAAGGAAGACGGGCCCATTGCGCTCGCCGAGCGGTGAGGTGATGGCGGTTAGTGCAATGGGTAAGCCGTGAGGGTTCTGGCCGAATAGGGTGAGCCCTGTCATGCAAGTGAGAACATCGGCATGGACATGGACTGCTTCCGTCGTGTTGACTGCTGGGTTAAGGGAGGTAAGAGAATGGAGCTGCGTGAGGGCGTCGCCGCCGGGATAATTGAGCGATGAGAGTAAGAGCATGCCCGTGCTGGCAACGAAGGAGGCCAAGACGGACAGCAAGAGAATGGCGGTTCCTGCGGCGTAGAAGGCAGATTTGCTGGCACGCGTGGAAATGTAGTTTGCGTACAACGCGGCGGCGGCTGTAAAGGCCGGGATCACGTAGAAGATGAAGCGAGCCTCCTTGTGAGGTTGAATGGAATAGATGGTGATGAAGAGTAGATTCGGAACGACGAGCGCGCGCGCGGAGCGAGCTATTCCCGGCTTGGATAACGCGAGAGGTACCAACGCAAGCACAAGCGGATTAACCAGCAGTCGAGGCAGGGCCGACGTGAAGTAATAATGCCACGGAGAAACACCCCACTCAGACGAGTTTCCAAGGACGGCGTTATAATAGAAGCCCCAGAGCTCCGGCCAAAGAGGCTTCTGCCAGAAGTATGAGTCCAACGGGACTGACAAGATGAGAGCAGCGGCGAGGGAGGCGATGCCGGTGGGGATGATGGCACGGATGGATGTACGGCCGGTGGCGAGGAGATAGAGAAGCGTAGATGCGAGGAGAAGCGCAACTTCGGAACGAAAGACGACTCCTGCTAGGACGAAGAGGGCCATGCCTTGATTTTGACGGATACGGGTGAGGCGAGGCGTTGGTTGGGGGAGGAGAAAGGCTTGCGCGAGGGTTGCTGGATAGTTAGTTTCAGTGAACATGCGCCAGAATGATAAGAGATGAGAAACAGATATTGCGCCGACTTACTCAGACCAAAAGCGTACATATTGGGCAGCGTTCGAGAGAGGTAGTAGTTGATGTGAAACTGGCTCGCCATGAATACAACCCACCACGCCGCAACGGCCCTCCCAAACGCCTTCCCCAGCATCCTCTTCATAACCAGCAAAGCCAACGCATTCGCCGCGCCCAAAACACCTCTAACCACCAGCTGCGCGTGCCGGAACCCTACGAGCGCAATGAGCGGCTGACCCACGCCGGCGAGTGCCACGGCGCCAAGAAAGGTCCGCGGCACGGCGCCGGGAAAGGAGACGTGATCGTAGGCTTTGGTGAGGCGATCGGCTGCTGCAGAGGAGGACGGATCCGAGGGTGAGGGGAAGGGCATGCCGTATACGAGGATGTCATGTGTGGCTTGGAGGTTGAAGGATTCCTCGACTTTGGTGTATGGTGAGATGAGGAGGTGGATTAAGGGGATGGCGACGAGAAGGGCGTTAAGTAGGGCATCTGTCGCTATCGTTAGTGATTGCTTCCAGCATGATAGAGCTTGCAGTGTGCTCAGTGAGTTCGAGAAACTTACCGGTAACCGCGGCCTTCATTCTGTCTGTTGTCATCTTGAGTAAGAAAGCTGAAGGGGTCTAGTCGGTATCGCGACTCCACGGCGAGAGTGTGAGATGCTTCGAGGCTTGCATTCACCGTTCACGCATGCAATCAAAGTCAATCGCAGGAACGGAAATTACCCCTCTGTAGTCTAGCTATAGCCAGTTTGTTGTAGTTGTTGATTGAATAAATAAATACGAAAGACTTGTTGTGTGATTTGTGCCCCCTTCAAGACATCTGTGAAAGGGATGCGCTGGTGACGTTTCGCATCTTTAAGCTCGCGTGGCAGGTGAGCTTAGGTTCCTTCCAAGATCTGGGGTCATCGGCATCGGCGCAACCATCCGCCGCGCCCTCTCAGAAATACAATCGTCGAGATAGTCACTTCATTTCAGTTGGTACACAAAGTATATTTTGTCAAGAACGGCGCAAGCGAGCGTACAGACACATACAAGCGCAAGTATCGTCTCGTCTACCTTTGCTGGATGTGCGCCGCTTACAACTTTTGCGAGTCTCGACTGGTCTTGATGATCTATGATACAAAGAAGGCGTTCCAATGACTACTCGAGTCTTGGATCTCCTGGTGGCTTAATCGCTTCCTGCCAAAGTCTTCTTCGTTTCCTGCGAAGCTTGATCATGTAAGACATGCTCTCTTCTTGGTAAAAGTCCTCCACTAAGGGCCGCCGCCTGAGGTATCCGTAACGAATATCCAAGCTTCAAGAAGCGTGTAGCCTTTCCAAATAACTAGACCTAAATCATAGGGCCGGAACTATAATCACCCTTTGCCGTGTGTCTGGTGAGCGTGTTTCTGCAAAATCCATGCGACAGCTCAATCTCTACCACAACTTGCTCCAGCATTGCAAGTCAAAACATCAAGCAAAGACGGGGAAAGTGAAAGAGCCAAAAGTCCGTGGCTCAGAACTAGAACAGTATGTGCGCCGTGATTGCACCATTGTGATTAGGATAGAAGGTTGGTGCTCTTCTTTCGACCAAGACCGAAGCTGAGACGCCCTTTCATTTTTTCGTGCTTATCATGCTTGTCACGCCCATCGTCCTGACTTGAAACATTGCCGTTGCCTTCTTGCGCTGTTGCCTTGTCCTTGTTGTGGAAGAGGGAGAAGCTTCGTTTAGACATGGACTTGCTGCCACGCTTGGTACGATCAATCAGCGCCGATGACGCTTGCGCGCTTCCGTTTCCATTTCCGTTCTCCTTCTTCCTTGTATCGTCTTCTTGCGCTGCTGACTGCTTACTGGCCTCGAGGACCTTGTTCAGCTCATCTTGCTCGTTTCGTCGTGTCTGCATCGCCTTGGTGGCTTCCTCCTCTCGTCGTTTCTTCTGCTCCATCTTAGCTTGCTTCTCCCTGTCCTTCTCTGCTTGCTTTTCGGCCTTCTCAACCGCTTCACGCTCCTTCTTCTCTCGCTTCTTCTCTTCCTTGGTTTTCGCATCCTCTTTGCTAGTGCTTGCTCGCAACAAGCCATTGAGGGCGTTGCCATTCTGCACTGCATCCGAGGTCTGGGGTGATCGAGGGACCGAATGGACCGCATGGACCTCTGGAACTGTCGACTCGGCGATAGCCAACGGAGACATTGCTGGGAGCGGAGGGGCGGTACTGGCATGGGCGAGATTTGCCATGGAGTCCTTCTCCCGAATTGGAGAAACAGGCAGCGTGTTCTGCCGCCGTAGTGAGGCTGTATCGCCATTCTCCTGAGCAACAAAAGCCGCTTGGCTTGCAAGCTTCACTTCCTCCATGCCCTCCCTCTCCTGCTCCTGACGAACCTTTTCGAATGTCGTTTCCTGATAGAAGAGAACGTAGGCCGTAGCCATGCCGGGTTTGTCGCCGAAGAAATTTCTCACGAAATTCTTGTCCACTGGCTCAACCATCTCGTCATCAAACAGGACCCAACCTCGATCTTTGGTCTTGATGATTGAGACGTAGTGACCGTGGTAGGCATTACCTCCAATGTGAACTACCACGGCGTACAGCTCGTACAAGCGATCCGCATCCTCCGCATCCTCAGTCGTATTAAACATGCGCAAATGATACGGGTACACTACCCGATGAAATAGCTTCTGTAAGCGACTGTAGTCCTCGGTATACTTGAACCGCTTCAGGTGCAGTGTCAAGACCTTGGGCAATCGCTTAACCTTCATCCGCTTCTCAGCTTCTTGAAGGCCACCACAGTGGTCGCAGTGAAACTTGTTGCGCTCGCAGAGCATCTCCTCTGCCGAAAATTTGCGCAAGCATGATGTAACGGATGAGTGCTCCTCAAGGTCGATAGAAAGATCGAGGAACGTCTCGTCTCGCTGGGAAGACTTTTCGCAGGTTAAGCATTTGGTCTCCGAAGTAAGGAGGCCCTCAAATATGTCGTGGACCCAGCCGGTCCCGGGAGAGCGCATGCCAGCGAGATGGTTAGCCATGGCCGAGCCAAGCGCATTCTCTACGGATTGCGTCAAACCGCTTTCTTCTTCCTGCACCTGCGTCTTGCGAGCAGCAGCCTCAACGTTGGAGATGACATCGTTGAGCACCAGGCCATAGAATTCATGCGCGTCTTGGTGCATGGAATTCCGGAACATCTCGTTATCGCGCTTGAAGATCTCAAGAAACCGCTGCGGACTTAGCACACCGGTATGCGTTTGGCTATCAATCAGAGCCAAGAATATGTCCTTTAGTCCAGTAAATGTATTTTCGTCTATACCGTATGCTGCTGAACTCTCCTGCGCCAACTCGAGGATGGGCCCTTTTAGCATAGCCTGTTTTTTCTTGTATTCGGGGGTATCTGGCTTGTCTTCGGGTCGGACTCCCACTTGTCCTGGTAGTTGCGGGTTCACGTTCAGTACCTGCCTTTGCTTCATCATCTGAGATGTACTCAAGCCTTTTTGTTTTGGGGGCTGCTGTGGTGGCGCGTTCGAAGGTGGCGGTCTAATCGAGACGTTGACTCTCGGGCGAGTGCCGTTGGGGGTGTCGGAAGGCGAATGAGGTGGGTAGTTGATTACATTTTCTCGAAAGGAGTCGGAGTAGTATAGGGCTTGTACGATAGAGTTGCAATAACTGCAAGTTAGTTAGTGGGAAAACATTGGGGAAGCTCTGCTCGCGATCTGAGTCGTACCAAGTATTTCCAAACTGAGCACACGTCAGGTCAGCATCCATTCCGTTGAACCTAGGCAAATTGGGAGATTCAAAGCCTAGTACATACATTCTCTAGCCCGAAGAACCTATCAGTGCCGTCCTCTCGCGGAGGACCAGCATTCTGGAGCATCTTCTCCAATGGCGTGAGATCTAGCACCGGCTCCTCCTTCTTCTTGGCAACAGCATCTTTAGAGGATGAAGTAGAGGCCTGCTAGTGTGAGGAGACATTTCGTCAGCAACAACGAACGAGATTCTTTGACGCAACGCGGGAAGGGAGCGCGAATTTCGACAGGGAGGGGTCATTCTTAAATCGCGAGGGGCAGACATGGGAACTGTCAGGCGTCGACGTACGGTGCTGGAGCCCTTGATCTTGTTGAGGAAGCTAGCCATTTCGACGTGAAAGACGTCGTCGGCGTCGGGAAGCGGGAGGCAACCTGTAATCTACCGAGCCGAGCTGGAGACGGAGGTCGAGGCCGACCGCAGCAGCAGCGCGGCACGCACTTATCGAAGGCAGGCGTGATTGGAGGAAGCAATCATGCGCAGCGGGCGTCGAGGTACCGAGTAAAGGGTTGAGAGGGCTCGCCGAGCGATACACCAAAGCGCCGGAATCGCGAGTGTTTTGTAGCCGTCCGGTCGAGGGGACGGACTGGCTTGCAGGCAAGCGAAGCCGGGGCACGATAGTGGCGTGGATGCGCGACAGCGGCGAGTTCAGAGTCCTACTCGGTAGGTGGGCGGATAGCCGAGACGGCGGTACGTCACTCGTAGACGATGTCGAGAAATTACCAAGTGGGTGAGTATTGGAGCGAGTCGAGAAGGTCAAAAGAACTGATATCTAGAGTTGATTATCCACATTAAGGGAAACAAGATGTTGAGTGTAGAAGAAAGAGAGCAAGTTTGGCTTGGCTTGGCTGGATGCTTAGAAGGAGGAGGTGGTGCTGAGGTTGGTAGCTGGTACTTGCTGGTGCTGGTGGCGGCGGAAGGATTGCCTACAGTAGGCCCTGTCAGTCAAGCAGCCTTAAACCTGGGGAGGAAGGAGCGAGCGGCAAGGCTTGGTTCGTGCTGTACAGTACGTACAGCAGCACACTACGCAGATCCGAGGGCCCCGTACTCCGTAACCCCTCTATAACTTGACCCGACTCACTGGATTCGGTTCACTTGATCCGAGTCGCCCTCGAGAAACCCCGAGACCCAGCGTGGGCGTAGCGCGGCAAATGGCCGAAACAATGGATCGAGCCCTTATGCGAACACGGTGTTCATCTGCTGAAGAAGTAGAGATAGTTGCAGATATCGCTCGTGGCTCTTTGTCTTGGAGACTATAATGCTGCAGCATGAACAGAGACATGCTCTCGGTCCGCATATGTAGGTGCGGCGCAGCGCAGCCATCTACAGTACTAGGTTACTGTACGGGAAGCTTAGTAGATAACCCGCAGGCAGACAGTCCAGGCGACGACTTAACGTTACCAGGTTGCCAGGCTACAGCCTAAGAAAACAACAGAAGTGAAAGAAGAAGAACCAAACAACAACAAGGAAACAACAAAAAACAATGTGCCCTTAAGGCTTCTTGTTTTGATGGGAATGCTGCGCATCATACACGAGTGGTCGGTAAGACTGAGATAGATAGACAGATAGATAGATAGATAGATAGATAGATAGATGACTGGCAGACGCCGTAGCTCACTCACTATCATGTCCTATTACTAACCGAGACCGAGCTGGATGCACAAGCTTCGCTCGCTATCGCTGGTCCTTGTAAGTCCCTCTCCTACAAGACGTGCTCCACGGCTCTCCAGCAGATGCTCCCACCCATGTGGAGTACTATGTAGGCTGGCGGATATTGGGGTGGGTCCCCCAGGAAATCGACCCTGGCGGCTTGGCTTGGCACGTCCACGCGGCCCTAGTGGAAGACAGAACGCAAGAGCAGAACTGGATGGATTCGAACGTGCGTTTGGCAGGTCGCACCTTTGTTGAGGAGTGCAAGGAGATTGGCTATACCAACTGCGTGCGGCTTGAAGATCGATTTTTGGTCTTGGTATCAAAGCGTTAGATCCCAGACCATGCCGCGGCGAAGATCTTCAGATATAACGGCCCTCTGCTGACGCGAGTCAACGGTCAGGATGAGGCGCTACTCCTGCTAGCCGACGGCGCCACCAGCGCGTAGCGGCCGGCCACCAGGTCCAAGCCTAAAGACCGTGGTTGAAGTAAGTTAGCAGTAAAGGGCTAGGCGACAGAACCGGCCAGCGCCGCAGAGAGTCTGGAAAGCTTCTCTTGGGAGTCAATTACTATCTAGCATACTTTGTATTGCAGTAACGCGGGATAACCGACCACCGAGTCTGCCTCCGTGGGTGTCCTCTTTGGTGGGAATTCTATCTGCGCCAATCAGGTACTGCATAGCAGCCCAGCCAGCCTGGAACTTGTTCGCAAACTTCTCTCGAACCGCTTGCGTATTGCTCGCTTCAAGTATTTGGGAGCTGAGCGACGAACTGCAGGACCAGGCCAGAGCAATGTACGCGCTGGAACCAACCCAGCAGATGGAATAATAATTGGGACGACACGATACGAGATCGACCCTGGTAAAATGCTAATGAGACGACCCTTGCAGCGGCGATGAAGCATGATAAGATACGGCGCCCAATCCCACAATAGCCCCAGTATATCACGATAAGTCCAACTTGACAAGTCAAGCCAAGGACACATACTGCATCCTCGCCAAACCCAATGCCGTCACGGAAACCTACCCGCCTTCGCGTTCCTGAAAACTTCCAAGTTTCAGGTCCCACCGTCAACCTTCTACTACCGCTACTAGCACAACAGCGCCGTACACAGTACGTAGCGTATTTGTGGAGTTTAGCATCGCCCTCTCCCCGCATCCGCTATTTTACAGTACAGTAGTGCAGTACCTCGGAAGCGACCTGCTAGACTAGGCAACCTGATCCCACCGCAAGCGCAAGCGCAGGCGGCAACCACAACACCGCCAATCCCATCTCAGACGTGCGTGTGTGATAGAGCTGTCCTTGTCGCTCTTTGCTTTTCCCGCCCCCTTCACCAATCATCCAGCTGCACCCGCTACGGTGAACCATGGTCGCGGTATCCTATCAGGTTCCTCCAGTCCCTCGTCACTCGGGCCGTTGATCAGCGATTCCCGTCCTGGTTATAGCATGTATTGTACTTCTCTTAACCCCGCAGAACAAGCATCTACAGTAAATAGACGAGTTAGGAGAAGGGTTGAGCTTGACACGTCTGGATGTCACATCGTGCCTCGTGCGCAGCTGCCTTTGCTCCCGCATGGGGCGCTTACTTCTTGAACCCCTGAACTGCTGTTCCTCGACGTTACCAATCATCCCCCGCGAGTGAATGCCTATTCTCGTTTCCTCCGGGTACGTTCCATCACTTCAGCATACTAGCTACCTACCCACCCGGCTAAGAGACATCGGCAGTGCCTTACCATCTCATCTCGGTCATCTCGAGCCATCTTTGTCTCTCACCTTGAAGCAGTGCTACGGGAAAGTTGGAGCCAATGATCTCCGGAGTCTGGCGGGGTTGTTCCGGAAATATCACCTCAACTCACATACAAAACACATCTGGTGCTTGCCTCGACGGTACAGTACGCACAAATACAGTACGGATACAGTACTGCGTACTGGACTAGCGCGCATCAAGAGCTCCGAGCCCACCCCCGCTTTCGACGACGTGCGCTCGTCGTGCACCATGACGAAATGCCACTTCCTCTTTGGTCACCGATGGGAAGTTTGCTCCGCAGATTCAATCATTGCGTACCGGATACAAGCAAAGTACACAGCGACTGACTCCAGTTCATCAAAAGAACGCGCCAGCCTGTGTAGAGCCACGGTAGATCTTCAATCTTCGTGTCATCGTCTCGAGACCCACCATCCGCCAGCCTTAGCAATGCCAGGTTAACCATCCACCCCCAACTTATCTGGGGAAGCTCCACAATATCAACATGAACATGAACATGAACATGAACATGGCCAAGTCTGATCGCGATGCAACTTCCCTTTCCCGTGTAAGGAATATGCTGCTATGGAATTACCACATCCATAGTGCGCAAGTTATGTGCTTTGCTTGACCTACTCGAATGGTCGTGCATCTAGGCAAAGCACATTTCATTGTCATTCTGTCAAGATCGCCGCGCAAGACGACAAGTCGCAACCGAATGTTCCAAAGCTCAGCCGTTGTCAATTCAACTGTACTATAACCTCGAGCATAGAGTGCTCACGAAAGACAAGGAATTCTGTGGCAAAGATCTTTCAGCTAGCGCGACCTCGGACGGGAAGGAAACTTCATCACATCAGCATCACCGACAACCTACAGAGAACCGGTTCCCTGTTCAGATCCGTCACATAACATCAAGTGCACCAACTCGGTGTTCCAAAAACAAACCGAACCCCGTCGGCCTTCACTTCTTCTCGGTCGCAGGAGCTCCACCCGTTGTAGGGAAACCCATGAAAATCTTGAAGTAGTCCTGCAGATTGACTGGATTAGCATCTTGCCACCGCACACGAGCACAAGTAGGATGATAAAATGGACTCACGTAGATCATCCACTGGAGGCCAGTCAAGGTACCGATCATGACGATTCGCACCGGCAACCCGTTCCAGAGACCCGAGAACCCGATGTCCTTGTAGATCCGGCCCATGGCAGCGCCGAAAGCCTCGCCAGACTGGCGATTGGCGTTCAGCTTACTGACCATGACGTCGGCGGGATGGGACACGATGGCGCATAGAATGCCCGCAAGGTAACCGCCAGTGAAGGAGACGCCAGTCTGCGCAGCCTTGCTGTAGTCGCTCTTCTGTCCAGGAAGGCGGTGGTATATCATCTCAACAATGGTCTCGAACGAGGCGAACTTCATCATCGTGTAGGGGATCTGGCGACCCCACAGCGGGTAGAGGCCCTTGTACAAACCCGCGACGCCCTCCTTGGCGGTGATGGAGCGGATGCCGTCGAGGGTGCCGGTATAAGGGCTCGGGATACCGCCCTGCATGCGGACCTTGACGGCCTCGAAGGGACACAGAGCGATGTCGGCGAGGAACTCAGCCGAGGCCGAGGCGGCGAGGTACAGACCGGTCTTATACCTGGCAGCATTCTCGGGTCCGGCCATGTCGGCGTAGGCCTTCTTGAAGTATTCGTACCATCCGTACTTGAAGGCACCCTGAGCACTGTATCCAACGAGTGTCGGACCCCAACCCGTGAAGACACCACGGAGACCTTCGGCGCGGAAGATCTTGCCCCAAGCCTGAAAGTTGCTGGAATAGAGCTTCGAGTCGATCTGCCGACGGACCTTGACAAGATCCAGAGGAGTGACGGCAGCGTGGGTAAGACCCTGAATCGTGTGTAAGTGATCAGTATGAATGTTGAAAAACTCGATACTCTGGTGCAAGCATGAGTCGATGGCTTTGGCTTACACAGGCCATCATTCCACCAAACGTGCAGGCGGCATAGTACCTGCCGCTGTACAGCTCAATCTGTCCAGACTTGACGTTGGCCGCGTCGGCCGCCTTGCTCAATTCCCTGGATGCCGCGGCGCTCAGCTTCTTCGCGCTACCTTCGACGGAGTAGGCGCTGTAGAGCTCTGGCCTGGCCAGGTAGCGTGAAGGCTCGGCCGAAGAGGCCGAAGGGCTATAGATGAAGCCCTGAAGGTTCTCGGGGGAGGGATGCAACGGAGACATGATGCGTCAAGGAATGGTCGAGAGCCAGTCGCGAGATGCTTGATTGCCCTTCTAAGTGAAGCTGCCCAGATTGATGCGACGAGCAGGTTTGATGAGGTTCTCGTGATGAGATGGTTAAGTAGAGAGCAGCAGGAGGAGGAGCAGGAGCAGGATGTAATCCGGATAAAGGAATCCGAGATGACTTAGCTGGGCAAGCAAGCCTCCCGAAGCGTATGACGGATGGTAATGGAGAGGCGGTGCGCTCTATGCCACGGCCAATGACGTCTTACAACGGGAGCGAGTGTTACTTACAGTACGACAAGAAACTCAATGGCGCAGACTCGCGGGATCCATCAACACCGTATCGACGGGGATAGCGTAGGATAGTAGCATTGTAGTGTCTGCCATGTTTCAGGAAATACATCGCCGTTGAGGATATTTCGCAAATTGATTTCCGGGATACCAAAGCGCAAAATGTCGAGGCCATGTACGACGAGAGCATCCCTGCGCCGGCCCTGCAGGGACTCAGCAAGACTGCGTACGGACATAGCGGACTTCGTACAGAGAGATATGGCGTCCTCTGCTTTGCACCCACTGCCCCAGATTGATAGACTCATACCTGCACATCTTCCCCGCAGCATGGGGCCTGGGTGATGCCCCGGGACAAACCGGCGCACGTCGGATCCGAAGTGGACCTGCGGGAAGACGACCCACCGAATCGAGTACTGTACTGTTCAGGACTGTACTGTTCAGGACTGTACTGTTCCGTACAGTACGCAGTACGGCGGGACAAGACTGCCCCGCCACAGCACGCCTCAACGTCCTCTAGGCAGTACGTACCAACACAAACCCTGGCGTCGATTGCTTCGAACCACGCAAACGCCCAAGTTATCCTGCCCGCCCACCTACGAGACCACATCCACATCCAAGTCTCGCGCACGCGCGCTATAACCTCGAGCACCCTAGAAGATAACAGAGATCACCGGCGGCCATGGCTACCGCAACTGCACCGCCCAGCGTCGTGCCTGCGCCTCCGGCCGTTTCGAGTTGGCGATCTCGTTACCGCGGGGTACGTTGAACCATCCATCGTCGCCAGCATCTGGCTCCCCTCAACCTACCACCAGCTGCATCCCGACCCTTGGCAAACATCTGCACTCCCGTCATCCTCTGCTTGAACTTCGCGGTGGATCCTGGCTGAAGCTGACCGAACCCATTCTCCAGGCCATCGTTCAAGACCTCGACCCCCCCGCCGCTCTCTCCCTCAACCCCTCCGACTCCATCTCCGTCGCCCTCGGCACCTCGTTCGAGCGCGAGTACACCCACCTGACCGTCGTCGACGCCTCGACCCGCGCCCTCCTTGGCTACATATCCATCCCTCACCTGCAGAACCTCCTCTCCGAGGGCAAGGTCAAGCCCGAAGATCCCCTCTCGGCCGCCATGACACGCTTCCAGCGCAAAGGCCGCAAGTATCGCGTCATCACCATGGAGACGTCGCTGGAGGAGCTGGAGGACTTCTTCCGCGGTGGTCAGCCAGAGGGCTCGCCGTGGAAGGAGGAGTTCGCGGTAGTGACGGATGAGAGGAGGCGGTTCGTGCTCGGCGTTGCTACGGTGCAGGATCTGTACGAGTTTGTCAAGCGGAGGCCGGAGTGATCGCGTCAGAAATGGCCGGAGAACTCGTCATAGAGATCAGCGGAGGAGGTTCAACAGACTGCGCACTGGGGAAGACCTCAAAAACAAAACAACCCTCAATAATGCCATGGTGGGGGTCTAATACCGTGTCAGAGCATCGTGGAGCTGTGGCTACGTTTAGGGGGACGTGATAAATCGAGCCTAGGCAGCAGCGGTCTTGAACGGCTTAGGATCCGAAAGAATCAGGGAGTGGCAAGGCAATACATTTAGCATGATCTCAATAGACGTGAGTGAAACCTCTGTCCGCACGAAAAGGACAAGCAGGTGCAGTTCTCAAAAAGAAGGGAGCAAGGTTGCTCGCACAGCACAATCAAATAATACCCAATATCTCCTTCTTTGCTCGTTGTTCTAGGTTTCTTGAACCCCCAAAGTCGTACCCAGCAACTCATCCAGCAGAACCGTGTAATCAAGGAAGGTAGTCGTACACCAACCGGACTTCGACACGCTTGTTGTCCTTGGTGCAGAGGACGTTACGGCAGTGTCGCCTCTCCCCGTCGACCATCTGGAACCCCCAAACCTGTCGCGCAATCCATCCATTGTCCAGACTCTCGACATGACTCAGCACGAGCTCCTTCCCACCCTCCTGGCCCTCAACCAGCCAGCCCTTCTTCAACCACTCATCATCGAGCTCGTCCAGGCCAACCCAGACGGTGCGGCCCTTGACGTTTCCGAAGAGCCAGTCGCTGTGCTCGCGGAAGGTGTTGTCCAGGCACCGGTTCTCCTGGGTGCTGCTGAGGCCCGAGGCGCTTTGCGTGCTGTCGATGTGCGTGACGACCTGGCTGAGGTTCGTGTTGGGCGGCTTGGGAGGGGCCTCGTACTGGTTGATGTCGAGGGTGACGGACGCGAGACCGATGGCCTTGCGCAGAAGGAAGCCGATGCCCTGGAGGGTCAGGACGGCTTCGGGGCTGTCGCCAATGGTCCTGTTCTGCGCGGGCTCGTCAGCTCATGATGCGGATGAGATAGCGTGGTGGGGGTTATGTTTGGCGGGTGAGCTTCTCGATCGATCGAATATGGGGGTGGTTGGGGTTTCTTACCATCTGCCACTTGCCGCTCAAGCTTCTCATGGTCTTGTCTGCGGGAGCCGCCATGGTGAATGATTTTCTTCTTCGTTCTTTTCTTCTTGTTGACAGGATGGAGCGTCGCTGAGTATATTGCGAGGTGCGGAGAGCTGAAGTATGTGAGTTACGTTACGGAGGTGAAAGCTGAAGTGGGTAAGTACGAAGTTAGGTTAATGAGTTATGTTATGATGGATGGAGAGTACTGTAAGCAGTGACTTACAGTAGGTAGTACAGTAGGCCCGACTTACGGCGGAGTACTGTAGTATGACGAAGTGGTGCGCTGTCTGCCGTAGCAACCCGCTAACTTACAGTAGAGTACAGTAGAGTACAGCAGAGTAAGGTAAGGTAAGGTTAAGTTAGGTTCCAGAGAAGCGGGACAACGCGCGTATGCATATTTATACCAGGATGCTTAGTTCGTATGCAGACGCAATCGAACAACAAACACGATGCAACATGCAATTTCACCGCCGCAGCAGCAGCCGAGCTTGCTGAAGAAGTCCAGTGCTCACATGAAGAAGCGCAAAGCGGAGGAAACCAACAGCGAGCTACGCCGCCGAGCCCGTTGCATGGCACCACCGACCTACTCCAATACGAGGCTGTGGGAGTGGACCCTAAGCTGCTTCGAGTATCAGATCGAAGCCGTGGACGACGAACTGCTGCAACAGCTCCGGCTTGGCTCTCGGATGGACTGATGCGGAGAGGAACCCGAGCCTCCGAACCTCCGCCCGCCAGTCAGTCGCAGACAGCGCCGGACGTCGCTTTACGTGCTGTAGATCGACCGGGAAACAAACCCCTGCAACCCTTCACTTTCCCTCTCTCCCCGTGTGAAAGCGACACATGAAGCCTCGGTTGTGTATATATTTGTGCCTTGCCGTCTCTCACCGGGTCGTACATCGTAAACTCGCGTTGAAACAAGTCGATGTGCCCATCCTATTCAACTTTAGAACATGATTTCACGAGTAGACCTGAATCGTGCTTCGGTCTCATTTGTGTATTATTAGTCTTTGCGACTACCAGGGCGTCCCGTCGCTATTCCCCCGCCTTTGACTTCTCTGAACCACACTCTCGTCTACGTAGGGCGCTTTCGGCCGTCTTGCTAATCATACACTTGAATATTCGTCCCAAAGCCTCTTGACGCCGTTTCTGGTCGTATATCGAAAACCCATGAGTCGCCCGTTCGCATGTCCGCGCCCGTTCCTTCATGCAATAATCGTCATCGTCCTTTGGTATCTCCCTTCCCTTAAGTCGATCGGATCCCTCCCTCGCTTGACGGAATCCGAAAATGTCAAAACATAAGAAAGATAGAAAGATAGAAAGATAGAGAGAGAGAGAGAGAGAGAGAGAGAGAGAGAGAGAGAGAGAGAGAAGGTCTAGCATGGCCATGTCAGCATACTAGACCTCTTGCTACGGCCGTTGGCTTGGGGCAGGCTAAATTTGGAAAGGCCTCTCAAGGCCACCAGTTCATCTTCTTGTAGCTTTCAACAACCTCCTCCAGCAGCTCTTTAGTCATTTTGGGTTTCGTGTACTCAAAGCCCAGTATCGTCTGGAGTCGGGTGCCGTCCATGCTGAGATCCGTATCCTTGAGCAGTTCCTTCTCCATGAAGGGCGTCAGGGGTCCTGGTCGTGTGATGCCCGCGTCAGCGAGCAGATCCGCCCACGGTCCGAGAGTCTCGTCGTTGACGTCGTCCACAACGCTGTCGAGGTTCAGGCGCGCAAACGTGCTGATGAGCTGCCCCTGGAAAGCCGTATCGATCTTGAAGATCTCTCCAATGAACTTGGCAAGCGTGCCTTGAGTTGTCGTGCCCTTGTCGACAACGTTGAAGGTAGGCGTCTTGCCCATGGTGGCGTCATCCCATTTGGCCTTGCCAGCATCGTACCATGCCGCGACGTCCCACAGCGCACGTGTAACGTCGTCGATATGCGCCGTGTTGGTGCAGAGTTCTCTGGTCCACAGCCACTTCATCTCGTCCTCGAGGTGTTGGTAGACACGCGCCATGCATAGCGCCGTCGCAACCCACTGAGAGGCGTACGGACCGTATACGTGCGGCAGTCTGACGATGACCAGATTCAATCTGCGTGGGAGGGTGGTTAGCATGCCCTCTTCTCGCGTTGTCGCGTTTGGGAACACATGGCGACATACCCTTCAATCTTGGCTAGCTCCTGCTCGGCCTGCAGCTTGAAGACGGCGATCCGGCTCCAAGGCTTCAGCTTGTCACCCTCCTTGCTCGGCGACGCATCGGATTTGTACACCATGCCCGTGCTCAGCTCTACAAAGCACTTGACCTTTCGCTTAGCTGCTTCTTGACCCACGGCAATGGATAAGTTCAGCGACCGCAGCTTGTAGACTTCGTCCTCCTGGGAGTATCGCGTCTCGCCACCGCAGTTGAAGACATAGTCCCACTGCGTGCCATCGGGTCGATCGAATATTTTGGCTAAAGCTTCTGCGTCGGAGAAGAAAAAGTCGGTTAGCTATTCACGTACATCAAAGATGACTCTTCCACCCAAGAGCATGAGCAGGTCGTAGCACGTGCACTCACCACTTCTGCTGGCGTCCGCCTGTATAAATTTGTCTTGGGAGCATGCTTCGGAGAACTCGGGCGCCAGCCAAGCGAGCTGTGGTAGCACCTTGTCGACAAGCCGTACGTCTGAAGCGAGATTGTTCTGGTGGATGTGGAGGGCAAGGAAGCGGCCGATGTAGCCAAGGCCCCCAATGATCAACACCGAGGGTTTGTCGGCCATCTTCAACTGGTCTTTCGGATCGGATCACGGTACGCGGGAGATTGTCTAGGTAATGAGAGGTCAAGAAGAGGTCGACCTCAAGACTATCGCGGGTGGTTGCTTGAGAGATGAGCTTGGCGGGGAGCGAATAGCGCGGTTTCGTAGAGCACGTCGAACGTCGCGGGGCAAGTGCGGGATAACTGTTCAACTACCGCGTAAGCCAAGAACTGCCAGAATCGGTACGCCGGTGAGCGGTTGACACGAAGAGGTCTGGTGGTTTTGGGGGGGAAGGATATTGTGTCGCCCAAAACGGGCAAGATGTTTGCTGCGATGAGCTGTGACGGAAGACCGGGGGCGGGAGGGGGACTACTCTAGTCACTGACAGCAGTGTCAAGATGCAGGGAGAGGAGGAAGAGGAGGATGCAGGGCGAAGGAGTCTCACAAACTAGCAACTGTGACTTGCTGACAATTGTCCGAATCTTGAAGATTTAGGTGGTCAAAACGTCGCGCTTGCGTAGGGATAGATTTGGTGATGGGTAGAAAGAATAAGGTAGGTAGTAAGGTAGCAAGTTAAGGGGGGGGGATCTTGGCGAGGAAATGAAGACAAGGCCGATCGACGTAAGGTACGGTACCGTAAGTCACCCTACGGTCGCCTGCCGGAGTCAAGATGACGGTGAATTGGATTAGTGCCGCTAATAAGGACACTGGACACACGTTGCACCTACTGTACACCTGTAGGGGTGGGGGGGACGAGACAAGATGTGCGTGCGTTTGTGATGAACCAAAGGGCGGATAGGGTTGAAGATAAATGAAAGATTTGAGATTTGAGTAAGAGACAATAAAGTACTACTCATTGACCGAACCCAAGAGGCAATTGCCTGCTGTAGTGTGAGAGGTGAAAGAAGAGGAGGCTTGCTTACGAGGAGGATGGGAGGATGGAGTTGTAGAGCAGAGCCTGGAGCCCAGAGTAGAGATATCGGGAGAGGCTTTTCTTCCAGGACGACCACAGTACCACTCGGTGCCTCGTTATCTGCTATCCCCAGGCGACTGGCTGTACCGTCCGTATTCCGACGAGCACGGGAGTCAATATTGTGCAATCAGACGCACGATCGAGCGGCCGGCCAAAGATGAGGGCGTGGATAGTGGATTTAAATGAGCGCCGGCCCAAGTGGGCAGAGTGGTTCCTTATCCCGCAAGTTTACCCTTTCAACGCTCAGGCCCGAACAACAGTAGCGCCCACTCCTCCACTCCAGGGCCCCCGAGGATGCACCTGCACCTACGCCCCCCCCCCTGTGGATGCGCTGAAAAAGATGGTGCAGCTCACGACGCTGCAGTGGGCGTTGGCAGGTGACGTCCCATCAGAGAAGGGACATGCAACCCCTGATGCTCTCGAGCTTGTTGGGCAAAAAGCACGGGGGGGGGGGCTGCCAGGCAAACCGCGTTCTGTGTCAAATACGCACGATAATACCAGCCTCGTGGTGATTTATACCGCACCCACTGCAGATTTCAGCCTCTGAGATTGCCCCGGCACTCGACGACCATGCTACCTACGAGAATCGACAGCGATACAGGGCGATTTAACTTGTCCCGTCCGGGAACGCTTCCTCTTCAGGATTGCGCAGTAATTAAAGTATATATAAAAAAGCAGAGCCGGATCGCCTGTACTTCATATTACCGTCCATATTACTTCGGCAAATAGCAGGTTGCCGATGGACTGCGAGGTCCGGTCACTTGCTGTTGGGCTAGAGCTGGAGGTTGGGACTAGCCTAGGGAGCTACTACAGTAGCTACGATGGCAGCTATCGCGCTTGCGATGGAGCTCTACCACTGTATGCAGCAACAACAACTTCGTCATTCCCACCAGCAGGTAAGTCAAAGGGGGCCCGGCCAGGGCACGCGGCATCACCCACCCATGCGTGGCCTGCCGGAGCGCTCGCAGCGCGCGCAGGATGCTCGATCGAGACCGCCGTACGTATATCGTACGTACTAACTAACTTACTACGTATATGCTCCCCGATAGTTCCAGAGAACCGAAGCTGTGCTACCCCGAGATGGGACTTGAGACTCGAGACCCACGTCGCCACGGTACCAGCATGATACTAATCAAGTACAGTATGTATGGTGGACGAGATGAAAATTTCGAGACACGTGCTCCTCTTTTTCGACACCCTTGCTCAACGAACTTAACTCCCTGAACGGGCTGGGCTGGAGTGGGCTTGATACTGACCAGCATGTCACTGTGCATCCGCGCCATCTACTCTAGCAGTTGCTGCCCATGGAAGACGGAAGAGGAGATGCGATGCCATGCGAACGGGGACGATACCAGCACGAGGCTGTTCGTGTCGAAGCATTGCTGTACCGTACGCGGCAAGCGCAGGCGGTTCCGGTTTCTACAGCCTCTGGCAATCATCGAGGAAGCACGGCCTTCCCCCTCGGAGCTCACTCCCCCGGCTACTAGTCCAGCACGCCAGAGAGGTCAGGGTCGCATGCGCCCCTCTAGCGCCGTAGCCGCACAGCGCTCTCCGACCTCTGCCATCAGCTATCTCATCCAGGGCCGCCGTTGAATACCGCCGACCTACCAACCGTTATGGGTTACCTACGAGCGATGGATGCGGACAATCGGGGCACAGCTTGAGTCTGATGGTATCGGGGTCCGGTGATGGGGGGAACTACTCCGTAGCGTAGACTAGTCTAGCCTAGCAGATGCTGTACAGTACAACCAACTACACAGCTTGTACTCTGTACTGGCAGAGGGGCCGGAGAAGTGTTGCGGGACCACCACACACGGGACAATGCGGGATAACGGGATAACGGGACACGGGTGACGGCACGGGGCGGGGCGTTTTCTTCCAGAATTCTTCCTCAGCCTTACCAACTCTGGTAGCACCCACCCACTCGCTCACCTCTCCCTCCGTCTGTCAGTCTGGCAATACCTCAGGATCAAGAGTCAAACCCAACCAATTCCATCAAGTTCAGATAACACGAACTCCATTACCAGCTTCGGAGCGCGTTCTTTCCCTGGTCATGCTATTCTTGTCCCGATACAATCTGCACCGCACTACGTCGGACTCATCACTGGCGCAAAGCCCAGCACAACTGACAAACCTCGATTCCGCTTGTCCTTGCGCTTGTAATCTACGCCAAAGGATAACCTCAGGCATAGAGCAGCGAGGTCAAGTCTGACTGGCTTGTTCGTTTTCCAATCTATTGATCCGTTTCGAGTACTGTTCTCGACTTTGGTACAGCCATCGTCGAGAACGTGCGACACCCGTGTACCTCTCTTACATTCCGTCACACCCATCTATCGAATAAGACACTGCAGCTGCACAGACGATCCTGTCGAATGCTGTTTCGATGGTGCTACCTTACCGCTTTCGTAGCTCCCATTTCAGTTGCAACTTCCGAGGAGACAGTCCCCGTACCCTTTGTTACAGGCCAGTGAATCGATGTTGTGCAGGGCTTCGTTCTATCTGCCTAGGGGCGGGCAGGATCATCGGCTCCTTCAGCTGCAAACGCCCCCGGGAATACTTCTGCCTCTTTCAACGATAGATTGCAGTCGCGCTTTCGGTTGCGCTGCGTCTGCTCATGCATTTCTTCGAGCTGCCGGAAGAGTCTACGGATGTAACTAGCGTCAATCTACGACATGCGGCGCTTATCGTCTGTCACCTTTGGCAAGCCTAGGTCCAAGGCTCTCGCAATGCGCACACCCTGCCGGGCTTGTCATTTCTATCTCCATCTAAACCATTGTTTGAAGTCCCGGTCTTCCCTGGGCTGAATCCGCATCAACGCGAACACAACCGTCTCGCTGCCTCGTCACATCCGACACCCGCCGTGTTTACCTCTTCATGCTGCCGATGAGCTCGCGCTGCGTCTCACGCTCCTTGGCCCCCTCGCTCAAGCTTCCGATGCTCCTGAGGTCTCCCACCACATCCTTAGCCTTGCCAAAGTAGACCTCCTGCAGTAGATTGCGCATCTTCAACTCCATATCCTCCACCAGGCGGCCTACGTTGGCGATGTGGCTATCGTCGTTGTCGACAGGCATGTCCTGCTCAACTTGGCGAGTCATGTTGCCGCTGAGATCCAGATCGCCCAGGCCGCCGCCGCTTGTCGAGAGCGTCAGGATGACCGTCGATGTCAGCTTGTAGTGTGTACTGCGGCCTCGCTCGATGGCCTCGAAGACGTGGATCGAATCCCAGATTCCCTCGGTGCTACCGCCGGGGGGGGATGCTATGGCGCACATTAGTCCATCGTACTCGCAGATCAACCGTAGCTTTCCGTACGGGGCCGTCACTTACCCTTCTTCAGGAGCACCACACCCGCAAAGCCGTCATCCAAATTCCAGAAATAGACACTGCTCACGCCGCCCTCGTAGTACAGCTCCCGATAAACATCAAACGCCTCGTTGGCCTTGATCTCCATCTTACGCACCCTCTCACTGGGCACGGCGCCTTCGCCAGCACCCTCACTACCCCCAGCGCCAACGCCGCCGGCGCCCGCCTCGTCGAGCGGCGGGTCAAACTGGTTGGACCATGGTGAGCGATAACTGTCGCCGTCGCGGTTGTAGTCGCAGAGAAGATAGTCGCGCCCCGTCTGTTTGCATCGGCGGATCGTCAGGGGCTGGTCGACGGATGAAAGGAGGTCCTCGGTCAGGTCAGGCGCGAGGGAGATGATGGAGTTGAGGTGCTCGGTCGTTTGCTTGGGGTTGAGGCGGCGAAGGAGGTCTCTGGAAAACGCAAAGAGTTAGCCTGCTATACGGCGAGAGTGCTGTGATGATAGCAGCAGTTACGCCATCCCCAGGCTTGGAACCTGCAGATAGTGTCGCCATCCACAGAGATCAACTATAATCAGGGGTAAAGACATACAGCGCCGCATCAAAAGGGTCCGCGGAAGCCATGATGAGATGAAAGCTGCCCGCGCTTATCGAAAGTGGTAAAGAATCGAAATGGAGAACGACGTCGTGGTGATGAGGAGTGTCGGTCGGTCAAGGTAAGCTCGAAGCTCCGACGTTGAGATGCCCCCCCCCCCCGCGCTGGCGGGGTCGACCCAGTCCACACTGGTCGGAGCTTGGGACAGTACGTACCAGGCGGTATCGGTTCCGTTAGCTTACTCCGCCAGTAGCATTATCTCGGATCGCGAGCACACGAGACCGCGTCAACAAATTGTTTGAATCGTAGAACAAGGGATGGGGAACTGACGAAAGCCCGCTGCATTATCAGGCTCTTGGACCCCAGGTCGTCAGGCGGGCCTTTCGTTAAGCAGACCTAAGCTGCGCAGTGGAAGAGCCACTTTAGCCGCCGGTGATTCGTGAAGAAGATCATCATGAAACAATCAAGCCTAGAAACACAGCCTCAAAGGCTTTATCATAACTACCAGAATGCATATATATAAGCATATAGCAACCCACAACAGGTTTCAACAAAGGAGCTATCCCGAAAATGCCTCTTCCCTACGGTCGATGGCCTCGTCTCCAGCAAGAATGGAATGGCATGACCATCGCCGAAACATATTAGACTTGTTTGCTCCGTCCAGCTACCTACTCATCTCAGCCATCCAACTACTCTACCAAAGCACAAAAAGACAATCTTAAAAAGGTAACTAAGGAGTCCCAAAACATTCGCCATGACGCCTCGCCCGAAGCATCCACTCAAGTATATAACCAAGGGAAAGCTCTACTAGTTGAAACAGCTCCCCGTATAAAAGAGCTCTGCGTGATCTCCTTTCGTAGGAGGATGTCATCTCTCGAATTGCAAGATACAATAGAGAGGTGTATGTTTGCAATCAAAACAAAGTCGGTCTTCTTCGCTCAGTCGATCGTCACGCCACAGATGAGGCAGTCGGCCTGCTCAGTCCAAGTTTCATCTCCCCCAACAATGCTGTCTCGAAGGTCCTGGATTTCCCAGAGGGTCGGTCCGTCGCTCATTTTTAATGTCGCCTCAAACAGACCTTGGTATGGCTTGGTCTCCGCTCCCTTCTTCTTCCGACCCTTCTTCGCAGAGGGCTTCGCGGTCGTCTCGATAGTCGATGTAGGGCCTGGTGCAGGGGTTTCGGGTTTTGAAGGGGTCGCAACCTCTGCCTTCTTGACATTATCGCTGTCTTCTTGGGTTTCGCCCGATCTCACGTCAATTGTGGGCTGTGTGTCCTTCTCCTCCGTTTCCGTAGGGCTCAGCGGCCGCTTAGTTCCTTCGTCGGACTTCTCTTTCTTTGGAAGACGACTGCTTTCATGGGGTTTCGTAGCACCCAGTCGCTCGTATACGCGCATCAGGACGTCGTGGTAGAGACATTCGTGGTGCAACCACTTGCCGCACTCCGGGTTGGTGCATCCGATGAGCGTCTTGTCGGGGTTTGCGGGAGTTTCGCATTTACACATAAGCTCGACAGCCTATCAAAGGATCAGTATGCAGGTCACCGAGGCACGTGGTAGGGTTCCCTACAGATAGCTGGTTCGTGCGACAGTCGAGAGCTTGTCGCCAGTACAGGGCATCTTGAATTTCATCGTCGTCTGCTTCAATCCATTGATTGACCGTAGCTGGCATAGTCACGCTGACGACGTTGATGACATCCACTACTTGCGATTAGCTACAACCCAACAGTTCGTCGCGCAAAGCAGAGACGCACTGTGATTGGAGGCAATCAGTTCATTCTGGCCGTGGTATGGCTGTCGTCCTTGAATCGTCTTCCTGCCGTCCAAAGTGCCGTAGAGCAGCTCGTCGGGCCAGTACATCCAATATACGCGGGCGTAGACATGGTGCTCATCGGCTGCTCGGATCTCGAGAATTCGGGCCACCCAGTCGTCGTCTGATTTCTTGATTTGTCCAGCGTTACCCATAACGGCGGCAGCCCGTTGTCGCTCGATGGTCGACTCGTTCGCGACGAAGACAAATCCTTCGCTATAATACTTGATTCCGTTCACTACAAAGTAAAACCGCGCTGTTAGCGCCCCAACCTCCAACGCTAACGGGAAGCCCTCCAGACTTACAAACAAAGCTATTGTATCGCGTCATATCCGTCCATCTCTTACTTGGCTCCACACTATAGTGAAGGTCCATTGTGTCATACGTTTTTGTCTTGAAAGTGCCGGTCGGGGAAAATGGCGAGATTTGCAGCTGCACCCGCTTCTCCTCTTCTTGGCCATCGCGCCTCCGCTTCTTATTCTTTTGTCGTTCCTGTTCCGCGCGCGAAGGGCTGTTCATGTACACAATAGTAAAGGGACATTCCGCACGATTCTCCTCCGTGACGGAACGCGATCGCTTTCGAGCGCTCATGGTGAAAAGTCGTAACGTTGTTGGCCAAGAGATCCAGTCGCGTCGCTCGGTCTCGTCCGGGAGGGGGTTTCGGCAGCCCACTGGCAAATAGAAGCGGTTGTGAGAAGCTATGCTATTGGGGAAAATGCAAAAAATGGCAAGATGCAGAGTAACATCAGCCAGGTTTGAATGTTGTATTGAAGCTGCGCCAGGCTGTCCTGAAGCGACAAGCCGGACCTGTGATGTCCTGTATTGCTGACAAGAATTTATATCACCTCACAATGTTGCGATCGAGCGGGAGGGGGATAAGCCAGGAAGCGGCGGAGAAGTCGGTCACGTGATGGTTTCCGAAGCGCGTCAAAGTAAGTTACTGGTGCGAAACGACATAACTCAGATTGGCGATTTATAAGCTATGATAACCAAACATAAACATCGACCTGGCTTGTAAGACGTGTAGACCCCCCAGTAAGAAAAGGCGCTTACACAGCCAATTAGACGGACAATCGTAGCGCTGAAAGTGATAAGTTAGATATGCCCTGAGTACAAGCGCTGATCCAGGCGGTAAACTAGTGGGACGTTATGCTCGCTAGCAAGCATATTTTCAGTGATCAGTAATTGCTTCTCTATTACATCAAAACGCCACCGCTATGCTGAACTATAGTAGAAATAAAAAGAGACATGGGGCTTCGTTAGGGTAAAGGCAACAAATTTCAGGGCCTGTCTGGCTCGGGGGCAGCATCGGGACTGCCATCGCCGTCAAAATCAGCCAACATTCCGCGGTGTTCGTCCTCAAACTGTTCGTCCCCGTCGATCGACACGGGGAGACCCTCGATCTTCTTCGCAAGCTTGGCCCCTTCTGTCTTCCCTCGCTCAACGTTGATGAGTGCGATCAGAGGTGCCGGTAAACCAACCAATACCGCCAGGAACCAGAATGCTGGTCGAATACTTCCAGTCTTGTCAATGATAGCGCCCACGATTGCGGGACCAAAGACGCTGGAACCCTTGTCGGTAATGGCGTAGAGGGCGTAGAACGCTGCCTCAGATCCTGGAGGAATGAGCTCTCCGTAAAGTGAACGGCAGTAGCTGCTGAGACCGCCGAGAACAAGCCCGTACACTGCCGCCAGTGGATACATCTCCCATGGCTGCTGCAGCCCGATGACGCCCCATCTTTGAACAAACGGGAGGTACCCCAAAAGCCCGTAGATAGGGATGAGCTCGAACAATCCGATGCAGACAAGGATGGTGTGGTGTGGCTTCAGACGAAACAACCTGGAAACCCAAGACCACCCAAGAGCACCAAGAACACCTGCCAGAGTCGAGATGACATTGATCATACCCAGTGCCCAAGGTTCCATATGTAGCGAGGTTTTTGCAAAGAGAATCGCGGTAGACGATGTGGTAGCGATGGCATCAGACAGTAAAAACCAGCCGGCAAGGAAGAGCACAATATCTACCAGACGTCTGGCGACGCGAATTGTGTTCCACAGGGATTTCCAGGCGTAGATGATGTAGGCAAAAGTCGACCTTGGCCCTTCTTGACCGTCTCGGATGAGCGGCGGCCCAGGACGAGGCCTCAGCCACATGGCGGCGGGTATAGTGAAGATGGTCCACCAGGCACCGATCATAAACAAAACGACTCTCTGAGCCCAAGTTGTATTGTTCATAGCTATAAGAATACCGATGGCAATGCATTGCACAAATAGCGCAGCGCAGTAGCCGGTTCCTATCCCGATGGAGGAGATACGTGTGGATAGTTCAAGCTCCTTGGATATCAATTCTGAGTGGCTCGCAGTAGGCTTCAGTCGTTGGTCTTCATCTGTTAGCAAGGGAGATGTCAATGTGGCGTCCGAGAAGGAAGTCAGAGTCGCCACAGATGAGCCCGGTTCGGGAACTGGGGTTTCCGCAGGACGCGAATCCAGAGCAGAGGTATTCAAGTGAGGTTCACGCAAGATATTGGCTTCGATAACCTCGGGATGGTATCGTACCAAGAGGGGCAAGAACGAGTTTAGTAACACAAATGAGGCGCCAAAGGAGGTATTGGAGATGATGGTCAGAATCGCGCCGAGGACGTAGGTCTCCTTACTGATAAAGATGTAAGCCATGACCGAGATACTGCCTATCCAGGCAAAGGTGAGCAGCAGTTTCTTGCGATAGTTGCCATGATCTGCAGCACAGCTGATGCTGACAACGAGGAGCGCCTGCAGTAAGACGCTTATCGAAAAGGTATACATGGCGAAACTGGCCGTATTGATCTCCATACCGAGGACCCACACGATGCACTGGCCGTCACCTTGACGCTTGTTGTTACTAGATCCGCAAGGGGTTTTGCGGTCAGAAAGAAGGACGCCATTCTCTCTGGCAAGCGACTCTAGCAGAATTGGGATAAATGAAGCTGTAAAGGCCGAGTCAGCTTCCACGGGCAATTGAATCGAGTCGAACCGAGCTTTGCAGCATCGAGAGTTGTAGAGAGCATACCAATCCCACATATCACAAAGGTCTCAGCTGCAAATGAGTATGCATACCAGCCCATAAGCTCCTTGCGACTGGTAGGCCGTACATCGTGACCACTGTATAACGCTTTGCCAGGTCCACGCGGCCGGCCCTCGCGCTCGTTCATGGTGTGGTAGATGCTGCCGCTGCTTGATGACCTCTCGTCATCCGCTTCGAAAGCGGAAGATGCGAACGACCGGAAAGACTGCTTGGAAAGGATCGACAAGCTCGACCACAGACGCTGACCTTGGAGAGTTGGTCGAGTTGGTTGAAAGGGAACCATGATGCGACGGCGCGATAGCTCAGGGTCCCAGATGCTCGTCAGCCGGCCAGTGCACGTGATCGTCGTCACACGGTACTATTTTGCGGTCCTTCCCACTCCGCTCTTCTGGAGCGAACCCCGGACAACCGACACCGTGCCAGACTGCTTCACCAGTCGTGAGCGCAGCGTTTTGCGCGCCTCGTTAATAATTCAGGAGAAAGGCCGCTCATAAAGAAGAAGCTCGGGTAAATGAGGTTGCTTCAGTCATCCAACCAAAATAGGAGTGGAAACCAAAAAAATTACAAACACAAAGGTTAACGAGGCGAGGCGACAAGTCAGCATGGTCGGTTTGGCGGTGGCATTGTCGTGCTCTTAAGCATGGGATGGGAGGGAACCTAGCAACCGCCGCCCAACCTCCACAAAGGCATCAAATTACCTAGTCTAGTTATTCGTATATAAACCCTGCACTTTGTAAGGCGATCGTGTGCAGCCCAAGAGGGTCTCAAGGGGCCCATCTATCCTTAAGTGGGATGAGACGGCATTCACAACGGTGAGCTATGGGCGTACCATTCGCTACGGCTATCAGTCTAGATCTGCTCATCAGTCAACTTTCGCGAGACTGCCATCGAAGGTAGCAGTCGCACAGTCCAACGTTGACGATCTCTTGGGAGTGCCTGTCAGACAAGCAAATCAGGGTCTTGGACGGAAGATCTCCGCAGCTGGGTATGGGAGGTGTTCGCAGGACCATGCTGAGCATGCCGAAAGGCGCTTAGCAGGGTGCCATAGCGTGCAGTAGCAGACCTGTCAGTCGAGTGCCCGTCAACACCAAGCTCCGTTCTTGTCGATGGTTCTTGCCGCTCCGCATTTCCTCCCAAGACATCTCAACTTCTAGTCAATATTAGCAGGCGGGCTAGGAAAGCTAGTACTGATAGCAGTAGACTGGCGGCCTCTCGAAGCTAGAAACTGGGATGAGGCGATGTCGAATCGGTCAAGGAAGAACGCGGGTATGTAAAATGACGACGAGGCACGGGGCCCTCCCTGTAAGTTAGTACGTAGTAGGTGTGATGGATACGGTGAGGACGGTTCTTTCGACCCGATTCCACCTTTCGCCGCGATCTTGGTTTTTATGCGAATCGTTAATCTTTACGGAATACTGGGTAGTACGTCACTGGACCATGAGACATTGCGACCATGGCAGGGCCGAAGTGCGTCCTGGTGAAGGCGAACGCTTATCGCAATACAATCAACCAGGTTCACGGATCGATGATACGAGTGGTGCAAGTTGCAGAATAACAAGCGTGACAGTAATCTAATTGCGGCAAAAGAAAAAAAGAAAAAAAGAAAAAAAAAGACATATCGGTCGTGTCTTGGGTATTTCCACAAATCATCAGCAAACTCCACGACAACTGGCGACGGTCTCCTGCGAAGAGCGTCAATTGAAACCTTCACGAGCCCATCGTCCTTTCTCAGCAGTTGCAACGGTTCAATAAGCTCTTCTCATGAAGGAAGAAATCAAGGAAGCGATCAGAGATGATTTAGCTCTCATTTCTTCGAATGGCCAAACAACTTGGCCTTGAGCTTGTCGGCCAAGCTGCTATAGGTGGGCAGAGGGTGCTTGTCTTCTGTAGTGGTCTTTTCCTCGGCGACGGGCTTGTCGACGTTGCCGGCGCCGCCGCGGCCAGTGTGGAAGTCTCGGTTATCAGAACTATGTCGAATAGCTGCTTCAGGAATGATGTCTCTGTCGGCGCGCTCGCTGGGCTTTATGCCAACATCGGAGATGTTACCAGCGCCTGTAGTTGCGCTCTTGTCAGCGATGGTGGTCACAAGGTGGTGGTGGTGCGACAGAGTCGGGAGCTGCTGGGAATATCATGAGAGGGAATGGCATACCTCCGCGGCCAGAGCTGTACGCCCCGTCGCCATGGCTACCCACGACACCGGTCCGGACGACCTCGCCGTCGACATATTTCTGGTGGGTATCGGGGGTGATGTTACCGGCGCCACCGCGACCGTGGGAGATTTCGGCGGTCATGACTAGTATATGTATCGGGGTCGCGACTGTAAGTATAGGTAGGCCAGTAGATGGAAGATTTCAAAGTGAGCTTTTTTGTTAGGCTGGTGTTAAAAATCGGCGCGTCAATCAAGGGGAGCGCGTGTCCTGGGTACACCACTTGTCTTATAGCATTGGGATGTTCCCCGAAGTCGATTACTACCGGTACCGATACTTCTACTAGTGGTGGTAGCTAGCAGGTGTTGGATGTACATCATGTGCGTCACAAGCTGATGCCATCGATAAGGCGTACCAGCCCCAAGCATGGCATGGCATGATGAGCACCATGGGCCACTCGCTATCGGTTACTTGCTTGACTTATCGCTGGGTGGCTATCAGCTGACAGGGGGCGCTAACGTTAAGAACTGCCATGTGCAGGTGATAAGTTTAAAAGATAAGTTAATCCCGTCCACACTTCCCCTGAAGCGGGATGGTCGCTAGCAAGGCTGGGGGGTTGGCATCTGTAGTCTGTACTTGGCGCCAACAAATCGCCCAAAGCCCTCCACGCCTTCATGACTACGGTACTACCGTGCCCCAGGTAATTGGATGAAAGCTGAGAGCAACCAGTAAGAGCACGTCGCATCACTGAATTACGTATCCGAATTCGATGGCTTTTGTAATGTCAGCAGCTTAAGTTTGGGGGGCTTTCCAGCGCCAAGACTCCAAACATGGAGGGACGATGAGTTAGCTTATCAGTTGGACATCAATAAATCCCTTTTTGGATGACACAGGGAGTAGGAAACTCTTGTTATTCTTGGCTCAAACTTATTTGGGGAGATGGTAATCGTCTGAATTGGCCGTTTAAATGTTCAGCCTGGCCGTTCGTTGCCAGCAGTACTACATTGAGATCATGCTTTCCTACGACATAATTACCAATTTACTCCTGACGTGCTTCGTACAGATGTATCAATCATTGGTATTATTGCATCTACCCCATTGTCTAGTGGAAGGAGGCTGAGGTTTAAAGTATATCTCGTTAGTCCTACATATTGCCAAGACTATCGGGTAGCCGTTGCGGTGTTTTCTCAAACTCCCTCTTTCATCGCCTTGTGTACATATTAGAAGCTCTCTAGAACGTTGTTTTGAAGCACGAAATCCCATGCTGATGTCTAGAAGCCCAACAGAGTTGAAGCGTCTCACCGTGTCGTAAAGCTTTACTCCCAAGTCATGAGCTGTCATCTGTACGTAGTGTCTTTTATTCCAGAGAACCTATCGATGGTCGTATGGGTGAACCTAGTCTCGTCTTTTGCCAAGATAAAACCAACACCTGTCTTCCTTGTCATCAAATGCTCGCCTCAATTCCCAACTTGACCGACTCCTTCCTATGCCATTTTCGCCTTACATCAGTCTACTGGAAATACTCCGTCTCATCCGTTAAGCCCTACCCGCCTTGCCAACTTGGAGAATCTCTCCGGTCAAGGCCTCGTCACTCCGCAACACTGGCCACGAGGCCCCATCGGCCTTTGCCAGCACAAGCTCGATCTTTGTACCCAGGATTTTGTAAGATGACTGTGCCGTATCAATGGGTCCGAATAGCGGTACGGTGGCCTTGTATCGTTTAGGTGGGGAGTCGGTTGTTGCCAGATCGAGATTGAGCTGCTTTGATTCAAACTCCACATTGGCCGTCTCCTTGTTAATTTTCTTGAGGAAGAATGAGACGATGACGTTTACTGCGGTCTGGTAGAAGTCGTGTCTGATATTTCGTTCGTTAGTATTTCGCCCTAGCGACTACCAAGCTAGCATTGGCTAAGTGTATACTTACCTGACGGTAGAGAGAACCTCCTCGCTATCAGCGCCAGCTTGATCCTTCTTACAGCTGCCAACAAACAAATGCTTATTCTTCGTCTTGCAGCCCTCGAGGTTCATGAACTGATCAAACTCGAGCACTCTCCGCTTGCAGCAGGAGTAGCCCTTGCTACCCTCGTGGAAGATTGGTACACCAGGGTGGTGCACACAATCTTCGGCATCTCTAGAGCTCCCCTTCTTATAAGTTGCACTGCACCCTCTTCGCTTGCAGCTAGCACCATCGGGGATCTCGAGGCTAGGGTCATCGTCTTCAGACTCCGGGGCAGGCGGAGGAGGAGTCGGCACGTGCTGAGCGGGCTGGACGGGAGCACGGGAAGGGGCGTTGGCATTGAGCGAGTCAATCTTCTCGGCCAAAGCAGCATGGTCTTCTTGCACAGGTTTCTCCTCAACAGGAGGAGGGATGTCAGTCGTCGAGTGAGTGCCCGTGGTGCAGGGCGTGATGTTCATGAACTCGTCAAAGGTGAGGACTCGGGGCTTGCAACACTTCCATCCTGCATTGCGAAGGTGTCAGCTTCGAGGCGGAAACAGTACTGCTGTTTAGCTTCATCTCGACTTTACCTTTCTGCCCCTCGTGAAAGACGGGAGGACCGGGGTGATATTCACACTTTTCATTGGGATCGGTGAACTCCTTTCCACAACCCTGGTGAACACACTTTTGGGACATCTCGACAGGTTTATACAGGGAAGTAGGTTCCGGTTACGAGATTTGACTGTTGTAGCTGGAAAATCTGTCAATATATCCGGGGGAATCCAGCATCACCAACTCGACCTGGTGGGGTGGGAGCTTCTAGAATTCAGCGTCCGATGACGCTGGGGCGCCGAAGCTTGAGCTCACCGCCTGCCTTTCCTGGTGCGGGGTTGCTCGAGTGCTAACTCTTACTGAGGAAGAACTACTGTAGATAACTACCAGTACTACAGACTGTAGTCTAATGCTAATGCTGATCTTCGTACCACTTTTCGTCACTCTATTCGAAACTGCCATCTCACCAAGATAGCTTGCTCAAATCATCAAACGTTAGTTGCTCTAGAGCCATATCGGTCACCATGTTTGCAACCCGTCGGCTCCTTCAATCTTGCAGAATTACCTTCTTCACCCGCGACACGTGCGGGCTCTGCGCGCAAGCCAAGGGTGTCTTGTCTAACGTCTGGGACAAGCGCCCCTTTGCATACAAAGAGGTCAATATCGACGTCGCCCAACCTGAGGCCAAGGCTTGGAGGGATTTGTATGACTTTGATGTTCCTGTGGTACGTGATGACTTGGGATATCAAAATCAAGTACTACTTAATTGACTCTTTGGCTGTAGATACACATCAGCAAGTCGTCTGCCCCCGATGAGGACCCTTCCAAGGTCGGTAAGGCCATCAAGCTAATGCACCGCTTCACCGTCGAGCAAGTTGAGGAGAAGATGGATAAGGCTGAGCAAAGCTAACGGCCCTTACCGACCTCATCACGGCGCTACTCAGTACGACTTCCCTCCAATCGGCTTGTCCGACTTGTTCCCCAAGCCGAGCTGCTCCTTGACCGCGAGCTCGAGGCCTGTATAGTCGGTGAAGACATTCATCATATCAAAGCCCTGATCCGCGAACTTGGCCGCCTGCTCACCTCCAGAACAATACACGCCACACTTCTTCCCAGCCTTTTGGGTAGCAGCCAGTATCTTGGCGATAGCGTCCTCCAGCTCAGGTGCCATGCTTCCATCAATAATGGGATGTCCGATGTTGTTACCTGGAAGAAGTTAGCTTTCATATCGGCCAGCATTGGGAAACCCAACCTAGGTCGAATGGTCCAATGAATAAAACGTCAACTCCATCAACGGCCGCGATCTCGTCGACACTATCAAGCGCCTCCTTAGTCTCAATCTGGACAATGGTCAGGAGGGCATCGTTGGCCTGTTGGAGGTACTCTGTAAACGTAGGCACAGGGTTGAATCTTTCGAGAGCGATTGGCGATCCGAAGCCGCGATGGCCCAGAGGAGGGAACTTGGCAGCTTGAACCAGTTGTCGAGCTTGCTCGGCTGTTCGTAGCAACGGAACGATAATCTAGGAAGAGTCAGCTGGCCTAGCCTGGGTAGGAGTGGCAGAATAAGTTACCCCGTGAGCTCCGCTGTCAAGAGCACCTAGAGATATCAGCATTCTTCTTGGGTTTAATTAGTACCTTTTGCATCTTACGCTTCACCATCCAACCCTGCATGTCTGGCAATCTCACAACGGGCGATACACCTAGCGCCGCAACAGCCGGTACAGCTTCATGCATCGCGGAATCTGTGATGAGTAGTCGATCAGCTATTGACATCAGCATCGAGTAGACATATAATCACTTACCATCTATGTTACCATGCTCGCAATCCACCAACACCCAGTCCACTCCGGATCGTGCCAAGACCCGCGATACATTGGCGCCAGGGAGCATCTGCCACGCCCCCATTGCTGCCCGGCCCTCATTAAGCGTTGTTCGCAACCTATTAGAAGCTTGCATGGTGCTCAGTGTTCTTGCCATCGTCGACTGCGGCAGGAAATTGCCCGAAAGGAAGCATGCTTTTGCTCGGCGTGCTGATGACGTGAACCAAGATGAGGAGGTTCTGGACCGCAGTACCACACCTGACAGTGATCGGGCTTGCATGCTGGCTGTTGGCAAAAATGGAGTGACGTATTCACTGAGTATACATGCAAGCCTAAAGGACGCCTGGGTAAGAAGAGTTCCAAACAAATGTCAGAATATCAAGATTTGTCCACCTCTCCACGTCCTGATTACCCCAGATCGGAGGTGGGGGAGCAATGCGTTTGTGGGTCCGGGGTAAGACACGTCGACCGCCATTCACCACTCATGCTGACTACTAGGGAAAGTAAGGATGCGCTGTAATGGGCGCATTTGAGCAATACGTTTGGGTATCCAAATCTCTCTCTCATTCTTGTAAACTCGCGCACAAACTCTAGCTATCTGCTATCAATATTGGCAGACATGACTTGGACCCATTACTGTATGTGTATGTTTTGCTCCGTTCGCCTTGACAACAGCAGCGTCGCTCCTTCACCAGCTGCGCAATGGCCGGGGCTGATCCTGTGTGTTCGCTCGCAGAGGTGAGCAAACATCACTTTTATGATTCGCTCTTCACCACCTAAACTCATCCTCGAGGTTTCGGATTGCAAGGTTGCTGGTGCTAGAGTCTTGTTGGAAATATTGTACAAAAACCGGTTGCCGCTTGGAACAGCAGCGTCATGCATCCTAGTCGAGGGCTGTTCGTTTTTGTTTCCGTTACTGAATTAGTCCTGGAGGCACCTGATGAAAAATCGTTAGCATGCTCTCCCATGTCGAGGGTCAGGCTCAATGCATACCCTAGGTAATCCTCCTTGATACTGCCAATGGCCCACATCTCTCCGACTTCGGTTCTGGTACCGATGATCTTCACCCGGACGTGAGTACCAGGCTCAATGACGGTATCCTCATTGTTAGTGAATTGGGGCGGGGTAGCGTTAGGATCCCACTTGATATCACTGGGTATCAACTGCTCACTGTCAGTAGACGCTCGGCTGCATTAGGCAGACCAGAAGCTTAACATACATGTGCCGATACAAATAGGCGCAGTGGGCCAGCTTGCGCGAAGAAGCCTTGGGGGTTGATGGAGTACACGACAGCATCGACCTAGGGTCCGGGTCAGACTGGGAAGCAGTCACAGCTCTGGTAGGCTCCGTCTTACCGTCTCGCCCTTGAAAGGGCGCCACACCACAGCGCGGTATCCAACCGTGAACTCGGCAAGACCGTTACCGGGCAGAATCCGGCCTTCTGAGATATCGAACGTGTCCATGATTGATATGATGTAGTAGCTGCCTGCGCACGTACCCTCGACGTCCTTGAGCAGCTTGCTGGTTACGAGATCGTGCATGTTGCGGCCGAAGTAGGAAGGATGCAGGGTGACCCTACGTTCCATGTTATAGAGAAAAAACATGTTGGCGGATAGTAACTAGTCGATATGAAGAGTTGGAGGTGTTTGCTGCAGACGGTAGTGTGAATATTGAGGTCGAATCGGTGAGCATCAGCGGGCCAGAGTCAAAGGCTAGATACGGCGCAAGTCTTGTCGAACTGAATCGCAGACGAGCAAAGGTAAGCTTCGAGCGGCTGTATATGGCGCTGGCGAAGAGAAGTAAATGAAAGAGCGCGATATGAGAGAGCGGTGGTAAACGGCAAGCAACAAAGCGATTCGCCAAGTTCGTCAAGTGGGTAAAGGGCGAAGGGACTGGTGAGTTGACTGGCTAGAACGCAAGCGCAAAGGCAAGAGTGCCAGACTGCACACCCGCGCCGCTTATTGGAGATGCGCCACTGCCTTGCCAACGCTGGGGAGTCGGGCGCGAAGGGAAGTCGGTCGCGGAGGAAAACACGGTGGTGGTGAAGGAGGTTTGGTTTGCGAGGCGAGGCTGAGAAGTGCCTGGCTTCAAGAATTCTTGTCCAGTAACAGTCGAGCGCAGGAGGGAAGGCCACATTGGTCCGTGCTCAACTATTCGAGCTGTCAGTCAGCGAGGGCACGCCTTGCGACTACCGGAGCAAAAACTTGTCAAACAAGAAGGGAGAAGGATAAAAAAAACAGGGAAAGATAAAACATGATTGCTATGTTGTCGAGTGGTTTCTGCCGTTTTACTGCGATGCTGAGTTTCGACTGCCATTACTGCTCAAAGGAGACACTCTCAAGAATGTCTCGTGCGTTCCGGGATGATCGAGCTTTACCGCGGCATCCTACAAAGCACAACGCAATGCTGTTTCTCGCTGACGACTATTTGTATATCAGTTCAAGTTGACTATTGCTATTTACAGCAGCCAATTGAGATTCCGCTTACCTGCTTTGACTCTAAAAATCATGGTGTGTAATACAGAGTACAGCTGGTCTACGTAGTAGAGGTAAAAGGCGCCCAAGCACAACGCACCAGTCAACTGTTGATGGCCCACTCGCATCGGGAGCAACGGCGGACGCGGTTCGCAACAGGCGGTGGTTTCGGGGGCTGACGGGGCCTACGGGGCCGCCCCACCGGCACCATCATCCACTGAGAACGGGCTGCACTACAGGGCGGTGGAAAAGGTGCCATTTATCGCGATATTGGGGACACTCCAATACGTACAGTAGTACTACTGCTGGTATGGTAGACTAGAAGTTTCTCCGTCGTTGGAATATTGCATGTTGCTGGTGTGTGTGCCTTGAACACCCATGGGCTTTGTTGGACTGCGTGCCCGGTACCGCCGACTTTATGTATTGAGGGAGGTGAGCCATGAGCTATTATTTTAGATAGTAGCTATACGTTGTCGTTGTCGTATTGTTAAGATTGGTATCAGGTAAGATGTGCATCGAGATACCTGAAGTTTATGGCCAACAAAGCTGCGCAGCCTGAGCTCGGAAGTCGCAGTTTGGAAGGGAAGGAGAAAAGGAGGAGGGGGAATGATCCGAGGCAATGGCGGGCCCCGCGCAATACAAGGCCAGGAGCTCCAATCCCGTTTGAGCCTTTTGATTGTGGCACTCTTTTACCCTCACTCTCGTTCCGTTCCAGAAGCAGCAGCAGCACATGTAACATCTCAATCCACTGCCTTCTAACGCCCGTCCCCGCATCACCACCTCCTCTCGCGTCTACTCTTTGTCGACACGATTTAATCTCTCGTGGGCTAAGAACGCCTTACTCTTTGATTCTTCCCACCCTGCTCGGCTCTTGATCCAGAATTTTTTCTCGACACCGTGTCAAGGCATCCGCACCAGCATCAGTGCCCAAGTTTCGTAAACGCCAAACTCAGCTTCTCGACAAAACCCGCTGTTCAGCTTCCGCGGAACTTTTAGTTCGCATCTTTACTCAGAACGTCCAACCAGTCGTTGGTCTCTTGATCCAACTCAACCATCACCAGCTATCATGTCGTTGGATTTGGAAGAGCACTTGACATTTGTGAGCCCCCCTAACATCAGAGCTGCTACTACTTGACATGACATCTCTTCTCGCCTCGACTATGGAGGTGAACAGAGGGAGCTACCGTGTTGATGAGTTAAGGCTAACATGGACTCCCCTTTAGTATGGTGCATACCACCATAATTCAGTCAACATCGCCATTCATGTGATCTGTGTTCCTCTCATCCTCGTTACCGGTTTCTGCATGGTTAGTAATGTCCTAGTTTCATGAGCCCTTACGCTCTCATCTCGACTCTGCTGTGCTGTTGTGGTCTAACCAGCAGCTCTTGTCAGGCCACGTTCACTGGAACTCTCATTACACTACCCGAATATCTCAGTGTTCCCTACCTCGATCTCAATCTCGGCACTATTTCTGCTACTATTTACGCCCTGCTCTATCTTCTCCTTGAGCCATTTGCTGGCTTCATCCTTGCTGCTTTCTGTTTGGCAAGCACGGCTGCTAGTAATTACCTGCGGCTTCAGGATCCCGGAATGACCTTCAAGGGTGCTCTCGTCCTTCATGCCCTCTGCTGGATCGCCCAGTTCGTCGGTCACGGCGCCTTCGAGGGACGCAAACCTGCGCTGCTCGATAACCTCCTCCAGGCTTTCTTCCTCGCCCCGATGTTCGTTTGGCTTGAAATTCTCTTTCTGCTCGGCTATCGCCCTGAACTCCAGGCTCGTGTCCAGAAGAGAGTCGAGGTAGAGCTTGCCAAGCTTAAGAGTTCCAAGGAGAAGAATGGCAAGACTCAGTAAGCCATCACGCGTGGAGTGTGCTCCCCCACTCGCGAGATCTTTTAAGACCTCAAGAGCTCAAGCATAAGGGCAACACTTCTCGATCCATTCCACAGGGCAAGGCCTCCTTTGCTGCAGGACTGGTTCTCAATTCACTTCATCTATCCCACGCTCAAGTACGCCTACCGGCCAATGCCAACGGCACCATCATCCCTATCTGACAGTCAGCACAATTCGGGAGGTTTTGCGTTCATCGCATATTTGAGCGTTCACGTTGATTATTTCATCTTTCTTTATATCCGGGTCGCGAGTGTATTTGAACTTGGATTTCAGTCACGTTTATCCTGTACGACATACTTCTGGTACAACAAAGGATATCTTATTGAGGAGCGTTGGGGCAATTCTACCATAGCTGACACAGAACTAGTACTAAATCAAAACCACATCAAATTCTCAATCCCATATACTCATCAAACCTCAGTAGCGTTTGGAAGATCGTGCTTTGACGTGCTCTGCCTCTATCTGTCGAGCTTCTTCTGAGACGAAGGAACACTCAGACTCCTTCTTGGTCAGATACAGCCTACTCCATAGCTCCCGACCAAGGTCTCCAATGGAATCATGTTCCTGTTGGTCGCTCTTTCGTTGCCTCTCCATTCTCCTTGCTCTCTCTCGCGCTCCACGTGCCAGACTTTCTTTTCGACCCCTCAGGATCTCTTGATTCACCTCACGAACCTGTTCACGATCAGCCGTATTGGGAGTGGTCACCGGAGCAGACCTACCTTGAACTGGGCGTCTGTTCTCGGGGATGAAGGGCAAGGGCTTGTCCATCTGCACATGGTTAGACGGCTCTATCTTCCTTTCGATCGGCTGGCGTGTCGCGCGTGCCTCGAACTGCGCGTGGGGGGCGGGGGTGAAACTGACATGGAACTTATCTCGCATCTCTTCTCGATGCTGACGCAAGCGCTCCGCCTTCTCGCGGCGTATGTCATCTACTGTCCGCTTCGGAAGGTTCTGCTGTTGACGAGCAGGCTGCTAGCCATGCTGCTGTCGCGATGCAGATCCGCTCCTGGGCAGTCCTCGCTCCTTCGTCGCCTGCTGTCGCGGCAGCGGAGTGGTACTTACCTGTTCCCGCCCTCCTGTAGATTGTTTCCGCGATGTAGGCTCGACCTTTACCTGCTCCTGTCTTCTCACAGCATGTGGACGCGCCGTAGGTTCAGTCTTGGCATGTATTCGCTGTCTCACCTGTGCCATTGACTGCTCGCTCTCGACACGGCGAGGATCAGGATTGGGAACGCGCTCGTCATGGTTCGACTGGTATGCCCAGTTCTCGGTCTTGGAGCGACACACGCGGCAAGTTTCGTCGAGTTTTCCGAGACCTGGGACGAACTTGTCGCACTGATGAACGGGGAAGAGTCTGTTGAGGACAGGTGCCATGCATGAGTTTTGGCGACGCTGGATGCGGCGGCATTCGACGACGTCGCGCTTCATGTGACGGCACCTGTAGAGGGACATCTTGTAACACATCTTGACGAAATGATTAGCAACTTTCGAAGTTAGGGTAGTACTTGCTTTGGCCTTTTGCTTGTACTGGAAAGTACTTTCGATTGCAGCTCTTGGGCGAATGCAGTCTGAAGAGGGACGGAAAGAGATCGGAGACAGACACAGAGAGGGAGAAGTGATCGATGTTTTATAGCTAGATTGTTGAGTGAAACTGAAACACTGATTCGTGTTCGCGAACATGTAACAACATCTTCAATATCAGTTGAGGGCGGTCTTTTTGAACATGGGAGCGTCTTTGTGACTGTTCTCTCTATTCTGCTTCAGACAACCACTTGATCTTGGAACAAAGATGTAAAACACACCAGAGAACAATAGAGCTGTCAGAATTGGCATGAGCCGTTACAATTGTTGTCGCTGACTGAGTGAGAAAAAGGTACAGATTGCCAGATAACACACTTAAGGAATAGATCTTGGGCGAACACCGGGATGTACTTACCTAGGTTGATGCTGTTCAGTATTCAATGTTAAGCGATCAAGGTTCTGGGAGTCAACTTCAACTCCCGTCCTCATTTGACTGCGCACTGAGCTTCGTGGTCGGCGGAGTATGGACATGATTAGTACCAATGTCTCTTTTAGTATCATACAGACTGTCAGACGGACCCATGGTTGTCTGAAGCCTTTCACTCTTTTCTAGACTAGTTACATGGATCAAACGTACGTTAGACTAGATAGCTCCTATCTGTAGGTAGCGCTGGCTGACCCAGGGGAAATGCCGATCTCATGAGCTTATCGGCAACGTGAGATCAGGGGGAATGGATGGCTGATCGAGTCCTGTAAGTTCTAGGTCTCGAAGAGAGGCACCTTCGACGATAAGGGTTTGAGACGGAGTATCTAGAACGCGGTATGACGAGCTTGAGCTGTTGACGACGACTCGGAACCGAGTGACTGCGAAGACACTGGAGGAAAGGTGTGCGGTAGATGAGAGGAAACAATAACAACGGCAGTACGGTTGACTACGAGATATAAAAGAGCCAGATAGCTGAGAGTCGCCGATAAATGGATGTCCTTGATGATGATCGAAGCTTGAGTGATGATGGTGGCCTGTCTCTCAACGGTACTTTAGACTGGTTGGTGTTTCTTGTTGGGCGGGTTGTCGCGGGTGTTTGTGGAGTTTCCAGTGTAATTGCAGCTAACGGATCTCCCCATAAAATACCTGATTGGTTCATTTGGGGAGGGGCTAGCCTTGTTTTGCGAAGATTAAATGTGGATCCAGTAGCTGGTCCTTACATTTAGCTGTGAGTAATCGCGACCCAGCACCTCCTCATATTAGTACATGATGGGAAAGCCACCAGATCTCATCTTGCTGCTTATCCTCCGTCCACTGTAAAAATAAAAATAAATAAATGAAACAGAATAAAAAGCATGGTCATGAGTGTGTCGTTGATACGTCGGTTTGTGTAGAGAGGTGTAAGCAACTCGAAACACGGCGCCAATGAGATGGTCGACATGGGCCGTGGATGGCGGCTTGCTCCAGCGCCCGTTATCTCTCCGCAAGACTGTTTGATGCTCAGACCAGCCGAGAATTCTCAAAGCATTGGCCCATCTATCTTGACTAATCTCATACTTTTTTTGGTCTAGAATCGCTGGGTCAGAGTGAGTTCAGATGGGAGAACGCGCGATTTGAAGCTTGCAGTACAGTACAGTTGCAGTATGGTACAGTTGCAGTACAGTATAGTTGCAATACAGTATAGTTGCAGTACGGTACAGTTGCAGTATAGTACAGTTGCAGTACAGTACAGTTGCAGTACCGTAGTAGACGTCACACTGTCATCACGTAACAGAATGGGCCTAAGGCTTTCCCCAGCTGTGCTCGCATTGCATAGATTTCTGGGTGCAGAGCACAGATCTCTCCAGTCTCCTAAATCGGAGGTGTTGCGGGTGGGGTTGTGGATGCCTCCAGCTTGCCGACCCCGGACAGCTGATGAGCTAGTGTACCTGAGAGGTACGTCAGTTCTCACCAGCTATCGCCCAAGACTGAGAGTACAGCAGAGGTTTCCGCCTGACTCTTGCTTGCGCGCACATTACCACCGAGTATACCAAAGGAGGAGCCCTTTTCTAGAGAAAGAGTGAGTCAACTACGTAGTAGAAGACGACCGACTTACTCACTACGTAGTAGCAGTAGTGGTCTTGAGGTTCGAGAGGCTTGGGAGGTTGTAAGCAAACGATTACTCGACTTACAGCAGCGCTCAAAGGATCGTGGCCAGGCAGGCAAAGCAGGCAGAGAATAGATAGACAGATAGATGAGCGACGGGTCAGGCTGATCAGGGCGGTCAACAACCAGAGGAAGAAAAGAGAAAGAACAGAAAAACTAGAAGAGTACCGTAGCCAGCTGTAGTTTGGCCCTAACTCAAGTCATCTCTCTGCCTCGATTCACCCAATTCTCCTATCCAAGATAACTCAGATAGCCAGAGCAGACTAGTGTAGACTAGAGTTAGAGTCATAACTTAGCAGCCAGAATTTTAACCTTTCTTATCTTATCAGGCCGCACCCGGACCGCCATTTTTTCTTCCTCGATAACCTCTCTGGTGGAACTGCCGCTACCCACTGACACACTACTATTTCCTCCCCCGCCGAATTTCCAAAGAGTCACTCGCCCTCTCTCAACTTCCTCCTTCGTCGCGAAACTCAAGACACCTCAATTGGCATCTTGAAGGGCAAGCTTGCCAGCGGGACGGTGCCATACAAGCATTGATCCGCCTGCGCCTGCAATTCCTCCGCCGCAATGCCCGCCGCCAACTTCGTCCAGACACTCGCTGGCCGAGCTCCGGCCCTGCTCCGACATGGTCGCCGTGTCCCCCAGGCCCTGTCCGCTCGCGCCTTCTCCTCGGCCTCCTTCGCTGCCGCTGGCCGCCCTTCTTCTCTGAAGCTTGCCAGGACCGTTCCCGCCCACGCAAAGCGCCTGGGGAAGGTCTCGATTCGCTCCTACAGCGTTGCTAGTGCCGCCGCCGAGTCTGCGCCAAACCCCAAGGCTTACATCGACAGCGGTGTCATCAAGCCTCACGAGGCCGTTGATGTTAAGAAGGTCCTCGTCATCGGAAGTGGTGGTATCGCCATTGGACAGGCCGGCGAGTTCGATTACTCAGGTTCGTGAGCTTCCGCACCGCTGCCATTGGGCGTGCCCTGGTTATGTGACTCACCTCGAAATCGCATCGGAGAGTCGCGGGTGACTGACTTAATCTCGTTGTCTCTGCAGGATCGCAAGCCCTAAAGGCTCTCAAGGAGGCTGGTGTCTCCTCCGTTCTCATTAACCCCAACATTGCTACCATCCAGACCAACCACCGCCTCGCTGACGAGGTCTACTACCTCCCCGTCACCCCCGAGTATGTCAGCTATGTCATTGAGAAGGAGAAGCCCGATGGTATCTTTCTTTCCTTTGGTGGCCAGACCGCCTTGAACTTGGGTGTCCAGATGCAGCGTCTGGGTCTCTTCGAAAAGTACGGTGTCAAGGTTCTCGGTACCAGTGTGAAGACGCTGGAGACCAGCGAGGACCGAGACCTCTTCGCCAGGGCCCTGGACGAGATTGACATCCCCATTGCCAAGTCCATCGCCGTCAGCACCGTCGACGAGGCTCTTGACGCCGCCCAGACCATTGGCTACCCCATCATCGTCCGAGCTGCCTACGCTCTGGGTGGTCTTGGTTCCGGTTTCGCCAACGACGAGGAGGAGCTGCGAAACATGGCTGCTCGATCCCTCACCCTCTCCCCCCAGATCCTTGTCGAGAAGTCGCTCAAGGGCTGGAAGGAACTCGAGTATGAGGTCGTCCGCGACGCCAACAACAACTGCATCACCGTCTGCAACATGGAGAACTTCGATCCTCTGGGTATCCACACTGGTGACTCCATCGTCGTGGCGCCCAGCCAAACCTTGAGCGACGAGGAGTACCACATGCTCCGGAGTGCCGCTATCAAGATCGTCCGACATCTGGGCGTGGTCGGTGAGTGCAACGTCCAGTATGCTCTGCAGCCCGACGGCCTTGATTACCGTGTCATCGAGGTCAACGCCCGTCTCTCGCGATCTTCTGCCCTTGCCTCCAAGGCTACCGGTTACCCTCTGGCATACACCGCCGCCAAGATCGGTCTGGGCCACACTCTTCCCGAGCTTCCCAATGCCGTGACGAAGACTACGACGGCCAACTTCGAGCCTTCTCTGGATTACATTGTCACCAAGATGCCCCGATGGGACTTGGCCAAGTTCCAGCATGTCAAGCGTGACATCGGCAGCGCCATGAAGTCGGTTGGCGAGGTCATGGCCATCGGCCGAACCTTTGAGGAGTCGTTCCAGAAGGCTATTCGCCAGGTCGACCCCCGATTCGTCGGCTTCCAGGGTGACAAGTTTGAGGACCTCGACTACGAGCTCCAGAACCCCACCGACCGCCGATGGCTGGCCGTCGGCCAGGCTATGCTTCACGAGAACTACTCTGTCCAGAAGGTCCACGACCTTACCAAGATTGACAAGTGGTTCCTCTACAAGCTGCAGAACATTGTCGACTGCACCCGTGAGCTCGAGCAGGTGGGAAGCGTCGAGGCCCTGAAGAAGGACCAGGTCTTGAAGGCCAAGAAGATGGGTTTCTCCGACAAGCAGATTGCCATGGCTGTCAAGAGCACCGAGGATGCCGTTCGCGCGTATCGTCTGAGCTTCGGCATTCGACCTTGGGTCAAGAAGATTGACACCCTGGCTGCCGAATTCCCCGCCAACACCAACTACCTCTACACCACCTACAACGGCTCTTCCCACGACATCACCTTCGAGGACGAGAGCACCATTGTCCTTGGTAGCGGCGTCTACCGAATTGGTAGCTCTGTCGAGTTCGATTGGTGTGCCGTGAGCGCTGCTGAATCGCTTCGCGAGATGGGAAAGAAGACGGTCATGGTCAACGTAAGTAAATATTCTTTGTGCTTAGCCGTTTGGTTCTTCCTTTGCAGTCCCTCCCCAAAGCCATTCCGGACTACCATAAAGTATCATGGACTGCAAGCTAACTTGTGTTCCAAAGTGCAACCCTGAGACGTACAGCACCGATAGTGACGTTGTCGACCGACTCTACTTCGATGAGTTGAGCTACGAACGAGTCATGGACATTTACGAGCTTGAGCAGGCGGCTGGTGTTGTGGTGTCGGTTGGTGGCCAGCTACCCCAAAACATCGCCCTCCGCCTTCAAGAAACTGGCGGTGCCAATGTTCTCGGAACTGATCCCAAGGATATCGACAAGGCTGAGGACCGACAAAAGTTCTCCGAGATCCTTGACAGCATCGGTGTCGACCAGCCCGCTTGGAATGAGTTGACTTCCGTCAAGGCGGCCGAGGAGTTCGCGGACCAGGTCGGTTACCCAGTGCTTGTCCGCCCTTCGTATGTTCTTTCTGGTGCCGCCATGACCGTCATCCGAAGCCAGGAGGACCTCAAGGACAAGCTCGAGGCTGCCAGCAGCGTTTCTCCTGACCACCCGGTCGTCATTACCAAGTTCATCGAGGGCGCTCAGGAGATCGACGTCGACGGTGTTGCCTCCAAGGGTGAGCTCATTCTCCACGCTGTCAGCGAGCACGTTGAGCAAGCCGGTGTCCACTCCGGTGACGCTACGCTTGTCCTCCCTCCCGTCAACCTTGACCAGACCACCCTGGATCGCGTCAAGGATATCGCCAAGAAGGTCGCCAGTGCCTGGAACATCACCGGTCCCTTTAACATGCAGGTCATCAAGGCCGAGAACCCCGAGACTGGTCTGCCCGACCTCAAGGTTATCGAGTGCAACCTCCGTGCTTCCCGATCATTCCCCTTCATCAGCAAGGTTTTGGGCATCAACTTCATCGAGGTTGCTACCAAGGCTCTGGCCGGCAAGGAACTTCCCGCCCCCACCGATCTCATGGCTATCAAGCGTGATTATGTTGCTACCAAGGTTCCCCAGTTCTCCTGGACCCGTCTGGCCGGTGCCGATCCTTTCCTCGGTGTCGAGATGTCTTCCACTGGTGAGATTGCTTGCTTCGGCAAGGATCTTATCGAGGCCTACTGGGTCTCTCTCCAGTCAACGATGAACTTCCGCATGCCTGAGCAGGGCGAGGGTCTCCTCTTCGGTGGTGATATCACCAAGCCCTGGCTCACCCAGGTCGTCGACTACGTTGCCCCTCTCGGCTACAAGCTGTACGCCGCCAAGCAGGAGGTCAAGGAGTTCCTCGAGTCCAGCAGCAAGCACAAGGTCGAGGTCGAGGTTATCGAGTTCCCCAAGGAGGACAAGCGAGCTCTCCGCGAGGTCTTCCAGAAGTACGACATCCGTGGTGCCTTCAACCTTGCCCAGGCCCGTGGCAAGACCACCCTCGACACTGACTACGTCATGCGCCGAAACGCCGTCGACTTTGGCGTTCCCCTGTTCATGGAGCCCCAGGTAAGCCCTGCAAAAAAAAAAAAAACCCTTTCCCCCAATCTTTTGATGATATCCGCTAACACATCTGGTAGACTGCCATCCTGTTCGCTCAGTGCATGAGCGAGAAGCTCCCTCGATCCGAAGGCATCCCCCCCGAGGTCCGCCGATGGTCCGACTTCATCGGCGGCAAGCCCTTGTAAAATTAGCCCGGCAGTGAGTGGAAATCTGGCGTTGTGGGTTTGAGAATTCTTCGATACCATACCAAACACAAAATTGTCGTTCTCTGGTATGGGATTAAAAAAAGGGGGGCGGGGCGGGGTTTGGTGGTGGAGAGCTGGGTTGAGATAGGCAGAGGGGCAGACGGCAAAAGGAGTTGGAAGCCTTTTCTTGACATGTTTACTATTGTCCTTTTCAAAATCCCCTCTTTTTGTAGATAGATGGAGTCCTCAGAAGAGAAAGCCTAGGAAATCTCAAAAATAAGTTCACCTTCTCATTCGTGTCTGTGTTTGTGCAGAGCATCAGCTCTGGCTCCTCTCAGTTGATTCAGTTCTCGAAGGTGTGAAATTGTCAGTCGTATCTCATCTGCAGAGCTACCAAATCAAAAGGTATGTGCTCTGGTTCGGCTGATTGTGTTGCTCAAAAGTTGGAACCTGTTTGGGATCTGATACGTGTCGTATTATTCTAGACTCACAGCCCCCATCAACGAGTCATCCATCCTACAGACATGAGATCCTATGATCCGAGAAGGTTTCCAAACGCCGCCGCCCGCTCCCCAATGCGATGCAGATGTCGACGGAGAACAAAACCAGATGCAACCCTTTTTTTTAGCATTGACGGAAACTAGTCACACAAAACACCTCCCCTCCCCTTCTCCCATTCCCACACAGTTGGCAGTTACTCTGGCGGGGGCGGCGGATGGTCGGATAAGGTACGACGCTCGTTCAGCCTGAAGGCAGCAAATCGCTTAGCAAGTGGCTCACCCGAGTCGCGGACAGGGAGTTTATGTGAAGAAGCAGAGGAAGAGGAGGATGAACGGGAGGGCGCGTGGGAATCGGCGCTCTCCCGAGGGCGTTTGGGGATTCGCTCACCAGTCGATTGAAGGATGGCCTGCAGATTCTGCCAGCCCTCTGTAGAGCGTAACTGGAACGTATCGGCGAGGTCATGCTGGCTTGCAACGCGGCATAGCAACGCTTCTTCGTCCTGTTATGGTTAGCATTGTACGGCCAAATCAAAATGGGACATTCAGGTGGCTTGCTTTAGATAGAATACCCATTTGATGGATGAAACAAAGCAGGTGAAAGTTGGAAATCTCCTGTCCGTTATCTGCTGGCTTCTGGCTACCTGACAGCTTGAGGAATTTTGCAAGCACGGAAGGCTCTTGACTCTCGCCGATATATTCGCGGTTCTCGACAGGGAAGCCTAGCTGAGTAAACATTGGCTTGGGATTTGCCGGGAAGCCGTGAGTTAGCGTTACAAAGAGATATTCGACGGGGAAAGATGGTTTGGCGTTCTCCTGAACGTTGGCATTGTACTCATTCACCCTGCGGTAGAAGACTTCGGGGATATATCGTGTACGACTGACGGAGCCATCGTCCTCCTCTTCCTCGCGCACAAGCATGGCATTGGGGTCGGCTGAGGGTTCGACAATATCGGCGCGAACCATTTCAACCGACTCGTTAGACATCTGATACGACGAGATCGAGACCTCGCCGTCTTCGTTACCAGTGATGATACACGTGACGAAGTTCGAGCCAAAGGACCCAGTATAGCTCCATTTGGAAGGCTTCGGGTACAGAGCTTGAAGTCTGGAAGAAAAGCAAATCTCCAGGGAAGAGAGAAAGTAAGAGTCGGCGTGTCGCTTGCAAACCACGGACCCATCTCCCTTGCCAGCATCTAATAGGTCTGTCCAGATAACGCCAACAGGCTCCAGACCACAGAGCTTGGCAATGTGATCAACTTCTTTCTGAGATTCCCATGCGTTCATAGTAATACCGTCCATCTCATCAACTTGAGGTGGCTCATAGATGGCTTCTACAACAGCCTTAACGCCCAGCGGGACCTCCGTATACTCGGTGTACTTTCCGTACATGTAACCCATTCGCTGGGAACCCGTCTTCCGCCATGCGTCGATAAAGGCGTCGATAATCGAAGGGTCCGAGAACTCGACGTGGTCAACCATACGGAACTGCTGGGGGTTCAATGTGATAGCACTAGGCTGGCATTTCGTGCAGATTCCTTCAGGCCACGGAGGGTGTCCGGAGGGGCAGTTGTGCTTGACACGGTAAAACGGCTCGACAAGTGGGGGGATATACGAAGTCCCCAGTTCTGGCTTGTTTGTGGCGGCATTGATCTTCCTTAGGTAAGAATGGAACGACAAATATTTGATCTTCTTTTCTGCGAGAAACCCTGGGTCGAAAGGATCTAGAGGCTGGCAATTGTCGCACATTCCCTTGGGCCCATGTCGACACATTCGGTCCTTGCCTCGAGGGATCTTGCCATCGAGCTTGTCTAGGCGATCGTCGAGTGCGGATTGGCGTACAACCTCCCATGGCCGTGCAATAGTGTCGGGTTTCGGGTTTACTGGCAAGTCTTCAGTTGGCAAAATGGGTTTTCCGTTGAGTCTCGCTGAGGTCGTGTTGGTGGTCGCATCGCCATTTACCGCATCTGCTTCGGTGTGCTTATAACCAAGAAAGATGAGGTCGCCATGCCTAATGAGAGGTTAGATCAGGTCTACCACCGTGAACCGGTATAGAGCCGCCTCGACGGTACTGACTTGAGACCGATTTGGCCAACCTTGAAGTTGACAATGTCGCCCAAGCGCTTCGAATCTCCTCCATTTGGTGCGTTTGATAACGTGATGGTACTAGGGTCGACGGTTCTGGGAAGTTGAGGTAGCAGCTATGAATGCGGTCAGCAAGATATCGCAATGACCAAGCAGCTCTAGCTAGGGCGCAGCAGGGCAAGATGTACCTGCTCCCCAAGCTCTCCAAAGGTTGCCGTTGGCTCAATAGTCAGACGGGCCATGCCGTCAGGCCCACGAAGACGGATCAACATGGCGGACCAAGGCTTGAATGCGACTCGTCGGTGGGGTTATTGTGATTGATTCTTCGAGAGGTTTGGAGTATACGTCGTTCGTGAAAGGCTGAGTCGTGTTGGGAGTTTATTTGACGGAAAGAACAAGAGGCGCTGTATTCACCAAATGAAGGTAGAGTAAAGAGGACGTTGGTGATGAAAACTAGAATGTTCTGACAAAGCTCCAGGTCGCGGCGCGGAGGCTCTTGTCACTCACTTGTTGCATATCATTAGATCACAGTGGGGAAGGCTTCGATAGCTCCAGGCCGCCAAACAGCGTCATCGGCTCTGCCTACACTGAAGCACAGGGCGAAGCGCCCGCCGGATCAAAAGCGGCCCGCTAGAACAGACCCCGAGCTTGCAGTGACGACAGCAAGAGGAGGAGCGCCACGGTTGCCGCGCCACGGTTGCCGCGCCTCGACGCCACAGTTTACTCCGAATCGACATGATTATCTGGCCAGTTGTACCTTGCGGAGAGCTAAAGGTAAGTCAGTGTACGACTCTACCAGCACAACCCATAACCACCACGACCTCGCTGATCACCACCCAATTTCCACGACAACGAGCTCAGCTCGCCAACTTCTCTCCCACTACACTCGCTTAATACTCGCCCGCCATGTTCGATATCGACTGGAAGGGCCTCGCCCTTCCCTTTGCCTATATTCTCGTCCTCGGCGGTGCCCTCATGACTTTCTCGAGAATCTACCGGAAACGGAAAGCTGGTATGATGCCCTCCCTTTCGCCAACTACATGCCTGTGATGCTCCTCCTGCCCGAGCGCGGCCCGCACGCTGACGGCTGCAAACCGACGTTGAACAACCACGACATACCCAGACCGTGGCGGAACCGAATAGCTAACACCTTGTTCAGCCCAGAGCGCTAACCTCGCTCCTTGGTTCGGCCCCCATCTCCAGCGCAACGTCTACCTGTCTCTTCTGCACATGACGCCCGAAGACGGCGCTTCCGAAAAGAGTCCCAAGATCCCCGATAGTGTCCTGCGCGCAGCCCTCCTGCGCCGTGCCGTTGAAGACATCCGTCGCCTTATCCAGATCAAGTCCGCCAAGCAGGCGTGTAGCTCACTACTGCAGCGCGGTAGCGTCGGTGACGATCTGTGGCAGCGGTTCCAGCGCGCTGAGAAGGAGATGGAGGAGGAGCTTAGGGATGTCGTAACAGAGGTATGTCCCAGCCGTAACGCGAGGATCGGGGAGCACGCGAATGCTGACTCGTCCAGGCCAACGCCCTCGGACCCAACTGGGGCCAGTTCATCTTCCAGTCTGCCCACGAGATGCATGCCAATCAACACATTCGCGGCGAGATTAACGAGCTCCTTGCTTCTTCCGAATCCGAGAAGCAGTGGTGGGAGAAGCGAAGGGGCCAGATCCGGTCCGACTTCATGCGGGAGCTCGACGCACCCGAGGAACAGACTTCGCCTACCAAGGCTACCAGCGAGGAGGACGCCGTGCTGGTAGATTCGCCTGGCAAGAAGAAGACTCAGAACTAGAACAATTATATCAAGATGGGTGTAGAAAGGGATTCGTGGTGTGGGGAAGAAAGGGTCGGTCGGTCGGTCGTAGATGGATGGAATCGCCGTGCACAAATCAGCGTCTTGCTAGGAGAACACAGCGCCGTGTACAACAACATCGCGTGAGAATGGGTGTTTGCATGAGAAATATCGATAGGTCTCGAGTTTGGCGTTGTGGGGTTTGCGAAAACAATCATAGTTTCTGGTTTTTCTATCGAATACCACTTTTGCCCTTACTTATAAAATTTGATTGATTAGGCTTCTCCTTCTCCTTCTCCTTGTTCTTGTCCTTGCTCATCTTCTTCTTCTCCTGTAAATGCAATGATGGCGCCGGCCAGTTTGCCTGGCAACGAGGTTCTACTATAAACACAAAATAAACCGCAACCCAGAATCGCCAATCAATGCCACTAAACTCCAAGAGAGCACCAAGCTCCTCCTAATAGGAAACAGAACAGACCCATCCATGAGGCAAGCAAGCAAGCAAAACTAGCTCTTCAGCCACAACAAAACAATGCAACAAATCTCAGTTTCATGTAAACCAAGGGTTCTGCTTCCGCCGCCACATCTTCTCATCAGCCGCCAACCGCGCCCTCCGCACCTCGGCCATGATCTCGTCCTCCGTCTTGATCAGGCTGGGCGCCTCGCAACCGCGCAGGCCGATGAACTTGCCCATCTTCCGACGCTTCTCTTCCAGTGGGAGATCGGACCGCCAGGTGATGGGACAAGGGTACTGCGTGGTGAATTCGCAGAATGTCTTTTGGTGGTAGAACTGCGCGAGCTCCTCGAGCTGCTCGTCCGTGAGGAGCCAGAAGTTGAGGACCGTTCTCGGGAAGGCGGGGTGGACGGCGCCTGTGGTGAGCTGGACAAGGGGTGCCAACGGCAGAGCCATCTGCTCCAGCTTACGAGCCAGTCTGAGGTTCTTGGGTGCCCGTCGAGAACTAAAGGCCAGGCGGTGCCTTGAGGGTATCTCGCCTCGCATCATGGTGGTGTGATGTTGTAGGAGCTGAGTCTTTTTTTTTTCTTTCCTTTTTTACTTTCTCTTTCTGCTCCCTCGGAGATGGGTTGGTTGTTCCAGTCGTAGACGGATCTAGTGCATTGAACAAAGCCAGGAGAGGATGTCCTTGCTCGTCGAATTCTTCTTCACTGGTTGTGCCAATGATTTGTGGCCTTTGTATAAAACTCAGAGGCTGCTGACGGTGGCTGGTTCTCGATTCAACGTCGAGTAACCTTTCTCAATGCATACGTATAAACTGGTGTTGGGGGGGAATGGAAAAAGCCAACCTTTGTCTGGTGGTGGGGATGGCTGATAAAGAGCCAGAGAGAGAGAGAGAGAGGGAGACTTGAGCAATGAGGATGAGAAATCTCGAATAAAGCTGTGATTAGAAGAGTTGAAGCTCCTCCCAAGGTGGGCAGCCCCAATCCTCTTGTATGAGAGCCATCAACGCACACAAAGATCGTGAACGGCCAGTCGATTGCATAAGTGGATGAACCCGTTCCTTTGAAACCAGCAAGCCCCGATGAAATGTGGCTGTTCTTGGAAAGGCGTTAGTGTGTGTGTCAAGAGAGTCCCGTCGAGCGCGCGAGCGGCCGGTTAACTAACCACTTTAAGCTGAACACATACATGCGCCTAACTACTATACTAGTGTGGTATTCGGAGTACACCTGTTCGCCAGAGCAGCGGAGCCTGCAAAAGGAAGGAGGGGGGGAAAGAAGACAAAACAAGGCCTCTCCTGAACGGCGCTGGTTCATGTTTGGCGTGTGCGTGTGGGTTGATACATTGAGCCAGGATGGCTGCTTTTCGACTTTGGACGGACGCAATCGGCGTCAGACGTTTGGGCGGGGGTTCCGTCGAAGGGGGACGGATTTGAGAGATTTGAGAGACATAGACCGGAGACGTTGGCAATGGAATGTGACTGACATCCTCCTCTTCTGCCAAACTCCAAACTCAAAACCCGTCTTCGAGACAAACGTATTCTTTTCGTTCTGCCGCTCTTCGCCGAAACCCCACGTCCTGGATCTGGTGACGAGCATGCCGTCGTTGTCGAAATGCCCAGCGCACGCATGTCTCAATGCGCTGTCTCCCACCGTATGCAAGCGAGCCAGCGAGGCATGATCATGGCAAGCAGCAGACACACGCTTTCGGCTGTCTATTGTGCACACCAAGACACTCGACTACAGTAGAGTACTGTAGATCGACTACCCCCTAACTTAGGCTGTTTATTACTGTAGATAACTCGACTTGCTTGTACTGCATCTCCAGGCTTAGGCGGGGTTGACTATGGACGATGCTACTTTGTAGGCTTGGCCAAGGGCTAGACTAGTCCGGAGAGTTGCATTTGGCGTCGAGGCTAGTCTAGTGTCGAGTTCGGTATTAGCTACTGGATAAGTTATTGTTTAACCTAGCCATGTGCTCATGATGTAAGTCAACTTATTCACGCTCTCCCTTTGTTTGGGGCTTGTCGATGTACACGATCGGAAGCGACTTGCTGGATCGTCATGGGCGCTCCTCGATGCATGTGCCAGCCACCCAGTGCCTCTTACACGACGATGTTCTTTCTTCTTCTTTTGTCTTTTCTTTTCCTTTTTGGCAGACGTTGTCGGAGTATGAGTCCGGCTCCTGAATAACGCTGGTTTCCGCTTACTCGCAGTATTTTTCTTAATATAAAGGTAGACAGCCGGACCTATCGAGTTGGTAAATATATGCCAGGACCTGATCATCTCGTTCAGAGCCACTTGAGCTTGGCAATGTGGTCTGCCTTCTTCTTGCTCGGCTTCAGGAAGCCCAACGCCCTCAGTTCGGCCAGGCCGCGATAGAACATGACTAGCATCCTGCGCTCATCAGCTTCTTCTTTTTCTTCGCCTACGAGCGTGCTGAAAGCCGACCATAGATCCGCAACGTTTATCAGGTTTCCGGTTTCGAGATACAGCCGGTACAAGAGCGTAGTCGTCGGGAGTGTCGTCTGGATCCCCTCTTCAGGGTTGCAGCATGAACAAGAGAGATAGTCGTGAGGCCGCATGAGACTTCGCTCCAGCACCATTCTAGGCCGGGGAACGAAGACATCTCTAAGTGGAGTTTTGGAGTCGTAAAGCCAACTCTCCGACAGGAAGACTGAATCTGGCCTAGGAGCCCAGACGTCTCGAGCCAGTGTATCTGTGATCAGGTCGACGATTGCAGTAAGCTGCTTGCCATCTTCGGTCAGCACTGCTGAATCGTGACTGAGCTGAACCCGCTGCGCAATTACAGTGGTGCGCGTAACTTTGTTCTGACCGCTATACTTGCTGTGCAACGCGATGCCTTGCTCTTGTGCCGACGCATTCAGGAGCTCAAGATCTCGCAGATGCGTTCTGAGATCCTCAGCTAACGAAGAAAACCGAGACTCTGCGGCAGCTGGAGCAAGTCCTAGTTGCACGTCGCCAACTTCTAATATATGGACGACCCGACGCACCATTGCCATCAATTCATCAATCTCCATGTGTCGCACAGATTCTGCAACTGTCAGTTGAATGGACATTGAGATGCCTTCCTCCAAAGCTTTAACGTATGCTCGCGAGAAGTTCTGATTTAATGCGCCCGTTGATTGAACAATGAGCAACGAGCGGAGCAACCGTTCGGTCCATGCTCGACGTTCGTTGAGGATCCCATTGCGCACCTCAGAAATCAAAAACTCGTCATCTTCGATCAGATTCTTGGCCTTCTCCAGGCTTTCTCGTTCGTCCGTCTCAGCTGATTGTTCTACCATGAGGCGGAACGAAGCGGCGTTTCGTATAGCCTCAGCATGTTCGGGCTGCGATGGCAATTCGTAAAAGGCAGAGGATTGCATCGAACTCAGGGGGTTGGCATAAAAATGGCACATATAAGCGTACTGTTGACGTTAGTGACTAAATCAATGCCTTTTCGATCGAGCGCTCTTACTTTCAACGACGTGACAAACGTTTGGATACCGGCGACTTGGTCATGCTGACGCTCGAGCATAGTACGCAGCAACGATGGCCCTAAGCGAACAGGCACATCGGCTGCTGCCACGGCAGCTTTGAAGACCGTCTCTAGAATTGCAGACGTTTGAACGACATCAAGCTGTGCTCCGTAGATGAGCTGACACGCCGATTTAAGTAAGCGGGCTTGGAGGAGCTCAACCGAAGTTGCAACCCCGAATAGTAGGGTGAATGGAATGCGCGGTCGCCAGGAACTTTGGCTAAATCAGCGCCTTGTCAACCTCAGAGTCAGGCCAGAAAACTTACCTGAAGAGAACAATCAGGTCCGAAAGAAGGCTGCTATCAAAGCCCTCGCTATCTTGAAAGGCAACAAAGACATGCTCGCAGGTCTGCGTGTTGATGCAGGCATGCAACGCTTCCAAGTCATAACCCAAATATCGACGACCCTAGTCTTGGTCAGTGCTGAACATTCGTCCAACGCTCCGCATAGCACTTACGGTCTGCCCCTCGCCTACTTGTAGATCTTCTTCTTCGTCAGTCGAAGTACTAGCAGTAACATCCTGGATGATCTTCTTTAACGTCGCCTTGAGGGTTGAGACCTCCGATGACCGCAGCCTTACAAACTTGCTCGGCATCGATCGTTGAAGTGTCTCTGACAGCTGTTCAAACAGAAGGTCCTGAGAGGCAATGTTTGGGCCTGTGATGATGAATGCGGAGGGGACTTGGTCCAAACTTGAACAGAATCAGTAGCTGTTGCACCAATCTCAAGGAAGGCGTCCTCACCTTTCCGGTTCTGCTCCTCCAACGAATTCGCCAACCTGCTCCAGAGTTGCCCGATTCGAGCTTCTCAAGATCTCCTATCAAGTGTTAGTGAGTTTACGCGATGGCGATCACCATTGAACTTGCCGTGATTCGGTCGTCGATTTTGGCCCAGCTCTCCCGAAAGAGTGATTCTCTTAGGGCCACAAACTCGGACTCCTCGACGCCGTTAAGAAGTGATTTGAAGCTCGAGGTGCTCTCGATGGATTCTTTGGCGGCGGCAGCTTGTTTTGATACCCTTCGCCGCTTGACCGGTCTTGCATTGCCGCTCACATTCTCATCAGGGTCAAAGATGTACGCCACCTATCAACAACGTTAGCATTACCGATCAAGGGAACCGATGAGAATACGAGGAACAGCTACCTGGTGGTCTTCTTGTTTATAAATGCTGTTTTCGGCATTTTCCTGGGCCATGGTCGACTTGCTTTAGGCTTCAATCTTCAATTATGTTCAAGTCTAGCGAATGTGAAGCTCAGGGAGACGCGTTCCACCGGGCCAAGCGCGCATTCTTTCGCACTGTCATTTACGCACTGTATGTCATGCTTCCGGGTCGTCTTCAGATGTCCGGCCGGCTTCAGCAAAATACACCATCGCCAGTGCAGCTGCAACTGCATTGCCCACTTACTTGAGACCAGCACGGTTGAGCACTTGAGGCGAGTAGACAGATATGCACGTTATTCTTGGTCCTGGTCGATCCCAATCACTCCGGTCTTTGGTCGGGACAGTGAAGCCTAGTCTTAAGACTTGACAACAGCACGTCTTCTTATCCCACGCAAAACTTCTACACGAAATTTGGTACCTATCAATCTCAAGGTCACACGATCTTCATTGCGCCATGCCTTTACGCTATTCTTGATGTGTCGTGGTTCGACCCTTGGCTCTCGCTGAATCGTTGATGGCTTCAACGAGCCACCACTCTTCTTTGCATCGTCCTCGTCGACGCATGATCATACACGTTTCAAAAGAATACATCAAAGTAACTTTTGCCTAATTGAGAAATAAGCCGAGCCGAAATAGATAACAAGAAACCCTTGCGCCGATTTGTAAGTCGAATCTAATCTCCATCCCGTAGGAGACAAAAACACTCTGCCTGGCTTAATCAAGCCGCAGCTTCAACGGGCTCTGGAGGCACGGCAGTCTGCTCGACGATCAGTATGCCGTAGGATCACGCACTATGTTTAACATACCTCCTCTGCCGCAGGCTTGTCAGCGTCCTCAGCCGCGGGCTCTTCCGACTTGGCAGCCTCATCCTGGGCCTTGTCCTCCGAAGCTTCCTCGGGCTTCTCGGGCTTCTCGGGCTCTTGCTTCTTGGGCTCTTCAGTATCCTCCTTGGCGCTATTGGGCTCGGCCTTGTTCTCTTCCGCCTTTGTCTCGGACTTGCCTTCGATGCCGTTGGGTGCATCCGATGCGGGTGCCGGATCGCTCGCGAGCAGCTTGTTCCACTTTTCCAGAAGTGCGCGGGAGCGATCTTTGAACTGCAACTCGTCGTCTTTGGGGATCGAGTCGACCTTCAAGATGGCCTTGAAGAGCTTGTTGATCTTCGTGGCGCGAATAATGGAGACTTCCAGTTCGGTCATGTTCTCAAGCATGGTGATGTAGTCAGACATCTGCTTCATCTCCGAGCTCTGCGGCTCTCCTTCCTTGGGTAGGATACCCCTCTGGAGCTTGTGTCGAAGATACAATACCTCTCTCTGTGACGATGTTTAGCAATGGCAAGGCCAACGGATTTCGTCCAAAGTGCGTACCTTCTTACGATCGTGCTGCTCCTCAGCGCTCAGTTTTTGCTCTTTCGGCGCTTCGGCCTTCTTCTCGGATGCCTTCTTAGCCTTGGGCTTGGGCTTGGCCGCCGACTCTTCCTTGGCCTTGGGCGTACCGTTGGCAGCCTTTGGTGTCGATGTGTTCAGTTTGATCTTGGGCTTCTTGACGGACTCGGATCGCTGTGGTGTCTGAATTCGCAGCTGTTAGCTTTGAAGCCGTAACAAGACTTGACATGGAGAGACTTACGCTCGCTCCGTCTTCAGCCTTGCGCTTCTTGGCTGACTTGGGCTTTTCCGCTGGGGTATCCACATCGGCCATATCGACGTCGTCGTCAGCTGCAGAAGCCTTCTTCTTTGACTTCTTGGGCGTGGCGGCGGCCTGCCTCTTGGCCTCCTCCTGGGCAATTTGGTCCTGCTGGAACTTCTTCAGAATCTCCTTGTAGTGTTCGAGCGGGTGGTTCTCGGCCGCGAGGAGGTAGGCCTCCTTCAGGTCCTTGCGCATCTTGTCTGTAATGAGCTCCTCGGCCTTCCCAGGGCTGAGCTCAGTAAGAGCGGTGTTGGCAACCCAACCACTACAGCCATCACGTTAATCCCTGCTAGTCCGATGTCCTCATCAGTGTACTTACAATTCGTTTGTGTGGAGGTACATGACAGGAAAGCTCCGGTCGTTGGCGCGCTTTCCGCCGTCAGCGTAAGCCTCGGTGTATGTACCGTCAGGGCGCGCCGCGGCAACGGGGCGGCTGGTGACGAGCGCCTGTGGCAGCATCGACTCATCGCAAATAATGGCGGGCCATGCGGGGAAGCCCTTGAGCTTGACCAAGAAATGGTCACCGGGCTTAGCATCGAGATGCGTCAGCTTGGCCTTGGAGGCCTTCTTGCTCAGGGTCTTTCCTTTGCTTTCGCCAACAGACTTGCGACGGCTCTGGTTCTTTTGGGCGGGAGTTTTGGGCGACGCGCTCTCTTGAACGGTCTCGTTTTCTGTGGGTGGAGCAGCGCTCTCTGCAGCGGCACCCTCGGCAGCTGGAGCCTCGGGCGCGTCCTTCATCTCAGTATCTCCGTCCTCAGCCGCAGGCTTCTCTCCATCATTCTTTTCCTCCTCGGGCACGTCTTCGGCTGGGGCTTCTGCGTTTTCGGTGGTTTTGGGCTCTGAAACGGGTAGCAAGGTTAGCCCAAGCTCTGGACAGCGTCTCACGACAAACGCGCCACATGCTGATCGCTCTTTGAACGCGCGCAACGCGACAAGACGAAACAACAAGACAGGGGCGCAAATCACGCGGTGTATTCAAGGTTTAGACTCACCAGCCGGAACCTCAGCATCAGTCTTCGTGGGCTCGCTGCCGGCCATTGCTGTATCTTTCTCAACTTGAGGCTTGGCAACAGAAGTCTCGTTGGCAGGAACTTCGCGTGTCTCAGAAACAGGAGCCGCGACTTCGGGCTTCTCGGTGCTTTGGTCCGCCATGGCGATTTTGTGGTCACAATGCAGAGCTTGACAGCTTCGATCGGCGAAAAGATTATCTTGTCGCGTACAAGTCGCGTATGGAGCTGTTAGGGAAGGCGCAATTCTTTGCGACCCAATGTATCGTTTGTGGTTGGCGATGATTTGTGCAATTGAAGATGTTTTGACTCTCTTCGCGATGGTGCTTATGGGTTTGGCGTGACGAAGGAAAAACACTGGTGGAAGATGATGGGCTGGGCAAAAGGGAAACAGTTCAACGTCACCGGATGCTGGTCACGTGATGTGTAGAGCTTCTGTTGGAGGCGCGGCGTCATTAGCAAACTCAAGCAAGCACGTAGCTCTGACAACAACACCGGACCGCCCACCCGACAAGCCACTCCTAATTCGGGAAATAACTTATGAGACAGTAGTCTACTCTACTCTACTCTACTCTACTCTAGATAGCCCAGACCATACGCGTTGCAAGCCATACGTGCATCCTCCGCCTTCTCGTTCGTTGTAGCCCTTGCGCGTCCTTGGTGTTGACAACCAGCCCGGCGCGAGCTTGACGCTGGCGATCAACATACGCTCCACAGCTCTCGCTGCGCGCGCTGGCACCCTCCCCACAACGCCTCCTGTATCCAGTTAAGCACAGTCGTAAAGAGCACATTCTGCTCGTACCAATCTGACGACATCATCTCGACTTCTGCTTCCATTATTCTTTCTCAGTTCGCATTCGCAGTCTCCGTAGTGTACATGGCCCTAAATCATAACCGGGTGACAGTAGATAACGCCCTCTAAACTCTCTTATTCCTCGTCTTCGTCGTCGTCCTCCTCCTCATCGTCCACGTCCATGCCCTCGGCCGCTGTTACAGAGAACTCCCGCTCTTGATCGACTCCGACATAACTGTCACTCATCAGGAACAGCTTCAGGCTATGCTCACCTGGCGCCGGCACGGTATATTCGAGACGAACATTGAGTTCACGACCGATCGTGACTCGCTTGATCGCCAGAAGGTTCTTCGTCTTCTCGTCACCAACCACCAACCACCAGTTCTCAATCTTCTTGGATGGGTAAAATGGTGCGTGCACCGTTGGGTCGTGGTCCTCTTCCTCCTCGTCGAGATTCCGCGTAACCTTGATGCTAAGATATGCCGGCTCACCAGCTCTGATCTCGTCTTCCTCAAGAACCTCATGCTCGAGCTCCAGGTCAGGATACTTGTCGTTGGTAAAGTTGGCAGCCTGAGCAAGTTGACTCTGGGTCAAGCCAAGACGCTTTACAAGATTTTTGTATTCGGGGTTCTCCTCGGGGTTCATGGCCTCCATGAAATCGAAGATATCCTTGATTCTGTTGGTTTGGTTAGCTTGTGCATGCCGAGGACGAAAAGGATGTACATACCCAAACTCATTTGCAACTTTCACGACCTCAGGACTGAAGTGTGGGATCTGCTTGAGCGGACTGTCCCTGTCCCATATAGCCTGAACAACCATCTGTGACATCTCCATGGCGTTCATGGCATTGAGGTGGCCGTCCGATGACAGAATGTCCACCATGGAGCTGAGAAGGCTAAGAACCCGCGACAGAAGAAGTTCCTGATCCTTTGAGAGATCGATTGGTAGCTGCATGCGTGAGAAGTGAGCCTGAAGCAAGACGAACGCCTTGAAGTGTGGAGAATCGTAGACCGGCTGCGACATTTTGACGGGAATACGATCATAGATACGCCGCAAGAGACCCTCCTCGTGTCTGCGGATCTGGATCGACTCAAATTCGGTCGCAGAAGTGACGATTTCCATAATGCCCTTGAGCTTCGTGCGGGCACTAAGCGACAGCAAGAATGTCTGCATAGTGATGTACGAGATGTTGTAGTAAGCGGCAATCATGGCGGCATTCTGAGGAGCCACAGTACCATCCTCTTCGTCAAAGTCGATAATCTTTGACTCGCTCAGCTCTCGCAGTGTGGTCTCGACCAGATCGGACATGTAGTTGTTAACTCCATCCTGCGTCGGGCTCGTCAAGCTATAGTAGCTGGGGTTGGCGAGTAGTCGTCGATAGAAGTAGGTGTACGTCGACCAATCCATTGCGTCTTCGCCAGACTCAATCATCTTCGTGCTGATTTCCGTGACAAAGACATCATGTAGGTAGTTGTGCAGATGCGACTCAACAGGTAGAGCCTCGTTCAAGAATTTCTTATAGTAATCCCGCTTCACTTGGGGGAGCATGAGTACGCCACGGCCACGACCATCCTTCGAAGGACGAAGGGCTTTGCCGAACATGTGCAATACTTCACTGAGAGGATAGTCGACGTATCGGTGCTCTCTACCCTCAAAGTATTGCGTGCCCATAACGATGACGAGATGTGCAGTACTGTTGAGCTCCCAGCAAATATCGCGAGACACAACGAGTACTTGAATGGCGCCGTTGTCATAGAGATGCTTGACAATTCTCTTATCACTCTGGCTAAGAGCTTCATGGTAGTAACCGATACCATGTGAGAGGGCCTCGGCCAAGGCCTCCTCTTGAATGCGCTCAAGAAGAGGTTGCATCTGCTGCAAATCGGCGTGGAGGAAGCGATCCTCGTCGTCGTCGGCAACACAAGCAGCCAACAAATCTCGAGCCGTCTGTCGAGTTTGCTTCCGTGAGGGTACAAATATCATGGCAGGTTTATCCGGTGACATCTGTGTGACAGCCAAGTAAGTCGGCTTAGCCATAGCCAGCATCAGGGAGGGGAAGTGAGGGTTGCTGAAAGATTGCAGGTGAAGCTCGAGGGGAATGGGTCGAACGTGAGGACTAAAGTTATAGATCTCATGCTTCTTGGCCCCAATCCATTCGCCAATATCCCGGGCATTCGCCAGCGAGACAGCCAGAGCGATAATCCGCATTGGCAGCTCGGTCTGCATGCGGATGCCCAGCATGCGAGCTACGATAGTCTCATAAACATAGCCCTGAAAGCCTCCTAGAAGGTGGATCTCATCGGTAATGAACAGCTCAACTGTCTGGACGTTCTTACGACGCCTCCACTGCCTAGAGAGAACATCCCACTGGGTTGGCGTTGCCAAGATGAGATCACCTTGCTCCAGCAGCTTCAAATCCGTCGCAGTCTCGCCGGTTAGCTTCACGATCTCCTTGCCACCATTGAGATGGCTCAGTCGTTTAGCCCAATCCTGGTGACGGGTATCTACAAGCTCTTGATAAGGCGCAATATAGACAGCTCGTCCGGATTCGGCCTTAGTCCAGTGTCGCAAGATTGCAAACTCGGCGCAGACAGTCTTCCCACTACCTGTCGGAGCTCCAATGAAGACGTTGTCATCCGTCTTATATAGAGAATTGAAGGTCTGCGTCTGAATCCTGTTGAACTGGCTCCAGTCCGGGTACAGATTAACGTAGCTGGATACCTTTAGGGCAGATACAGGCAAAGGCTGCAGTTCGAGAAGTTCTGTATGCGGGGGGAACTTCTCAGGAAGAATCAGCTTGTGGAACGGCACAGCCAGTCTTGTTTCAGCGTGCATCCAACGGTCGGAGACGATTGAGACAAAGTAGTTAGGTGGCATAGGATCGGTGATGGGAACAGTAAAGTCGACAATGTGCTCGTTGGCCTCTGCTTCGGCATATTCCTTTCGTAATAAGAAGGTGTCATGGTAAAGAATATCCTCGCCATCACAATCCTCAACCAGAACCCAGAAGTTCTCAGCGGCACCGTGAATGGAGTCGTCCCACTCAAAGTTGGGCGTGATGCTCAGTTCAACCCGTAGCATGGACCTCGTCATAGGTTGAACCTGTGCTTGTACTTCAACACGAGGGAACTTGGAGACCAGACCACATACGGTCCGACCAGCCTTGGGCATGCCAAGAAGCTCACCCATGCGAGGTGGATCGAGGTCGAAATAGCTGCTCCAGGATACATCAATTCTCTCCGCCTTCTGAACAATATCTCTGGGACAGTTCGGGAACTGGCGCAGAGGAGACATGGTAGGCCACATTCGCTTCTCAGCCATCTTGCAAAGATCCAGAGCCGTCTTAGCAACGCTAGCCCAGCCCTTCTTAAGGCAGATCTCGAAGATGGCACGCAAGATACGGCCGGCAGATTGAGTTACGTACACCATATCTGCCATTAGGGCAAGACCGTCCAGCTTGAGACGCGAGATGTATGCCTGCAATAGCACGTTGATCTTGGCATGGGGCTCTTCGATACTCTCCTTAACTGGGATGGGTACGCGCCCTAACAGCTTAGCCAACTCCAGCTTCTCATCCTGTCGAACAGGGATATACTTGAACTCGGCACTAAGGGCGAAGACGCGGAACAGCTCAATAGTCGTAATGGACGGCTGGATTAAGTTGTTGTATGTGTCCATCGAACCATGAGTGATGTAGTAATGAGATGCAATGCGTCCCAATTCTGTTGACTGAAGCTTTCCAGTCTTTTCATCGTACTTGATGAGGTTCGACTTCCTCAACACTGCTGCAGCAGAATGAATCAAGTCCACTCGCTTCTGCTCTAGCGCCTCATCATCCTCGTACTCCGCACCAACCTGATATAAACCTGGTGAACGAAGCATCCGAACGAAAAGGTACGTGTAGCCAAGCCACTCCACTCCCTCGTCACGAGTTCTGACATTGCCCAACACGATCTCAGCGTTCAGGTTATCGACTAGCTTGCTAACAAACTGGCTTTCGATGGGTAGCTGCTGGTTCAGGAGCGACAAGTAGTACTGCATTTCAGTCTGTGTCGTGATGATGATACCCTCGCCATAGGTATCGTACTGAGGTCTACCAGCACGGCCCAGCATTTGCAACACGTCTTGGGGGCTGAGTTCGACCCAGCTACCCTTCTCAGGCGAGTACACTTGGGTTCCCTTGATGATGACGGTATGTGCAGGTAAGTTAACGCCCCATGCCAATGTGGCAGTACACACCAAAACTTGAATAGCACCACGAGCAAACAGGTCTTCCACGTCGGTTCTGTCTACTCGGCTCATACCAGCGTGATGAATACCGAAACCGTAGGGAAGAATATCCTTGAGATCCTTGTCGGTTGCTTCATTAGCTGCCTCGTTGAGCACTTCACGGCTACCAGCGTCGTGTTTGAGGATCTGGTTGATTGTATCCATCTCCAAAGCTTTGTCTCGGATATATCGTGCAGTCTTGGCGGTTTCCTTTCGAGAATGGACAAAGATAAGCATCTGGTTTCTATTCGTTCCAACATGCTCAATGACTTTGTTATATGTCACATCATTCATAGTCTTGAGCTGCTTGATGGCTTTGCGGTCGGTAACTCCAATAAACTCTTGTTTCAAGGGACAAGGACGATATGAACCATCAAAGTGGAAAAGACCCTTCTTCGTATCCACACGAAGGAAGCTGGCAACGTCTCGATAATTGGGCAAAGTAGCGGATAGACCAATGATTCTGACGGGCTCGCCAGTCTGCTCTGTCCTTCGAATTGTTCTGCTGACGATACTCTCGATTACAGGACCTCGGTCGTCGTGGAGCAAATGGATCTCATCGATGACAATCAGCCGCACCAAGTTGGTGTACGTCATATCATTTGACTTTCTCGTAATGACATCCCATTTCTCAGGGGTAGTCACGATGATCTGAGTCTCGGCGATTTGTTGCTTTGTGAGCTGGCGATCTCCAGTCAACTCAGCGACGCGGATGCCGTAAGGCTCAAGTCTCTTTCCAAAGTTGCCAACCTGCTCTTGTACAAGAGCCTTGAGAGGAGCAATACACACAATCTTGAAGGCGTCGAGGTCAATGTCACCCGTAGTAGGGTTGCGGTGTTTTCCGATCTCTCGAAGAACCGCAAGCATGCCGACGTTGGTCTTTCCACTACCAGTGGGGGCACAGATGAGCATGTTGCCGTCGTCCTCGAATGCTGTTGGGAAACACTTGGACTGAATCTTGTTGAGAGATTGATCTTTGCTAAAGGGAGCGCGGGCCCATTCGGGCATTTCGGTAATGGGTATCAAAACATCGCCGGGCTCGTTTCGCTTCTTGGGCGTAGGAATATGGATTTCCTCGTAACCCTTGAAAGTCCTTTTGGTCGATCCCTCTGGCAGTCGGACCTTGGGATTTGTCATAAGGTGATTTCCCTGGTCGAAAACGAGGTTCTCAAGATTAATGAGTTTCTTTGGCTGAAGACCACCAACAAGATAGCCCTCTGGGCGCTCTGTCTTGGGGCCATCGGCAGTGAAGGAAGCGGGCACATCAATATCCATCTTGATATCTACCTTTGCCTTCCTATCACCGCCAGTGCTCTTGCCACGCAGCTCGTTGAGAATCCACTGTAAACCCTCAGATACCATCTCTCTCTCGACATCTGCGCGTTGCTCTGCCGTCTCGGATCGCGCTAGCTTTGTGAGCCAGAACACCTTCTCCCTATTCTCTACAAGCTTCTGCACCAGCTCGTGATGCTCGAAGTCGAACAGTTCCATAAGATCGTTTTCAATCTCGCGGAGCGTCTTCTCCTCGCCTCCAGTCTCATCGGGTTCGCCAGACAGAATGCGAAGCGCTTCCTTCGTCTTATCGGTTTGCTCGTGAGCGTCGGGATAAAGGTTTCCGATCTGCCGTTGCAACCAGAACGCATCGACATCGCGGGCTAGGACAGTGTTCTTTCCAGCCTCCTTTTTCTGATCTTCCAGTGGCGCGGAGTCCAGAATCATCTCCTCATCGCCAGCGGTGACAGCGTCTTCGGTCTTGTCCTCTGCGTCCTCGCCCGCTTGTTCTTGTTCGTCTTCGTCCTCGGATGATTCGTCGCGAACCTCATTGACAATGCCCCCCTCTTCATCCTCTTCGTCTTCATCAAAAGCAACAGCGACACCTTGACGTTCGTCGATTTCGGCCTCGTCTCCGTCAGCACCATTCATGGCAACGTCTTCGTCGTCATCTTGGGCGTCATAGTCGGTGATCTTTTTCCCCAAGTTTACAAGCTCGTTGAACTGTTTGGGATTCAGTGTGACGCCCAGAATATCATCGATCTCCTTCTTCTTATCGAGGTCCTTCAAGTCATCGTCCTTGAGGTATTCTAAAACGGCGTCTGCAGCACTGTAAACGACTTCGTGGGGTACGTCGCCGAGGTTGTTTGCGACTATTGTAATAATGAGATCGAATGTCGCTCGTGTCGCCAGCGTTCGGGGTCGGTATGTGATTCCTTCCACCAAAAGATCGTTTGCGCTGAGTACACCACTTCCCCTCATCTGGGGTGCTTCGGCTTTCCGTCGTCGCTGTTCTCGAGCCAGAATGTCCTCGCCCTCTCTCAAGCTTCCTCTCTCAACGTCTGGAAGCCCAGGCTGCTTCTTCTCCTTGGGCGCGCCGTCGCGCGCGACCCGGGCGCCCATATCTTTGATGCTTAAGCGTCCGGCCAGCGACTCCGGGTCACCAGTAGACTCATCGTTTCGTCGAGTAACAAAACGACGATCCGCCTGGAGGACCAGGTTGGACATGGCCGAGTACTTGTACTGCGAGACATCTCGATTGGCGTCCGTCATCTTTGCAGTTGTTGTTTGGCTCTGTTTTAAGTGGGAAGAGCGCCGATGTTCTCGACAAAAACCCGCGGAGCTCGTCCGCTTAAATGAGTATGAGTTTACCTCCGACGCGACTGCTTAATTCGTAGCCGTTACTAGGTGACTCAGGAGTTTCGAGTTTAACGCGTAGATGTTGTATGTGGAGATTTGTTGCCTCTCTACAACGTGGTGTCGCCTTCGCGATCGTAAATTTCAGATCCAACCTGCCAGGCTACAACGACTAAGCCACTCCTGGCGTAGCTACAGTTGGGACTCGTGGCTGAAGTGGCGTTAGCTTCGGAGCCTCCACTTTTTAGCTCTATGACAACTACTGTACGGGGGAAAATTAAAGGAATATTCAAAAGAGGAGGAAGCCAAGGAAAGTAAACACTTTATTATTTTGTCGGTATCATTCCATGGCGTTTTTGTCTTTTTTTTTAAAAAATGCCTGATAAAGGCTCTAGTCATCTCCGCGCGGCGTAGGGTGCCTTTGCTCAGCTCTGATAGCGAGGCAACGCCTAAGCTAAAGGCAGAGCACCAGCCACAGGAGATACTGTTTACCACCTAACAGGTCTAAACGTCGATCAAGTACAAGACACCGCCGTGATACTACAATATTATCTCTTGACGATGAACTAGCACCATGACCAAATCATCTGACCCTCTTGAGAAGCTCCATAAAACCCTCGAACCTTACATTAAACCTCGCGAGCAGGTGAACTATATCAGGCGAATCCTAGCTCTTCATCTAGGAGCCTGCTCACACGATGGATCGATCAAGCAACCTGTGGCCCTAGCTGATGCATCACTAGGCGTCACCGTGAGCCCGGAGCTCACTGGAGTGCAGAGAGATATCATTGAAGCCCTGAAGGCCAACGTTGATGCCCGAAGAAAGTTCGATGAGGCTGCACAAGCCAATGCCTCACCGCCATCCACATCACAGGAGCAACAACCACCGAGTGATGGCGATGTACTCATGGAGCAGGTCGGGCTGTTAAAGCTACGGGATAAACGAGAGCGGCTGTGGGCAGTTCGCAAATATCTGGATCTGCTCTCCGAAAAACCAGCGGCCTCCCAGGAGTATCTTAATTCAGACATGTTTCAGGGAGCCACGAGTCTACCCAATGTACCGAAAGAAGTTGTCAGCAGCTTCGTCGCACAACAGAGCTCTAAAAATCCAGATATTAAGTCACAGATTGCTCAGCTTGAGAAAACGGTATTGCGGGCGAAGCTCCTGCTACGACGAGAAGAACAGCATCTCCGGGAGGTCAGGGCTAGTGCTCAGGGCATACCCGATGTCATCAGCAACGGCGCAAGGATGGATGCCTTGGATAAAACCCGCAACGAACTCATCACATGGATCGAGACGGAGCTGGGAAAGGCATCAGTCGAAGGTGACGACGAAGGCATCAATGGCAACTCCAAAAGCTTCGAGCAGCTGGCCGCGGACAAAGCAGCAACCAATCGTGAGCTTGTAGCAATCAAATCAAAGTACGAGCGCTATCTCGTAGCTAGGAGGGCTCTTCTCGGTAGACTGGTTGAGAAGACGGGATCGCCGCTACCACCAATCCTAAACCCACAGGGAAACAGGCGGGAAACCGGCGTTGAATCTAGCGGCCCTCCTCCCAGCAACTACCTGCTCATCCCTTACATCCAGAATCTCCTGGCTATTTCGAAGAAGCAAAAAGATTTCATCACGCAAAAATCCCATACGAACACAGCAATTGCTAGGGAAGCGAAGAACACCAGCCAGGCCCTCGGCCATCTCAATGAAGAAAGTCAGCTCCTGCCCCTGTTTCCCATGCCAGGGAGCTCAGAGAGACGAAGGTCGGGCTTAGGCGAGCTCCTAATGTCGCCAACCTCGGATTGCACTGGCTTAACAGGCAAGATCCGACCTTGGATCTTCGCAGCAGATGCTGCCAAGATTGGAACCCTAGAACTGGTTGCTGAGAAGGTCGAAGGAGGACAATTGGCTCTAGAAGAGTCTATGAAGTATCTTCAAGATATCGATGAGCTTTTATGCAATGACCAAGGGGAGCAGGCGGAAGAGACCGGCAATGATACTACAGAGGACGATGTTTGGCTGAACACCGAGGTAAAGAGTCCAACTAGAAAGCATACGGAAAAGAGCAAGATTGCAAAGGGTGAGCCAAAAGATGCGTGGTCATGTTTGCGGGGAAATCTGGGTTTGATTGGTCACGGAGATGCAGTATAAGATGCTTAATCATAATTCATGTCAGGTAGGGTAGACCTCAGTTCACCCAGGGGAGATATGGTCTTCCAACGCTACTTTTGGAAGCATCTTTGCCCTCAATACCATTCTCATGATCTGCTGTTTGTGAGCTACCAAGCTCTACTTCTCCGCCATGATGCCCGATATCCTCATGGCCAGGTCCAAAATGGATAAGTGCTCGTCCGCACCATCTACTAGTCGCTTGTCGATATCCGAGAAGATAAGTACAATCTTATTCTTTTGCACATCGGGGATCGTCTCATCGAACGTCAGTGCTTGGTACAGCTAGAAAGCTGTTAGTGTTTTGCTAGGAATGTATCAGTAGGAAGATCTGTGCTCTTACCTGACCAACCACTTGCCCTGCACTCCATCCATCCGCAACCATTTCCTCGACGACGTTTGCCATTGTCTGATACGACGTGCCAGAGCTCTTTGGGCGTATTGCCTGGACTAAAACATCGATAGTAGGATCAGGGATGACGCCCGCAATGTCCTCGACGATCGACACTGTCACTGCCTTTTTGTCTACGTCCATCGTATCGTCGCCTTCGCCTTTGCCCTCGACATCCTTGATAGCTGCATTCGCACCAACGAGGCGAGCGGCACTCTGCAGGAAGGTGATTGCCTTTCGTAGATCGCCTTCACTGCACCTAATGAGTGTATCTAATACACCATCCTCTAGTGGTACGCCTTCCTTTTCCGCAATCTCCTCCAGTCGCCTCTTGGCATTCCCTTGATCGAGACTCTTGAAGCGGAACTTGCTGCATCGACTGGCTAGGGGATCGATGATTCGCGTGACATAATTACAAATGAGGCAAAACCGAGTGATCTTGCTATATGTCTCCATCGTTCGTCGCAGAGCGCTCTGAGCGTCTTGTGTCATGGAATCGGCCTCGTCGAGAATAATGATCTTGAAAGGGGGGCAGGGGTATTTGTCCTTGTACGAGGCGGTTGGGTTGGTCAATTGCATGCGGGCAAAGTTCTTGACCTTCTCTCGGACGATGGATATACCGCGCTCGTCGGATGCGTTGAGCTCGAGGACTCGGGACTTGATGAGTTCGGGGCCATAGAGCTCCTTTGCTAGGGCGAGAACAGTTGACGTTTTACCAGTTCCAGGTGGTCCGTAGAAGAGCATGTGAGGGAGCTTTGGAGATATTAGCAGACTGGAAGCAGCAAATCAGTACTAGGCACGAACGTTGGAGGCTTGTAGTGTCCTTTGTAGGACTGTGACAGTATGATCTTGGGCGGTGACATCGCTCAGTGTCTTTGGCCGGCTGCAATAGTATCAGCTGCGTCGCAATCGCAGGAAATGATGCTTGTTATACAACATACTATTTCTCAACCCATGGCTGAGCTCCGCCGGTTTTGGACTTTTCTTGCTTCTGGTCGGCATTTCCATTGGCAGCAGCGGCAGCCTTTCTGGCTTTGAGATCGAAGAAGCTTGCCATGGCCTTGTGATGTGGTTCAGGATAACGCAAGTACAAGCTGAGATATTGACCAATTTATGTCGTAAACTACGATGAACGGGTTCAGCTGTAGGTGCCTTTTCACGATGCTCTTGAGCTACTCACCATCAACGATATCGTGGTAAATGCTGAAGTGAAGCGGTTGATGAAATCGATTGTGGTAGCGAATGGCGCGCGAGCTTTCACACTCATTTACGCGTAGCGTAATATTCATCACGCGAAGCGCGTCCTCCTTCCTACACTAAATGCCAGGTAGACCCACCTAGAACTATCGCTATAGTAAAAGCTCAGCCAGTGCCAATATCTTCACAGACGACAGGCACTGCGTTTGTACATCGCGAGTCAATCACGTGGCGCAATTATCTTGAAAACTAGCACTGCTATGAATTATCTACGTTACCGTGTTCATTCGATCAGAATCGTGTCTCGCACCATCATAATGATCACGTTCATATAGATATAGAGCATACGATGTTGCCTAAGCCTTACGGATTCCTGCTCTCACGCTCATTGGTAATGACGTATTTGTCCTATGCTCTCCCCATTTATGGCACATGAGAGGTTCGCGAATATCCATGCCATTTGCATCTGCACAAATTCAATGATTTAGTGAATGCATGTCGATGCTGGTCAAGTCTGATTCGATGGCTTGACGCTGGCTTCCCTGCCAGCTGGTTGGCCTACCCTGAAATAACATACATGCGATAAACTGCATCCACTCTGAGAGGCCCGCAAGCCGCTGAGATAGTAACTGATACTTGGCAAAATGAGATTGATCGAGCCGTTTTGTAACAAATGACTGTGACTTGTAATAATCAACCGGTGAGGTAGGCATGTCAGGTTGTTGGTGATTCCAGACCATTTATCGTCTGCTGCCAGGCATAGCAACGCCCCCACCAACTGAGTGGTTGCCTTCTGTGAACACACAGTATCGTGTCCACTCCTTCCGTCAGCATAAACTTAACAACTAAACTTTTGCCGTCACACCTCACCTCTATTTAACTCTCGTACTCCTCTTACGCATAGCACTTCACTACGGCAATCTCCCACAGTCTATAACGCTTCTTGTGTTTACTCAACATCGACAAGGCGCCATGGACCAGTCCATCATTCGCATCTCCAAGGTAACGTGCCCCGCTTCACTCGAAAACATGGGGTCGATGTGCTGACTGCCTTGGTCAGGAACTTAGCGATATACAGAAGAGTTCTGACCTGTGTGCGTGTTCCCAAGCATGTTGCCTAGCAAATCATGAGGGAAGGTTGACTAACCCTGAAAATGGCCTTCAGCACTTGCTGTCGCTTGTCGCGATGTCGATGTTCGCAATGTAAAGGCTCTCATCATGGGGCCTCACGAGACCCCTTATGAATTCGGCTTTTTTGAAGTAATACTATTCCGGCTCGTCCATGCAACTCATTATGATTAACAAGCGTGTAGTTTGCGATCCGATTCCCAAAAGGTTGGCACGTACCGGCAACGCAAAGTCAGCCTATCTGTTCGATTGATTCATTTTCTAACCAGCCTGCTTGAACCAGAATATCCGTCCAAATCGCCTCATGTGCAATGCGTGACAACCAACGGCGGCCGCTGTCGATTCAACCCCAACATTTACTCCAGCGGCAAAGTCTGTTTGTAAGTGCTAGAGTTCCGAGCAGTTGAGCCTTCTAACATCAACCAGGTCAATTTTGGGGTGAGTGCGATTCGAGATATATACCCTCGTCGCCTAACGATCGAGCAGGACGTGGCGCGGCGAACGCGGAGAGGAGTGGTCGTCAGCTCAAGGTCTCGAGTCCATACTCCTCTCAATTCAGAGTCTGCTGTCTGCGAATCCATATGAAAATGAACCTGGGTTCGAGACTGCGGCTACCGAACAAGACAAGAAGGCCCAGAAACTCTACGCGCAGAAGGTATCTTATTATCCGTGCAAGTTTTTGCTATTGCTAATCCTCCCTAGATTCGCCACGAGACGCTGCGGATCTCAGTCATTCAGCGGTTAGAGGGCTACCTCGGACTCGCTTATAATGGCGCCCATGGTCAATCATCGACACTTGAAAGCAAGAACTCCGTCGAGGTCGTCGACGACGACGACATTGACGAACTCAGTATTCCCTTCGAACCTTTCAAGGACATCTGTAAGAGACGCTTCTTGTGGTATTTTGAGTCTTATCTAGCTGCCATTCAACAAGGGAAGTCGGAAGTCAAGGATGGACAAAAGTTCACGAGAATGCCATTTGAAGCACCCGGAAGCAACACTATGGATGGCAAATTCGATTATTCGGAGCTTGAACGACGGCTGCGCAGCATCAAGACGGCCATTGATGCTGAGCCTGGGCAGTGGGCAGCCCAAGGTCTCATCGCAAAGATGGGGGATTCAACCGTAGCGGTGAATCTGCAGCATCAGTTCGAGCAGGTTCGCGAATCCTTCAAGCGCAGCGATATGCCGCATGATGTTTGTCTCGAGGATGGTAACCCGTTCGTCTGGACTATCACATATTTTGGACGGCCGATGTCGAACCTCGATGGGGGCTTGTTCCAATTCAAGCTACACTTCAGCCCCAAGTTTCCGGACGAGCAGCCCCGCGTCCGGTTCGAGACGAAGATCTTCCACCACCATGTTGCAGCTGACGGCACGGCGTGTTATACTCCAAACCCTATGAAGAGAGAGGATGTCAAATCTCACATCGATGCCGTATTGACTTTCCTAGAGGACGAGGAACCAGCCTACGATCCTCGTAAAATCGTGAACCCAGAGGCCTGTAAGCTCTACTGGGGTGGTACCGCAGATGGCAAGAAGCAATACAATCGACGCTTGCGACGGTCGGTGCAGCAAAGCTTAGAGTAGGCCCCGTATAATCATCTGTCCTCACAATCGCCGTACTAATACTCTCATAGAGACTTTCCTGAGTAAGCTCTTAGCCTGCCTGAGGGTACTATATTTCTGATTTCCTTTTGCATTAGTATGGCTATGCCGTAGTTATAAGGAGTTCGGGGAACCGTTTCGGTCATGGATGTCGATGAGGCGTTCCGGTCTTCCACGTTGAGCAGTAGACGAAACAAGTGCGGTCAGTTCTCCACTTTGACCAGGAATCGACTTGGCAATTTGCAGGATTGCGTACTCAAGTAGCTCAAATGATTCTTAAATTCAAGATATGTTCATTGCTCTTACTTCCCGTAAACGCCGGCCGGTCTATTCCCATGCGCCCACAATGCTTGTCGCTCATTGACGTCGTTAATCAACCTGACTTGTACAAACGCACGCTCACACCCCACACTGCACACGCAAAGCACATGCGTGCTCACTTTTTCCCCCTGGGCTTCTTACCAAGTTTGTCCTGAGTTGGCGCATAAGGCGCCGCAACCCCGACGTACTTCTCCTGCTTACCCTCACCCCCACGAAACTCATACACACCATTGGTACCAATGACGGCGGGTGTGCCTTGGGTTGGACGAGAAATCTGATCGTTATGTAGCTTGTCTAACGACTCGCCAACAACAGCGTACTGGGACCAGTTGATAGGCGGGCAGCGGACAATGTTTTGAGGTTGAGGGATAGTTGCCCAGGCAGGAGGCTGGGGAGGTGTAGACCGTTTTGAGGAGCCTTCGCCAGCGTCCTGGTCCATACCTGCATCGCCCTCTACATTGCCGTCGTCACTGTCATCGTCCGCAGACGGGCCCGCGGGCGGGTTGACTTTACCGGCGAGCAAATCTCGTACGAACGCTTCAGGATTTGAGACGGCTTCATCTCGTACCCGGCTCAGCGACTGGATGTCTGCGGTAGCCCTTTGCCGTTGGATCTGGAGAATAGAAATGGCGGACTTGAGTGCGATGACATCTGGGTTAGAGTCAAAGGCAAGAGGCTGAGGTGCCGGTGGAGGAATGCCGCGTTGATCAGGTTGCGAATGCGTCAAGGCCGGCCGGCTGGAGGTGATAGTACCGGGACTGATGCTCGATTCGGGTTTAGACGCAGTTCCGGACCCCGGTTCGGAGCCCGGAAGCTGTGCAGGCTCGAGAGTTGGTGTAAGAGGCGAGACTGGAGGGCGAGTCGGTGATGGTGAGCGTGAACGTGAACGACGGGGGATGTTTGTGGTTATAGTGAGAGCAGGCATGGTGATTGGTTGAGGTTAGGGTGTGGTGAAGTCGGGCTTGGGGCCGGATGCGTGCGGCGTAAGGACTGGATCTTAAGGAGGGTCCGATACTTCAGACTTGGGCGCTGGAGCTTGCAGCAGCGGGAGATGGCCTACAGTAGGAGGACCGATCGCAAGCATGAAATACGAAAATGATGCCGGGCAACGTTATGAGATATTTGGAAGTCGGAAGCGCTAGAGGTCGTTTCGTTTGTAGTATTGCGCAGCTTTTGCGTAGCACTCATACGCCGAGCAAAGTCCCCTTGCAGTGAATGCCAGTGCCAATGCACAGGACAGCAGCTTCCGACTACACTCGCGCGCAAGATGGGGTTGGGAAAGCTTGAGGCTGGAGAGAGTAAGCGCCACGAAGGAGAAAATCCCTTGCCAGATATCTGCCTATGTCGCGCAGATTTTGAGTTAAGCTGGTGTTGAGCGACCTTCCAAGAGGGCGATCTCCAGCCTTTGAAAGTGGCATGAAGTTGTAGAGGGGCGGGGTGGATAGCTTCCGATCCTCCTCCAGATTTTGAGTTGAGGCTCGGCTTAGGTAGGCAGGGAGAGTGGAGCCTTGTTCGGGGTCGAAGTTGCAGCTTTCCCCTCCTTCCGCACCCTTGGCGATCGGAAGGGATCGTGCTCTCGCGTGAACCGAGGCACGGACCATGTCTTTTTTTGCTTTGCTTTGCTTTGCTTCACTACGTTACGTTACGACTTGGAATCTTGAGAACTTTGAACAACCTCAAAGCCGGTGGTGCAGTCTGCGATGGACTTTTTATTAGTAGCATTCTCTCAAACTTGTACCACGCCACGATCTGCAATTCGGACGTGGCGTTTTAGGACATGTGATTTACAGCTTAGGAACCGGAATCGAAAGCTTTAACCTCAGATCGCATGTACGGATGTATGTTTTTATTTTTAAATACTTGGTTTGTTAAAAGTAAAATGCTGAGAATTGCATTTGTTGGGGAGGTTAGGAGTGGTAAAGAATAAAGAAAGAAAGAAGAAAGAAAAAAAGAACCAGGCCGTGCTAACTAGGATACCTAGCCGGCACTATTCTAGTAAGGTAACACACATGGGGATGTCCAGACTCAGGGTAAGCTACATCGATCAGTCTCGAGTGTTACAAATGTTTCTGATTATCGTGTATCATATCGCATATTATCATTGAAACATGCACCAGCTGTATGTAGTACTAGGGTGTGACAACGGCTTATTTGATCATCCAAAGAAACTGCCAGAAGGTACCATTTCAGTTGGCTGAAAGGCTTATGATGGTCCAAGATCGCCACCTCTAACTCCGAACCCACGACACGAGACACCTCATGGCTCACACTCCTTACCAATCACCAACAACGAAGTGTGGTTCCTGCAACACAATCTGCGAAGACCAACGCGAGATTTGTTCCCGAGAGTCTGGTACTTTAGATATCAACGGCTCGTAGCTGACTAGCACCTTTTTTTCCCCGACAAGTTTCTCTCATAAAAACTCTGTCCCCGAGAAATGAAGCGCTGTGCTACTGTACTGTACTGCAGTACTTACACGGTATTGCCTTCGCCATTACGTAGGAGTTAGTGACCGCACTCTTGACCTCGACCAGACTAATCAGCCGGTAAACCCTCGCCTTTTGGCGTTTTTTTTGGGCGTTTTTGGCGTCCGCTAAATGGGGAGTGGTTGCCCTCATTCCCAGCATACGCGACAAATGACGGGGCAGCGATGGGTTGCCGATCTGGGGGAGTACCGAGCAGTATGGGCAACGGGGTGTCTAATCAAACTCACGTGCCATCAACCAGATCCCTGCCATGACGAGTTGCATGTCTATGCTGTACAGTAGACTCCCACACGCGTCCAACGCCACGTTTTGTGAACCTTTGGCCTGGGTTGGTTGCCCAAGTTCTTGTCATATCCGCCGAGTACTAACTAGCAACTTACGTGTACAGTACGGTCTGTACACAAGCTTCGGCGTTGCATGGGCAGCCCCAACCGTAGGTCCCTTGTTATTAGCGCTCTAGCTGAAAGCCAAGACATCTCGCGCGAACTAGCGCAAGAACGCAAAATTTATAGCGCTGTGTAAGACAGCGAGGCCGGATCTCGTAATGTTAAAGGTAGTAACGGGCCTGCTTACCCCAGCTCTGCCACGCAACACCAACTTCTCCTCCATCTCTCGCATATTCCCCACAAGCTTGCCTTTTACTTCGCTACTCGACTTATACTAATCGGATCGCCGAGACCTGATTGTCAATCTCGTTGGCACAGGCGAGCTTACTGCTACAAGAACACGGTTGGAAATTCCTGAATGCATTCCTTCTCAAAACGACCTACAATTCTTCGACCTTTCCATCGTACAAACCTACCAAACCGACCAGTTACAGCATACACTCGTCGCCAAGTCTTGCGAAGATGAACAACAGCCTCGTCACTGGGGCTGTTTTGGCCGTTGCCGCACCTTCCTCAACCCCAACATCGTCCGACTGCGATACATCAGTTACCAGCTGCGAGACGCGTCGCAGTTCCGTTTCGTCACCACCACAACTGAAGAACAAGAAGTCAAGATGGCTCGCAAATGTCAAAGACTGGTTATCAATAAGCGAGCCGTCGATACAAGCGATGAAGGAGCAGAAGAAGAACGTATATAAGAAACACGGCATCAACCCCAAGGACCCCCGAGCCGCCGCAAAACTCCATCTACCTATCAGCAAGCTCCCCGAGGGCGCCATCACATCGACTCATGGACCCAGCCCGGAGAAAGCGCTGCGAAGAGCCCAACATGTGCGACAGTCTTGTTCGGGACTGAGCCAATCGTCTCATTCCTTGGCAAGCAGTACTTTCTCCGGTTCAAGCGCAGCAAGAGAGGCCAATCCAGTCGCCCCATGGGAAAATTAGGCTGGACGGTCGAACATGCCGCTGCTTCCTGTACCATGGGCGAAGCAAACAGCTGTCTTTGGTATTGCATTCCACGTCTCGATGATTTTTTGTCTGTTTTTAAGCGTAGCCTGGATTTTGAGACTGCCTCCCCGTTCAATTTGGGGACATCACCTAATCATGTTTGTGCGTTCGGAAGGATGGATATACCCAGATTCACGGAGCAAAGCACGTATAATGTTTCTCCTAGATACGTACCAACCAGTAATGAACAAAATGAATGCAAGTTTGACATGGCGCATCGTGCGATGCTACTAGCGTACTGTGTAATTTGGTCAACATCCCTGGCTCACATGGTAAACAAACGGGACGGGACGTTCATGACATTCCTTAACATCTCGAGGATAGGCGTCGTGGATGAATGTCACCTGCATGAAGTGACTGTCAATACAACCGAAGTGAACTAGTCTAGTCTCTTTCTTTCGCTTTCTGGCATTCTACTAGCAGGGCTTCCTTTTTGTCCTATTTTCTCGGGAAAAAGAAAAAAGAAGAAGAAAAGTATAAATGATATTGGGCGCAAATTCTGGACTAGATGGGAGCTCATCAAACTTGCTCCTCTATCTCGAGCAGTAGACTGAGCTTTGGCAGCATACGGGTTTTGCTGGTGGAGGGAAAGGTGTGTGCCCATGACGCCGTCATGATTAGTAGTTGCTCACTTCCCCAAGTTGGCTGACCTTGTAGTAGTGCGGTAATACTCAGTCAGTCCCACGGAGAATCTGATGACTGTGACACGTCTTAGCATGATCTGTCTACATTTCGCCACGTCTTGGACATGCTGGAGGATCTCGCCCGTCGTAGAACACATGATGGGATAGCTTGTTCTGTCATATCTACGCTACATTTATCCAACTGCTCTCCAGTATGCGTGTGAAGTTTACTTGTAGCTATATGCAAAAAGAGGCGGGAGCTTGAAGGAAATTTGGAACTACAGCCGTGTGATACTGGTTCATCGTCATTTCCCGAGTAATAACTGTACTATACAGTGCTGTGCTAGTGCCAAAGGATGCTTCCCACTTTGATAGATCTGTTGCGGTAGCTAATTGGTGAATGCGGTTGCGTGGCGGACGGCAATGACGTATTCTACTTTGGCGAAGGTTTGACGCCAGAGCTCCATCATGTGCTGCGAGCACAAACGGACCTAGCTGAACAGGTCATGAGGAGGGAATCAGGAACTATTTCTGCTTAACCTTTCTCATGACGCTGTCAACATCCTGTTGGCTTGAATTGCTTGCACCTGTGTGATTCCTCCTCGTACTTGCACTTCGTTATCGACATTCACCACTTTGCATAGCATCAGCACCTCAAGCGACTTGCGCAGTCAGGAGCCGGCATTGGAAGGAATCACTACGTTGCATCATCACAGCTATCATCACAGCGCACGCAGAACCTGAGATCTTCAAGCCGAGTGAAGCTACAGCTCACCCACGATGCCGCTATTTTCCAACTCGGACGAGCGCGATAATGATGACCAGCGGCCTGCGAGCCAGCGTGGTCTTGCTCAGGTTGAACCTGACGAGATGGACTCTTCCGTCCCTGATGAACATACGCGCCTGCTACCGAACCGGGTCAACTCCAACCAAGGCCCCCAAGGTCGCGGTTTTCTCGCGCCCGACGACCCTGCCGTGTCGCCCTACAACCTATGGACCGTACGTGCCCTGCGATACCTGACCATTCTTTTCACCATGGCTACCTTGGTGTGGTGGGTGCTGCTGCTGGTGTCAGCCTTTGCGACACCGCCCGGCTTCCACACGCGAGGCAGCGGATTCTTCTCCTTTGGATATGCGAGCTTGGCGCTTGCCAATCTGCTGATTACCCTGATCTTCTTTGGGGTGCCATCCAAGTCGGTGAGGGTCTTGGCCGTTTTTATGTCGGTAAGTACGAGCGTTCCCCAGGCTCCGACAGGGATTGGTGGTGAAGCTAATCTTGGATGCGTAGTTCGTCTTGGCCCTTGACGTGATACTTCTCTTGGCTGTCAGGCAGACTCGGCGTGAAGAGGGCTGGGTGGGAACAGTCAGCGTCGTCTGGGCTCTGCTAATGAGTCTCTGGACTCTTCTTACAGATCGCACAGTCAAATGGGGCAAGGAGGAAGAAGAGGAGCGCCTGACTGGTCGAGCTGAGACCAGACGGACACTGCTCGAGTGGTCTGCCGTCATGTTGTCGACAGTTGCCTACGCTGTCATGTCCATCGCCGTTTTTCTCATGACACTCACCATCGTGGTGCGAGCGCTCGACTCGGCCGTTGCGCCACCAGGCAAGCTGCACTTAGTTGATGGTGATAAATATCGAGTTCACGTGTACTGCCACGGCAATAAGACTGAAGCTCTCGCCAAAAAGGCGCCTACCGTCTTGTTCGAGGCGGGCGAGCGAACCGTCGAGTACGATTTCTGGGATTTTGCCGACAACGCTGTCAAGAATGGTTCCATCGTGCGATATTGCTTCGTCGACCGTCCCGGTTACGCTTGGTCAGACACCGCGCCTTCCCCCTCCTCGGCTGGCTTTGTCGTAGATGTCATCAGTGAAGCCCTAGCTAAGGAAGGGGAGAAGGGACCGTGGGTGCTTGCTAGCGCCGGCATTGGCTCCATCTACTCCCGCGTCTTCTCCTCCCGCCATGGCGACCACGTCAAGGGCCTTGTGCTGATTGATCCTCTGCACGAGGATCTTCTCGGCGACGTCGGCTCCGCTACGCGTGGCTTCTTGCTCTGGCTCCGCGGTGTCATCTCTCCGCTTGGCGTCGATCGTCTGTCTGGCGCCATCTTCGGCGGCCGCTCAAGCAGAGACCGCATCTACGGACGTTCGGCACAGCAGACCGGAAAATTCATCTTCGCTAAGCTTCAGGAGAGCCTCGTTGCAGGATCTTTCACGCGACGCGACGCTGAGAGCAGCCGAGGCATTCAGGACAAAGACACACCCCTGGTAGTCATCAGTTCGGGAGAGCATATCAAGAGTAACAAGATATGGGAGAAGAAGCAGCGCGATCTAACTCACTTGACGGATAAGCTCGTCAGTTGGGACATTGTGGATGGTGCGCCACACGAGATCTGGAGGACCTTTGAGGGGCGGAAGAAGATTGAGCAGCGCCTTAAGCAATTGGCGCATAAGTGAGTTAAGCGATATTATGAATTCGTTGCTGAGGGTGGATATGGGGAAGTGAAAGTTATTGGGGGGGGGGGACGATACCTCAGCATATTGATAATTAATCCTATTATTTCGTAATGCTCATTGGCGAGTCGCGATTAAAGAAGACGACGTGACTTACATACAGATGTACTTAGATAAAACCCGATCTCCTTTATCCTGGATTAGCTAGCCGCGGTCATGTTTCATATCCGGGCCCCTGCTATTCCTGGGGCTGCACGGCAACCAGGTTACATCTTCAAGTTCGGCATATGGTTCTTACCATCTCGCTCCTCAAGCAGAAGCTTCAACCAACTAATTCGTCTGCATCGTCGACGAACCCTCCAGTCCCTCAACTGATATTTGCCCCTTTTGCCATGGGGTTCCCTAGCTTCAAGGCTGGCAGGGCGGAGGCTGTACGATCTGCAGTAGCATACGAGCCTACGGGAATTTCGTACTCTGTTGTACAGCGCTGTACTCCTTGTCCTCCTTATGAGTGGGGTCCGTCAGATTAAACCTACTACGTACCTTGGCTCGTCTCTTTAGCTTGGAGATGGGATGACGTCGTTTTGGGGAGAGGGGAAGCATAACAACGTACAGTGCTGCGCATGCGCAGGACGGAAGTTCGAGTAACGTAAAGAGCCATTTTGCTGACGCTGCAGGTGAGCTGTGCGAGCGAAGCGATATCCAATCAAGGAGAATCATCCTGAAGTCGATTGCAGCAGGCCCTTGCTGGAATGCCATAATAATAACAGCCCCCCGCACAACACGGCGTCTGCGCAAGCCACATCGCAGATGCATTGCGAGCGTACCTTGCACACCTTATGTACTACGTACTGGACTACTAGTATTACTTACGGATTACCACCCACTTTCTGTAGCTTGTAATATGGCCACTACTACTACGCAAAGAAACCCGAATTTCCATAGAAGCGGAAACTAATAAAAGAACTTGGCTTTGGTTGAGCGCAAGAGGGAACAAAGCTGACGCACAGCCACTTCAAGTCCTATCTTTAGTACCGATAATTAGCACCAGGAGCGTCTTATGCCTTGCGTGAGTTCTCCTGCAGGTAGCCCCCAGGCTCCACACGTGATGTGATCTTCATTGCAATTTAGACAAAGTTCTCCCCGTCTGGCAATTCTGGTCCGACGGCCTGTGTGTGGCCGCCTTAGGCCGTCGTCGACCAAGTGACCAGATTGCATAGAAATGAGGAGAGAAATGGGGAGAAGAGCCATGCTGTGGAAGCGAGCCTTTGGTCATGGTCGAGAATTGGGAATGAATTTGTGAGGCTGCCAGTGGATACTAATCATCTAGAATAGCATCTTGTACGATTTTGGCTCTCACATCGACAAGGAACGGGGGATATAAGATTCTTGGGTATCCACGGATATGTACTGCGTACCAACAATAATAAAACGTTAATCACAACGAGCGTCTCCAAGGCTGTCAATTGCGTCCGAAAAGCCTCCTCCTCACTTCACGGCAACGTTCTGGCAGTGCAAGTTTTAGCTCCCCACTAGGGACTCAGGTTCAGTCAAAGAAAGGGCCCACAGTGTGGAGCGCGAGGACGGCCTCTGCTGTCTAGCCCGGAGCCTCCTTTGTGTTCGTCGCTGCCGCTGCTGGGGAGACGAGAAATCTTGCCTTGTGGTTGACTTTGTAGGTGAAGGCTGATTATCATAACAGACAAAGAAGACTGCACGCTTCGTGGCCCTTCACTTCATCGAGCTGACGTAAACATCTTATCCAAATGCTTCTAGATCTGATATCCTCCTGTTTCTTACACGTCTTTCTTGAATAATTCGACCCGAAGTGCGGAGTGTCGAATGGAGATGAACCTCAAATGTGTAATTAGGCGGGAACGACGATAGTCGCAGAAGTATCTTACATCAGGGGCTACTTCGCTTCTCCAGTCAATATTAAGGTGCTGTGTGATTACGTGCTGAAAGTGCCCCAGGCAGTGTTCATAAATTACTTCCTATGTATCTAGAACCCTGCGGTACTTATCTCAGTAATGCAACCCCCCTGACCGCCCCAGAGCCATGAAGAGTCTCTCCGGGGCTGCGGGACGAATAGTTCAGTAGCTTTCAGGGCATTCACTCTCTCCCTCCACCGCGTCCCACCGTTCGCATGCCCTCGAGCTCCCTGAACCTTCAGCGCCTCCTGCGAAGTTGGACCATACCACGCCTACGCCTCCCACGACTGGCCTCGTTTTCCCTTCGCCAACGCTTATACCTCTACGCTGCTTGCCACGCGCCCACTGCGTGCCTTAACTCCTTTTGACCTTTGCATCTTCTTCGTCTCTAATCGTTGTCCGCAGCCACCGACGCGCTTCTAGCATCTGCATCCTCATCGATCGCGCTTCACTACCTTCTGCCACCGACTTGCTCCTCCCGTCTTCCCCTGGTCCAGCCCGAGCTGGTTGGTTGGGCCGTCACGCGAATAACGATCACGCCTTGCCCCGACGAGAGCAGACTCCGTCCCGGTTCTCCTGCTGTACATCGAACAGTCCGCTTCTTTTCAATTGATATACCTATTTGTCGCCGTCGCCGTCGCCGTCCCAGCTGGCGCTGATGCCGACCGCTGTAACCCCTCGTCGACCTGTGCTAGATACCTGGCGTTGAGCGGCCATTTATAACTTATTGGCTCGGGGCCAGGAGGGGGATCTGCACATAACGCGGCCAAGGATTGCATCTCATGATGGCCTCGGGCTACGATGATGCGCCGCCTGCCGACCTAGGCCATGACGACCAAGGCTACGCCGACCACAGCTATAATCACCATTCCCACGACTACCCCCAGGAACTAGCTCCCCCTAGAGACATCAACTGGCGAGACAACAACAACAACAACAACAACAACAACAGCAACAGCAGCAACCACAGGACGCCAGATAATGATTATCGACTTAGGCCGACTGGTTCTGCCCCCAACACCCCTAATCCTCCTCTCCCAGGTTGGAACGATGACCAACCGCCCCGTCCCCGTAAGAGCAGTGAGCGCAGCCGCAGTCGATCACGACACAGAGCTGGGAGAAACGCGAGCGGCTCGAGGGTTTGCAAGGCTTGTGGAGAACCTTTGACCGGTCAATTTGTTCGAGCTCTTGACGGGACTTTCCATCTCGACTGCTTCAAGTGCCAGGTACGGCTGAGATTCGCTGTCTCCCCCCACGGACCCTTACCTTCTTTTTTGCAATGACGCTAATCCTTGCTCACTCTTATAGGACTGTGGCCAAATCGTAGCATCCAAGTTCTTCCCGGCCGACGATGAGAACGGCGGGCAATATCCCCTATGTGAGACAGACTACTTCCGAAGGCTGGGTCTCCTGTGTTACCAGTGCGGCGGTGCTCTTCGGGGATCCTATATTACCGCCTTGGACCGAAAGTATCACGTCGATCACTTCACATGCTCTCTCTGTGATACGATTTTCGGCGCCCAGGATAGCTACTACGAACACGATGGGAACGTGTACTGCCATTACCATTACTCGACCCAATTCGCACAGCGTTGCAATGGATGCCAGACCGCCATCCTCAAGCAGTTTGTCGAAATCTTCAGAAATGGCATGAATCAGCACTGGCACCCCGAATGTTACATGATTCACAAGTTTTGGAACGTGCGACTAGCACAGCCGGCCGACCCTCTTCCCGTGCTCGAGAGACCCGACGATGCTGACGGTCGAGAACACATTCGAGAGGCGGAGGAACGCATGGAGGAGAAAGTCTACCGCATATGGAGTGTATTGTCGGCTTTCGAGGAATCCTCGGCTGCTTGTATCTCGGACATGCTTCTTCATGTCAGCAATGGCGCCTACGTCGACGGGGTTTTGGTTGCTAAGCGCTTCATCTGGCACGTTGAGATTTTGTTCCAATCTGCTGATCGTCTGGATGAGACGATGCTGAAAGTGAGCGAGAAAGGTACGAGCAAGTCATCAGACGGCGAGATCTCATCGGGCCTCGACGCTGATCGTACACCGTTAGCCATGTCGTACGGACGTGAAGCCAAACTGCTCTGTAAGAAGATCGTTTCCTTCTTCTCACTACTTTCAAAGACACAAGATGCCGGAGGCCGCAAACTCGGCGTCACACAGGAACTTTTGTCTCTCGTAACGGGGCTTGCCCACTATCTCAAGCTCCTCATTCGAATCTGCCTCCAAGGAGCACTCCGTCTAGAACGCGAGGTTCAAGCTTCAGAAGGTCTGTTCCGCTTTTTGGATGACCTGAGCGACCTCGATGCACTGAAAGGCGACGACGGTACGTTGCAGATCAAGGCTGGCGGAGCACGTCTCTCCGCAAGCGATTCTGATCACTGCGCCCTGTGTCACCGATCCGTGGAGGACGAATGTGCGAAGAATGGCGATTCGAGGTGGCATCTAGGCTGTGTTAAATGTACACGATGCAAACGAGAGCTCGGCCGGCCCTTGGATGATGCTCGGTACAATGCTTTTGACCGTAACATATACTGCAACAGCTGCATCGGCGTCAGCACTGAACGATCAATGCTTTTCGAACATGTCTCGAAGCTCCAGCAATATGTGTTCCTACTACGAGTTGCCTTGGCTCGGTTACTTGATATCCTGAGGAGTAATGGCGCTCTGACTCAAGATGACCAAAACGCCAACGGCAGTGGCTTTGATGGCCACGGAGGACCTACCGATCGGAAGCAGATCTCTGAAGGTGCACAGCGAGATCGGGACAACCGTCGCGAGTCGTCCTATGAGAACACTCTGAATGACGTGCGCAGACTTCGAAGTACTAGGCTCGACCGACATCTGTCGTCTAGTGTACGACAGGCTCGAACTTCTCGCGTGATGGACGGCGATGGCCAAGGGCCTCGGCCTGGCTCAGCTGGAGGTGAGGGTGGTCACGGCCACGCCCACCAGGGCTCTACGGACATCATGTTTGGACAGAACGATGCCCTTACACTGGACGACATTCCTCGAATTGTGGCCGTGGAACAATCCCGCGAACAGCACCAGAGAACACCGCAACCAGACATCACTCGGCCACCCTCTGCTCACTTGGCTCGCCCCCCCGGTCACCAACGCACGCAATCCGCCGACCGAGATTATGAGATGCGAGCTACTGATTCTTTGCCCCAACGCATAGGTCGCAGGTTCTTCTCGGAACTATCCGGTCTCGAATACTTCAACGTCAGGCACTTGGCGGTTCTTACGATGCAGCCAATGATCGAGCAAGAGTTCGGCATTGATGAACTTCTGGGATTTATTGAATCTAGGAAGCAGGCTACTTTCTGGAAGAATCTAGGCAAGGCTTTCAAAAACGACAAAGCCAAGGGTCTCAAGAAGAAGGGGGTCTTTGGTGTTCCTCTGGAAATGATCATCGAACGAGATGGCGCCGACTCAACAGATGGTGTCGGGCCTGGTACCCTTCGGATTCCGGCCGTCGTTGATGATATCGTGTCGTCCATGCGGAAGATGGACTTATCCGTCGAAGGTGTATTCCGGAAGAACGGTAACATCAAGAAGCAACAAGCGCTGGTGGAGAAGATCAATACCGAAGGCTGTGATGTGGTCAATTTCATGGAGCAGCCTGTAGTGCAGCTTGCCGCTCTTCTGAAGCGTTACCTGCGGGATTTGCCAGACCCTCTCATGACGCATAAGCTGTACAGGCTGTGGGTTAGTGCTGCGAAGATATCTGATCCGGAGAAGAGGAGACAGTGTCTGCACCTCACTTGCTGTCTCTTACCCAAAGCTCACCGCGACTGCCTCGAGATCCTTTTCAGCTTTCTCAAATGGGCCGGCTCATTTCACCAGCTCGACGACGAAGTTGGGTCGAAGATGGATATCCGGAACCTCGCTACCGTCATCGCGCCTAACGTTTTGATGAACCAGAACAAGGCACCTGCTCTAGACAGCGAAGCTCTATACGTCATTGACGCGGTGGAGATCTTGATTACACACATCGAAGAGATGTGCCAGGTAGGGACGCACGTTGATGGTGGTTGATTAGCAGGCTGACATATGTACAGGTTCCCGATGAAATCCTTCATCTTCTCAACGATCCTTTTATCTTCAGCAACAGCGGGGATCTGACTAGTAAGGAGATACTCAAAAGATTTCAGGATCGAAGAGGGCAGATTTCGATTGCCGACGTGAACGAGGTCTACAACGGCCAAGATAACTCGACAAGACCTCCGGCTCGGCGAGTGGAAACAGATCCCGCTGTCTGGTCGGGAGAGGCAACCGTCCGCACGATCCAAGAGCCGCCTGCTCCGTATACTGGCAGCGGTGGTCCAGGTACGCCTCCAGGGCGTTGGAGGGGCCGTCCTGAAGTACATCCTTCGCCGTACGCCAGCCAATTCAACCAGTCAGATAGCCAGCTCGATAACACCGAGCATGGACAGCGTCGAGAGTGGCGCAATTCAGGCTGGCAACGGCAAGGCGGTGGATTGGGTGTATCTGGCAACTCATGAGCTCGTAGAGTATCAAAGCTTCACCATCACTACGCAGCACGGCCACAGAGGTTCCAGCATCCTTCGATCTTACCTGTTTCAGTTCAGGACACATGTTGGGAGTAAAGTCACATGCATCGACCACGGCGTTATTACCGCTTCTACGTTCCCCTACCAGAAGCAGCATCTTCAAAATAGAGCGAATCGTTTCGCCAAGCAAACCCCTTCTTACTTTATTTTACTTATGACATGACGCACTTGGATGCTTTCGAACACTGCTTCTTCTTTTCATCTTGGCAGCTTTTCAAGCTCGTTTACTTTTAACTTCAATTCAACATCAGACTTGTCTGCACACTGCGATGATGTCCTGTTTGTTGTCTCAATTCTTCTTTCAGGGTAGTTCAGTAGTGGGTAGGGCTAGAGCTAGAAGAAGGGTTATCGATGCCTTTTATTTATGTTAAGACCTGAGAAGGGACTGGCGAGGCGGTTTCTATACCTTTGAGTTGGATGGAGTAACATACAACTGCGCATGTGTGATTCCCCTTGGTAACAATCGACAGGGAGAGAAAACGACAATTAAAAAAAAGGAGATGCTCAGAGGCAGAGAGATTGCTGCGGATGCAGTGGGTTTCATTTCGAGGAACTTTGAGTGTCCACTGGCAGCAGATATGTACGGGCTGTATGGGTCAGTTTTTACATGGACAGAAAAGGGGGCGTCCTTTCTGGGTGGACATGGGAGAGAGCTAGCCCAAGGCACGAGTAGATTCGCTTCCAAATGGAGATCGCGCACGTATGCGCACGGGAAACGGTTGTCCATCTTCTTTTCGATTGTGAAGCTGTCCCAACGTTCATTCATCATTGATTGATGCTAGAGAGGATGAAAGGATCCTCCCAGTAACCGAGGAGAGTAGTTCCTCTGGACATATATCCCATAGAAAGTATTTACATAGCAAGATTACTAACTTAATGGCTTGACTCATCCAACGAGTCTCGGCAACGCGGTATTTTTAACATTCATCTACGCCTTGATGGGTGCGGTGCCCTGCTTTTCCTGTTCGAGGAACCAGGTGACGCCTCGGTTGACACCCTGCTGCAAGTCCCAGAGAGGCTGGTAGCGCAGAACCCGCTTAGCCTTGGAGATGTTGTAGTAGCGTGTCATGGAGCTCATGACGATGCCCTTACGGGTGAGGGTGGGGGTCTTGCCGATTAAGCTGCAGACGGTCTCGCTGAGGTAACCAAGCGTGATGCCGAGCTCGCGGGGCAGCGTCCAGTTACCCTCGGTTCCCTTCTGGTTACCAGCCGCACGCCAAACAGCACGGGCAAAGTCCCAGAAGTATACGGGAGAATCATTCGTGATGAAGAAGGCCTCGCCATCGACGCGCTCGAAGTCGAGAGGCGCGGTGGCGGCGGCGGCCGTCGTGAGAAGGAGCTCCGCGGCGAGGAGGTGAGCGTGGGCGATGTTACCAACGTAGGTGAAGTCGAAGAGGTTCTCGTTGTTGCCAACCTGCACATTCGACTTGCCGTTCTTGTAGGCTCGTAGCATGCCAGGGAGCAGCTGGGCGTCGCCTTCGCCAAAGATACCCGCGGGGCGGATAGCGGTGGTAAGGAGCTTGTAGGGTTCCTCTCGGTTCGCCTCGAGGACGAGTTGCTCGGCTTCGGCCTGTCGTGATAGGCAATCAGCGATGGGTAGACTTGTCAATGAGGATAGATGGGTACCTTAGTCTCGGAGTAGTACTCGGTCTGCTGCTCGCCACGAATCAGGGGCCATCGCTCATCGGCGTTGATCAGGTTATTGTAGTTGTCGCTGATGACACTCGCAGAGCTGGTGTACACGAGGGCCTTGACGTTGCTCTTCTGAGAAGCGGCGATGACAGCACGGGTACCCTCGACGTTGACCTTCTTGAAGATGGCGTTGGCAAGCTTAGAATTCACAGCGACGGGCGAGGCAGTGTGGACGACAACATCGGGCTTGAGCTCCTCGAAGAGGGATAGAAGCTTTTCGGCATCTGTGATGTCGCACTCACGGTATTGTGCGCGCTCGTTGCGGTTGCGCTCGCAGCGGAGGTCGACGGAGATGACAGCTGAGGTGGTCCAGGAGTCGAGGAGCTGGTTAACAATGTGGTGGCCCAGGAAGCCGTTGCCACCGACAACGAGGACCCGTCCGAGATCGCCTCTTGTCTTAGCAGCCATTGTGTTATCGAGAGGAGCAGAAGATGATTGAAAGAGGCTGGATTTGAGAAACCCGCTGGCTGACGGGGTAGAAGTGCTCCTTTCTCTCGTTGTCGGCGGTTGCGATGTTCCTGCTATGGTGTTGTAGCCCCTCCAATCATAGCTGTGGCTGGGGAGAGCTCCCGGCTTGTGGCGCTACGCTCTCAAATAGGAAACAGAGAAGGTGAAATGATGGATTGGACCTGCTCTGCTGCGAGACTAACAGTAACCTGACTTGGCTTGGCTGCCTGGAGATAGTTGCCGTTGTGAGCCTTTCACGCTGATCTTCTCTATCCCAAAACTTGAACTCGGGTTAATTGTTTCGTCGCACGTTCTTCTATGGTTCACCAAGTGCAACCACTGATATCCACTATTGCGACTTTCACATCGGCTTCAAATTTCCTTTCATCTGATTAACCACGTTCACGCTTCACTCAAGATCTGAGACTCAAGATCTGAGACTCAATCCAAGACTTACGACCGGTTCTCACCGCCATGATTCCCCATCTGCAGCATGGCCCGTCAGTCTCCGTCTCCAGACGCCGAAATTCTCGTCCATGTTACGGCTTCCAGTCGTGCCAGCGATGATGTCGCATATCGCCAGCTCGCGCATGCATACCTTAACTTTCAACCCCAGGCACGTACTACGCTGCCTCAAGATGGGTGTTGTGTTGGACCTCAACCCCTCTCGAAGTCTAAAGAGGATCGTATCCAAGACTCGCCATCGTCAACTCCAGTGACGGCGTCAAAATCTTCTCTGGTTCCTCCCATGCCGGCTCTTGGTGAATCGTTTGACATCAACTCACAGAACCTGAGCTTTGCGAGTGCTTGGGATAACCGCGCCTCCCCACCATTGAGATATGAAGGCGCCGAAGCAGCTCCTGTACCGGCCTCTCAAGAGACCGGAGTTGCGTCTCCTTCGGACTGGCTTGCACCATCGAGCCACATCAGCGACTCGTATCCCATGCCGGATGCCGGAATGCTTCATGTTTCGCCAACCCGTGTGTTGGAGCGGTATATCGGCATTGCAAACCCGCGACGGCGGCGGCGGCGATCTAGGCCTTCTGCTTCACCGTCCCCTCGGAAACGATCGCCTGTGTCTTCACAACTTGTTGATACGACAAATATTTCCTCTTCATTTGCAATCCCAAGTCAAGATGAGCTGCCAGTACTGTCTCCGCCATGCTATGCAGAGGCACCAAAAGTTATTCCAGTCACACCAAAGCTCCCCAAAACCCGCGGTCCTTCGGTAGCAACCAAGCCCACGCACAGCACTGAAGAGCGTGACGATGCTTTCGATGGCACTCAAGTATCCAACAGCGCGGCAAGCAATCCGCATATGGAACCGCCATCGCGTGCTGAACTCGAACATCCTCCGCTCAAGAGGATAAGATCTGATCGTGCTGAGCGCGCCGAAATCATTCAGAGTTCAAGTGCTATCGAACCTGTACTACCCCTGAGCGTCACCACAGGTGAGCCGCCGAACAACAGCCAGGACATTGTTCCACCATCGCCACCAGTAGGGGTCGATGACGTCCAACCATCTGATCTAATATCGGAGATGATGAAGAAACTATCTCGCGATCTCTCATCGCGCTACACTCCTGTCGCAAAGCGAGACTTAGACCCTTACGAACGCGGATACTGGCTGCTCGACTGCAAATCGTGGACGTATGAAACCTGGTCTCATGCGTGGACATTTCTCACCAACTACCTGCGTAAGGGGCACGCTGGTTGGGGCGCATGGTGCCGGCGGGATGAGTCGCGCAACTGGCTGCGCCTGTACTGTTGGGGCCATATTGCGAAACACATGTACTTACTCCTGTACCTCGCCAGCGCCAGGCAGCTAAAGACCATGGGTGCCTGCTGGTATGATGCTGATGGGGAGGTGGTGCTGCAGTTGCTTCCACTCAAGAAGCGTGCGTGAATGGGCTTAATCGTTCTTCGTGCTGGGTGCTCTGCTCTGTTCTCGAAGCGTTTACAGGTTGAGTAGCACAGCAGTACTTCAGTTTTGGCATAACAAGCAAGGCGTTCATTGATCTGGGGATACTGGGGTCGACACATTATATAGAGTAGCTTGGCAACGAGCAAAGAGGCTGGAGTCCTTTAATAGGGGGACCATGAGAGGCATGCAGCACACGACAGTTCGGTGTCTAGCTGTGGAATTTCGAACTAAGTATCGTTGTACACTGAGCAGAATACATATTTTCGAACCGACAAAGGAGACTTTGTGCCTGGTGGCACCAGCAATAACTCAAAAAGCACACCGTGGATACCGCCGCACAGAACATAAAGCTAGAGCTTCAATCACAGTATCCCGCCCAGACGTGGTATTCCGACCCTGCCCTGGCTACTTGTAACACACACCCAAACGTTTCCAGATTGGCATAACTCTCATTACCTACCTGGCTTTACTAGCAGCCTCCTTCTCCTTCTTCTCCTTCTTCTCCTGCAGCCTTCGTCTGCTTGCCTCGCTTTTCGCCTCCTTTTTCTCCCTCTCCGCCTCCTCAATCAACACCTTGGATTTCTCCTTGATGACGTTCATCTCGGTTCGGTACTTGGTAAATTCGGCAGCGGCGATGTCTTCAAAAGGTCGCTTCTCCGCAGCGCTGAGAGATCTCCACCCTGCGCTAAGCTCCTGCATGCGCGAGATGACCGAGTCCGAGGGCTTATCTGCGTAGTGGGCCTTGACGTATAGAGCGTAAGAGCTAGCAACGGGTGAGGGTAGGCGGTTGTCACGGATTGGCGAAATGCTCTTGCCCTTGAGACGAGCCAGGCGGCCGCGGTTCAGGTTCGCCAGGTAGATGCGTTCGACGGGGTGAGACTCAACCCAGGCCTTGTAGCTGGCCTGGTTGACGATGGTGTTCTTCTCACATTCTGCACTGAGTCTCTGCAGGGGGGGAATGGGTCAGCCACTGTACGTTCCCTATAAGCGATTGATCGGAATTATTACCTCCAGCTCCTGCTCGGATAAGTCCTTGAAACCGAGAGAGAGCTCCTTGATGCGGTTCATCAGTGTCGAACGACCGTCACTGTCGCTACCGACGCTCCCGATGGTCTGCTGAACGTAGGCAATCCAAGTTCTCTCGGGGAGCTTGGGCGGCTCCTTCAGCATGGCCCATTTCTTGACTTCGCGCAGTTCGAGCCGGGCCTTGACCTCTGGGTCAACATCCCTGGTGTACTTCTTGATCGTCCTGGGCACCTTGGGCGGCTTCGTCGGCTTCGTCTTCCCATCAGCCTCGCCATCATTCTCGGTACTGGTCTCCTTCTTCGTCTTCTTCGTCTTCGCGACCGACTTCTTAGCCGCCTTCTCCACGTCGCCGGACTTGGAGGCCTTCTCCACGTCGCCGGACTTGGAGGCCTTCTCCACGTCGCCGGACTTGGAGGAGGCTGGTAGGCGGGTCCATGCGGATACGGCGAAGGAGCGCGCGATGAATGACGGACGAGGGGTTGCAATCAGATGCAGAGGCTGCGCGGCTGCTCTCTTGGATGAGGCGACGGCGGCCCGGCCGAGAGTCGTGAGCATCTCAGGCGGTTTTGTTTGGGGCTATACCTTACCCGTTAGCGGAAGCTCACGCGATTGGGTTATGGGACGCAAATGACTGTCGGCAAAGAAGACGACGTACAAAGTAAGCGACTAGAGTGGAGAATGTCCAATCGTAAACCAAAGTAGGACTGACGAGTACGCTCCAGCTGCGTGCGTCGGATTGGTTCAAGGTTGAAGGTAGGATGAATCGAACTGGTGTTGATGTTTTGCCCTGCGCATAACCTGTAAGGTGGGAACGTCTGCGAGGGCACATGCAGCTCCGATGTCCTGAAGACTTCCTATCCACGCTAAACTGACGCCCGGCACAAGTATACGGTACAACCTAAGCTCGCAGCCGTCCCAGCTTTGAGGCTGCCAGGCCCGCTTTCGACAGACCAATCACCCGGTGATGTCAGCTTATGTAATTCCTCACCACAGCTGCCCGCCCGCCGCAGGCTGCCGAAGGACGCGCGACGCTGGGTTGCTTGGGTGGGTGAGCGTCAGGCTACTGTAGACTACTTACTCTAGAATAGAGAGGGCCTTGAGAGTAACAGGCCTACTACAGCGGAAGCCTCCAACGTCAACTTCTTGCTCTTGCACAATCCACCAACAACAGAACCGTTGCATCTCCATCACGCAAACACTTACGAACCTACGGATCACGAACGGGACTTCTGCGGAGCCTCTTTCATCTAAGGTCTCTTTCTCTCTCTCACGACCCGAGAGCTCGAGGCGTTTGCGCGACCGCCACTACACCACACCCAATCGTCATCCAACGACACACATCAGGAGCCATGGACCACCGACCGCAAGCTTGGGGCCGTGTATGTCTTCACGCATCCTGCTTGGAGAGCTCTATAGGTGCATTGCGGTAGCTGACAGATATGATTTCCAGCCCAGAGACGACGTCTACGGCGCCTACGATGCTTCGTACCTGCAAGGCCACCCAAAGCAGAACACCCAGCAGCCCATCGTTACCGGTACATCGGTCGTTGCCATGAAGTTCAAGGACGGCGTCGTCATTGCCGCTGATAACCTAGGTTTGTAATCCCCGGATTTCGTCCCGATGCCCAGCCGCCATTCTTGTCAACCACGCAGCCTCAACGTGCGGAAGACTAACCTCCGTAGCCTCCTACGGCTCCCTCGCCCGCTTCACCGACGTCAAGCGCCTCCGCACCTTCGCCGAATCCTCCGTACTCGGCTACAGCGGCGACGTCTCCGACATGCAGTACCTCAACCGTCACCTCACCGACCTCGAGCTCGACGAGGCCTACACCTCCCCCGACACGCCCCGCCTCAACGCCGCCAACCTCCACCGCTACCTTGCCAAGCTGCTCTACAACCGCCGCTCCAAGATGGACCCCCTTTGGAACCACCTTCTCGTCGCTGGCCTCGACGACAACGACGAGCCCTTCCTCGCTGCCGCCGACCTCCTCGGCTCCACCTTCAGCGCTCCCTCGCTTGCCACAGGCTATGGCTCCATGCTCGCCCAGCCCATTATGCGTCGCTATGTGCCCGACGAGGAGTCGGTCAAGAACATTGACCGCGAGCAGGCCGTGAACGTCATCAAGGAGTGTATGAAGGTTCTCTTCTACCGTGACGCGCGAAGCTTGGACTCGTACTCGATCGCTGTCGTCACAAAGGACGGAGTCGAGATCAAGGAGAGTGAGAAGCTCGAGGCTCAGAGCTGGGCATTTGCTGAGAGGATCAAGGGCTACGGAACCCAGACGGTCTAGATAACAGAAAGCGAAAGAATTGATTGTTTTCATCTTCAGCGATGGTATGGTTCTGAACAATGATGGACGGTTGAATGTGACGTGAAGTCCATCTGATCCGTCTACCAGGCCCTGCGCGGGAGACGAATTATCTCAACTTCTTTAACGCGAGTAAGCAATCGAACTCATGTCAAGTTATGGAGTTGTTCTTAGTTGGGGACCGGGTTTAATTCTTATGACCAAGGGCGTAATGGCAAAAAACATGCATGATTCAAAGCATAGAGCTTAGCCCTCTATTAGTGAAGTTTAGGGATGCTGGCAACAGAGCGAGGTCGAAACATTACTCTCAACACACACGTATCCAACAAACACGTAACAAATACAGTGGAGCGCACTAATTACTGGCTTCTGCATGTACAACGTCGTAAGCATAAATAATAAGCCCGCATCTAGCCCTCTCTGAGGAACAAGACGTGAAGCTTTGTCTATTTCAGGCGTGGGATTGGCCCTTGCGTACTAATACCCCAGGTAAAGGGGCTTGATTAATTCCTTGCGCGCGTAATTCTCCCATTTTGTCCAAAACGATAAATAAACAAGCCAACTCCAGCTGTGGTCATAAAAGTCTACATACACGGGTTGAGGGCATCGTGTATGAGTTAAAGGCGCATAGTGTGCAACCACTCACCAGCCCGCTACAACACCGCGCTTACACACGCAACAAGTCAAAGAGCAAGATAAGTGTGGCGACATTTACTCGACGGTGACCGACTTGGCCAGGTTGCGGGGGAAGTCAACGTTAAGACCCTCGAGAACAGCGAGCCAGTAGGCGATGAGCTGGAGAGGGATGACGTTGAGGAGGCCCTGGAGGACGTCGACGGTCTGGGGGATCTCGATCTTCTCGGCCTCAGCCTCCTTGAACTCCTCGTCCGAGGGGTTGCAGATGACAATGGGCTTACCGCCACGGGCAATGACTGGAAGTAAAATGTTAGCTTTTGGAACAGCAGATATAGGAGGTTAAGATTTGAACATCAAGACGTCCTTGGGTACGTACCTTGCTGGTAGGCGTTGAGCGACTTCTTGAAGAGGTCATCGCGGGTGAGGATCATGATGATGGGAAGGTTCTCATCGACCAGGGCCAGGACACCGTGCTTGAGCTCACCGGACATGACGGCCTCACAGTGCAGGTAGGAGATTTCCTTGATCTTGAGGGCGCCCTCCAGAGCGGTAGAGTACTGGCTGCCACGGCCGAGCAGGAGCAGAGACTTCTGGTTCTTGAAGGTCTTGGTGCAAAGCTCCTTGATGGACGAGTCGAGCTCGAGAATGGATCGGATCTGCTCAGAGACCTTGCCCAGACCCTCCATAATCTCCTCACGGCGGGCGATCTTGGAAGCGCGGTCCTCACTAAGGGACAGGGCGAACATGACCATGGCAATGAACTGCGAGGTGTAGGCCTTGGTGGAGGCAACACCGATCTCGGGGCCGGCGTTGACGTGGACACCGCAGTGGGTGAGCAGGGAGATGGAAGAACCGACGACGTTGACGATACCGACGGTCAGGGCGCCACGCTCCAGACAGTAGCGCAGGGCCATGAGCGAGTCAGCAGTCTCACCAGACTGGGAAACGAAGACACATGTGTCGTCACGGAAGACGGGGGCCTGTCGGTCGAGGAAATCGGAGGCCAGCTCGACGGAGATGGGGATCTCAGCCAGCTCCTCAAAGACACCACGAACAGCCATGCAAGAGTGGTAGCTGGTACCGCAGGCAATGAAGATGATGCGACGGCATCGGCGGATGGTGGAGATGTAGGAGCGGAGACCACCGAGGGTGACGGTCTTGTTGGCGACGTCGAGACGACCACGCATGGTGTTGACGACAGACTCGGGCTGCTCGAAAATCTCCTTCTGCATGAAGTGGTCGAACTTGCCCTTCATGATCTCCTGGAGCTCAAGCTCGAGGGTCTGGATGGTTCGGACGTTGGAGCTACCATCGGCCTTCTTAAGGCGGTGGATGTTCAGGGAGCCCTCGTGGATGTGAGCAATATCGTCATCCTCAAGGTACATGACCTTCTTGGTGTGCTCGACAATGGCCGAGGGGTCGGAAGAGAGGAAGAACTCGGTAGGCATGGGCATACCATCGTCGGTCATGAAAGCACGCGACTGGGAGCGGTGCAGGAGCGACTTGTCGGGGGCGCCAAGGAGGGCGTTGGAGGGGGCGAGGAAGTCAGTGGCGCTCTTCTTGAGGGCGGCGTTCTGGGCAGCAGCCTCAGCGGGGAGAGCGGCATTCTCGTCCGAGTACTCGACATCGACGAAGTCGACCTTCATGCGGCGCTGAGTCTTGACACCGATAACGAGGGGGGAACCCTTGCGGGCGGCAATGACCTCGTGGGGGTAGTGAACGGACTTGATGAGAAGACCGTAAGCACCCTCGAGCTCCTGGATGACGGCCTTGGCCAGGTCGGTGAAACCGATGGACGGGTGCTGGTCGTGGATGTACTTGGTCAACTTGGCGATGCACTCGGTGTCGGTCTCGGTCTCGAAGCGGAAGCCCTTGGTCTCGAGGAGGGTCTTGAGCTCCTTGTAGTTGGTGATGATGCCATTGTGGACAATGGTGAACTCCCAGTTGGGATCAGAGCTATTTTCTCGCGAGTTAGCGCCTCATCCTACTGACTCCTGGGACGATCTCACGCAGTGCAAACCCAGCGAGAATCATCATCGTCGTCAAAGGGCGTCTTACCGGTGAGGATGGCAGTTGGTGGTAGAGGGAGGGCCGTGAGTAGCCCATCGGGTGTGGGCGATACCAGCGTGTGAATCAAAGACCTTCTCAAGATCGATGTCGGACTGCTCAATGAGAGCCTTGAGCTTGGCGACCTTGCCAACCTCCTTGAAGGCAGCAACCTCCTTCTTCTTGTCGCCGTCGACGGCTAGACCAGCCGAGTCATATCCACGGTACTCGAGACGGGACAGGCCTGTTATTCTTGAAAGTCAGTGATTGGCTGCATTTTGCGTCTCACCATCCTGACTGGCGCGGGCGGGGCGGGGCGCGCAAGCTGCTTAGCTGAATAGGGGAAGCTTGGAAGAGGGGCATGGCCGAAGCGAAAAGGCGGTCGCCAGGGGACGTGGAGGGGTGCATTGGTGGTACTGACCGTTGACGAGAGTATCGAGAATAAACTTGCGGTCCTTTTCCACCAGGTAGTTGATGTATCCGAAAATGCCACTGTTCAAGTAGGGTTAGCGACTGGATGCAATTCCAACTGAGGCAAGCGTGCTCAGTTTTCCGAGGCCTTTCCTGGGCATTTCTCGCCCCGGGCATCGTCCCAGCTCACCGGTTTGTCTCACTAGCACAAACCAGCAAAAGTAGCGCTCGCAGCAGCAACCGTTTGGTGGGTACCAAGCGGAAGCGAGAGAGACGAGACCCGAGAGCTGAGGAAGCCGGACAGAAGAGACCAGAAAAGTCGAAAAGGAATCGACATAGGGGGCGGACGGTAACGCAGCGGGTGTGTCTTACCACATGTTGTCTGATGTCGCACTAGAGGTCTGGTAAATAAATGTAGGAGGGAAAAGGTCGTCGGAGAGGAGGGTTGATAGCGAGCGGAGAGAGGAAGCTGGAGTTGGCTTTGGTTTTGGAGGGGAAGGAGGGGTATCACGGAAGCAAGAGAGGTATGTCAGGAGAAAGAGGAAGGAGAGGAGCAGCTCGAAGGAGGGAAGGGGAGGACGAGCTCGTTGTATATGTATTCTCCTTTGTCGGTTCCTTGTCGGGGAGGGGTGAGCAGTGTCAAGCGGGCAAAGCGCAAAGCTGACTGAGGCTTGGACTCAGCTTTATTGTGGAGGTGTGAGGGGGGCGTTTGGAGTGGGCTGGCGCAGTGTCGCTGTTCATGTGGGATCACTGCCTTTTTTTGGGGGGGGAGACTTAGGGAAGGGGGATGACAGGGAAGAGGATGACAGGGGGCGTGCAGGTGCCGCCACCACTGCAGGACCGGCTGCTACAGAGGCCGTGCAGGCTGTTGAGCGACACGACACGACAACCGATGGGCAATGCGGTACAGAACAGTACAATACACGGACACACACTCATTGTCCCCGCGAACAACCTCTGCAGTGTCTGTCTTGATAGACTACCACTACTACTACTATTACTACTACTACTACTACTACTACTACTACTACTACTACTACTACTACTACTACTACTACTACTACTACTACTACTAATCAGCAGACTACGAGACTGGAACCAACACATAGGACAATATCTTGAACCTCTTTCTCGCATCTTACGCCCTATCCCACAAGTTATAGTTATCCCGCTCCCACGGATACATCTGTACCGAGTACATGCGTGCCAATCGTCGTAAGTAGCCAGCCAGCCAGCCAGCCAGCCCCCAGGTTTGAGGTTTGAGGTTTGAGGTTTGAGGTTGCTCAGGGATACGCCGCCATACTTTGTTTTGGGTTAAGATATTCCAGGCACATCCGCGGACGACTGTCCATCCATCCTTGCTTCTTTCTCAAAAGGCATCTATCTCTGTTTCTCACTTTTCTTCGATTGATTGAACCGTCGTGATGAAGCTGCCATATTGTTTCAATACTTCGAGGACGGCTCGAACATGTGCAAACCACACAAAAAAAATCCAATAATAATAATAAAAACAATGAAAGCTTTACCGTAACAGCAGTGACGACCAAGGATCGTCTCTTATTAGCCTAACTCGGGTTTCCACAGAAAAACGTATCCTCATGCGGAGGTCCTCATTCGACCGCGGTCCAGAAGAGCTTTCTTTCGTCCCAGCCACAGGTGCAACTCCTCCAGCCAACCTATACTTTAATTAGAAAATCTTTTTCTTCCTCTCCAGTCTGCGCTGCACGTCGCCCGGAAACGCTCCCAACTTAGAGGCCTCGCTGCACTACTGATGCATCATGGCTATCTAGTAAGTATGTTCTTTGGGGGGACATTCGTTGGTCAGATTGTACACGTCGTGTGTATATTAACAGCGGGTAGCATTGCGCAAGTGTGGTTGCGCACAACTTACCATCAGCCGAGCTTTTTCATTTCTCTTGAGAGGCTTGCAGCTTCCCGTCCCAAACCCCTTAATTCTCGCAGATCTATCAACCAACAGACGGCCAAAGCCAACCAGCCAGTCAGCCAGTCAGTAACAGCTCTCATGTGATGGCAATCGCGAAAATGCGGCTCTTTCCCCAGCCTCGGTCTAAGACATATGTGCGGCGGCGTCTCCGTGCTTGGCCCACCACCGCCGCACGAACGGCGCCCGGCACGTGTTTGAAGACATGCATCTTGAAGGTCGATATGCCGCACTATGAAAACGACTCTAGCCTCCAGAGGAGTATGCAGTGCAGTGCAGTGCAGTACCATGTACAGTACAGCGCAACCCTTTAGACTAGATGGCAGATCACACCGGAATACGAGCGGCAGATCCAAAGATAACGGTAAGCGCGCCATCGCCGTGGCTCGTATTTCCTCTCCCTCCCTCGCTCTTTTTCGGCACTGGTAGTCCATAGCCAGTGCCAGTGCGGTAAGAAACAAGACCCCTGGTCTAGCTCGGCATTGTCCAACGCTTGGCTCCCCTGAAAGTGGACGCAGGACGTCATCAGGACTTGAGAACGAGCCGTTGCCAGGCACGCGCCAGGCATGGACGTTCCAGGGGTGGGTTATTCCACGGTGCTCAGAAGTTGGTGAACGTCAGATGGCGCCAGATCGCCTCACAGCAAGCCCCCCTGAAAAGATTGAGAGATGTGCCCAAGAATAGCACCGCACCCATGATGACCCAGCCTGATTCTCGTTAGCTCGGAGCTTCGCTCGCTGCCATTTCGGCACGCCGCTCGCTCGCTGGCTCGCCCGTCGTCTTTAGGTTAGTCTACCCAATCCAAATTGGCCCCTGTCGGACTCTCTCCCACACACAAGGGGGAGAGAAGCCTCGTTGTTCCATCACCGGCTTCCATTGCTTCCTTCTTTCCTTCCTTCCTTGCTTCCTTACCATCTTCCTTGTTGCTTCCCAACCTCCTCACCTCCTTCCTGCCAGTCGTAGACAAGGGGTCGTCCCGCTTCCATCCGGCCCCTGCCGCCTGCTTCTCCCTCTCGCCGTTATTGCAAATGCACTAGACTAGTTTGATATAAATATCTCGGGCTAGGTTCATTTATTGACTCTTGCTCCGCCACGGTCTGGAAGTACGTACTAGGCTATTTACTGCAACTACAGGTGCGGCTGTGGTTCAAATAGGCATTCTGCATTACTCTTTTTGTCTTGCTTTTTTATTTATTTATTTATACTTTTGGTCGAATCCTACCCGGAGGATCGCCCAGCCCGCTTGGGGCTCGTGCAACTTGGGTTTAGGGTGTCCTTGTCAGCGATCTATCTCCAGATTACGAGTGAGAGTCATCCGGCCATCAGCCATCCGGCCATCAGCCATCCGGCCATCCATGAGCCTGACATCAGTCGCGATGAAATCTCTCATCCCTCAAAGCAAGTAAATTCCGTACGCAACTCCTTCTGTCCACCATCAGCTTAGAAGTTTACTACTCTAGGTGTGTCAGCCTCCAGCCAAGACCACCCGCTTGGACCAGATAGCAGCCTGCAGGCAATTAAGCGGAGGGCTGAAGCGGAGAGTGCGTTATTGACATGCATATTCAACGTATCGCATGGGACTTTTCGTGTCCACTATGTTTACTTGGGAGGCATTCTCTACGAATCATGTCCAATCTGAACGGATACTAGGACCACGAGAGGACCTCGAGCAGCCCGGCCAAAGTGGCCATTGATTCACGACTGCGATTTCGTCTGGTTCTTGGGCCTAGCCGGTGGTGGAAGCCGCGGCTGCTGTGCACATATTGATCATCTCGTGTATCCAAGAGAACAGAAAGCCCATCTATCATAATTGAAAAGATGATTAAAAAAACAACCCTATATTTAAGCCAGAGCTAATACGCAACTCCCTTAGTCTAAAGAATCCAGGTCCAACTCATTAATGCATGTCTGTAGAGGCGCGTCCAGGCAATTACCCAACTTTTCCACAATCTTTACATAGTTATCAATCAAACGTCTTGCCCTGTCTTCTGTCATAACCATCGTTTGGCTATGTCCAACGAACCTGACGTGGTCACCCTCTTGGAACGTCTGAACGAAAACCCCATCCGTAGCAACATCTGGCTTCCAGTAGCCCTCAACCACTGCTTCGCCGTGCTCCAGTTGAACCACCACAGATTCGTCAATGTTTTGGTGCTGGATGGCGGTTTCGATGCTCGTGTCAACTGGCCAGTCTGTGCAATTCGTTATAATGTCGTCAAAGCCCAGGGTGTCGGCATCTCCACGTTCGACGAAATGTTGCTGCACCGAGTCCAGTAGCTCAGCCGAGGTCTGCGATGGCGAGAGTTTGGTTCGGATTGGGAGAATATTGAGGCATGGTCCGACCATTTCCTCAATACCTTCGATGCGGGCGTTGCGTCCGCTTACGTTATGCACGTAGACCAGGTCCGTCTCGCCACTCAAGTACCACAGCAGCACAGCCCATGCAGCATTCGTCAGCGTTGCAAAAGTGATTTTTTGTGGAAGAGAAGAGATAGGAGTTGATGTTCTGGTACGGATCCTATAACATTCGCTAGTTTGTGGTACGACGTAGTCGGGTCCACGAAGCTTCGCTCTGACTGATACGCGAGATGCGCCCTCGAGTACCTTCTTCCAGTGTGCAATCGAACTGGAGCGTCGGGAAGCACCATAAGAGAGGAACTTCGAGAAAGGCGCTGATGGGCTAAGCTCTTTGCCGCGATAAATGCTGACGAGAGCCCGCATCGTGAGAGGGAGAGAATAGCCGTCATAGAGTGCATGGGAGATGCGGATAATCAAGCGGTAGCCACGTTCTTTGTGTCTGACAAGGAAGAAGGCAATGTAGGGACGATCAAAGGATAGTCCTTGTAGATCGTTGTCGCAGAAGTTGACGAAATATTCTCCAATATCTTCATCAATATCATCCAGAAGGTGGAAGGGTGAGTCGATGCGGCGATGAATTATCTGCCAGAATTGCCCCTGAAGCTGCGCAAAGCAAGCACGAAGAATGGGATATGTTTCAACGAGCGTGTTGCAGCTCTGTTCTAAGCGAGGAATATCCACATCATGACCGAAATCGAGATAGAAATGGAAACACATCATCCTTTCCATCTCTGGGGTCTGAAGGAAGAACGCCTGCATGTTGGTCACGGGTAAAACATCTTCGACCTCGTCTGACTTGGTGCCTATGTTCATTGAGTCGAGATCTTCCAAAAGTGCTGCCTTGGTGGTGGCATCAACGAGGACAAACTTCTCCGCCTCGGTTTCGATGTTTGAGACCTCGGTCTGGGCGGAAGCCAGCTCCACAAGGGTGTCACGGCGGAAGACATCTGCCACAACCAGGTCGATTCCAATCTTGCGCGCCTCCCCGACAACCTTCATTGCGGTAATCGAATCACCGCCGAGTTTGAAAAAGCCATCATCCAGCCCAATAGTAGCCGGGTCCAGGCCAAGAGCCTTAGCCCATATCTGTTGCATTTGGCGCTCCGCCTCGGTCGTCGGCTGTCGTACAGGTCCTCGTTCCACGATCTGCTCCGTGAGTCTGGTGGCGAGCGCTTTTCGATCAACCTTGCCGTTCTCGTTAACAGGCATTTTGTCCAGGATGTTGATCGCATGCGGAACCATGTAAGAGGGTAGTTGAGCTCGTAACATCTCGAAAAGCTCAGCCTCGGTTTGAGGATCTGCGTGCTGCTGCTGCTGTTGCCGTTGTTGCATAGGCTGGCTGCTAAGAGCTTGACCTGACCGACCCTGATGATCAGTCGGGAATCGGAACAAGACTCTGCTACCGGGGTTGGCAGACCGAAGGCAATGGAAGACTGCGTCAATGCCACCCCGTCGCGACCATTGTCGAGCCCAGCTGAGCTCAACTCTGAAGCCTGCTTGCTTCGCCACTGCGATCAAGTCGACTGCTGAGAGAGAGGGACAAGCTTGTGCTTGTTGGCGAGCCGAAACCAGCCAGTGCTCGTCGCTAGCGTTGTTTTCGTTTGCGAGTGCATCGACGATGTATCTCTCGTTGATGGTCTTGCTGTAAGGAATGTTGCTCACAGGGATAGGAGACGACTTGGATGAACGATTCAAAAGTCCCAGGAGAGATCTGGCATCGAGGTTATAATCCTGGAAGTCAATCCACTCATGCTCGTCAATCTCGTGGATCTGCTCCTTCTGGGGGGATTGAGATTTGACGTGCACAACGGCTGCGTAGCGGTAACAGCTAAGTTCATTGGTCGCCTCCATCTTCTTCGGCAGAATCTCAACGTGTTCGACAAAATCAGGCAATCGACTCTCCAGGGACGTGAAAAAGGCAGGATCGACGAGTAATTCTCTCTCAACTTGCCCCATGTCGGCCACCATTCGCTTCAGCTTATCCTTGCTGGCCGCCTCTCCCGCCATGCGGAGGGCTCTAGTAGTCAGAAACTCCTTGTAGAGTGCAAAGGATCGGATATCGCCAAAGAAGATGGTTTGGATACTCCCCATCTGAACGAGATCTTTGACTACCTGGAAGAGATACTCTTGACTGGGAAAGTATTGTACCACAGAGTTGATCACCACAAATTCAGGTGTGATCGATTGAGAGGGCAATTGTCCCAGATCAGTCGCCGTAGCATTGTAGATTCGGACCTTGTCCGCAATTTCGGGAAGAGACTTGGCCACCTTGGTCGTAAACCTGACTGCCTTTTCCGAGGGCTCGATACCCACATAGCTCTGCACCCCATTGACGAGGTTGAACATCATCATACCTGAGCCGGTGCCAATCTCAAGGACGTGGCCCAGCTGTTTGCTGTTATTGATGGTTTGGATGGTGTCGTCGAGCCACTCATTCATTTCCCCCTTATCAATCTCACTTCCATCGTACATTGAAGTCCAAGAGGTGAAGTCCCTTCCGACGATATCGGGTCGCACTTCTTCGATGGCAAGATACTTGTCCTCATCATAGAGCTCTGTCCAAGCAGCGACGTGAGCTGTTTCGCCACCGTCACCATTTGCCCTCGCTTCGTTGTCGTCATCGTGCTTGCCGGCAGAAACGAAGCCAACAAGCTTTGCTTCCCTACCTTCCTCCTTGTGCGTTACAACCACGGCATCATTGACTGATCCATGACTGCGTAGCACGTGCTCAATCTCCCCAACCTCGATGCGATGACCTCGAATCTTGACCTGGCCGTCCATTCTTCCAAAGAACTCCAGTTGGCCATCAATTGGACGGTAACGAACATAGTCTCCGGTTCGGTAGGCTCTTACCGATTCTCCGCCAATGTTCACCCGTACGAAACGGTCAATGTCTCTCGTGGGGTCTGTGTATCCTCTTGCGAGCCCATCTCCAGTGACAACGAGCTCTCCAACTACACCAAGCGGAACGAGGCGCTGCTGAGAATCCATGACATATGCGCCTGAATTGCTGAGTGACCGACCCGTAGGTACTCCATTGACACACCGCTCCCCTTGGGGTATTTCGAACATGGTGCTAGCTACGGTATTCTCGGTTGGTCCGTAGGCATTGATGATCTTTCCGCTCATGATGCTCTGAGCAGCAGACACCTCTTGAGGGTCAAACCGATCTCCTCCCACATAGAGCACGTCCAGCTCTTTGATAGTTTCAGGGCATTCAAGAAGATATTGCTTGAGCAAGGCCGGTGTGAACATGGCAGCGCGAATCTTCTCGTTGATGAAGATGTCGGCCGTGGCTCGGCAGTTCAACAAGGTGTCAGGGTCGATGCAGATTAAAGTTCCGCCATTGAGTAGGGCCGAGTAAATTTCCCACGTTGACAAGTCAAAGGCAAGATTTCCGATATGCGACATGCTACCTTCGGATGGAAGATATTGTACCATGTTGCTCTGTTTGACCAGGCGCACAACACCGCGATGCTGAACCATGACTCCCTTGGGCTGTCCTGTAGAGCCAGAGGTAAATAAAACATAAGCTAAGCTCGTCGCTGAAGGCGCAGAAATGGAGGCTATCTTTTGGCTGCGAGTCTCGAATTGTGACTGCTCTTTAATGGCATCTGTGATGCGCACAAATTCAACGTTCTCTGCCTGGAGAACGGGAGCTTGCATACCAGGACCAAGTAGAACCAGTTTATGGCTGCCTTCGACGGATGAGAGAACCCTCTCCATACGCCCGGCTGGCATCTTTACATCCAGAGGCAAGTAGGCTAGATTAGCCTTGAGAATACCGAATAAGGCAACAATTGCCAAGCAGGATCGGGTCGAGAACACCCCGACCAGGGTCTCGGGGCTCAGTGATCTTCTTGCCAACCATCGAGCGAGCTCACCTGACGTCTTATCGAGCTGCGCATACGATAGATGTCCAGCAGAGTCCTTCACAGCAGCTCTCTTAGGATGAGCAGCAACCTGCTCGGCGAAGACGTCCATCATGCTTGAGTCGTAAGGATAATCTGTTCGCTGAATCTGGATAAGACCCATGTTATCGAGTGTCATATAGTCATCCTTCGTAAAAAGTGACAACGCATTCACAGCTGTCTTGGGATCTTTCAAGCCTTGCCTCAGTACACTGTGGAATAGTGAAAACATGTTGCGAATGGTTTCCGGGTGGAAAAGCTCAGTTGAGTAAACGGCTTCGCCTCGCAGACGATTCTCTTCCTGGTAGAAATGGAGCTCGAGATCGAACCTTGAATCCACTGAGATGTTCATTGGCTCTGCCTCGGTACCATCGAATCGGAATTTGCCAAGGCCTAGCTGTGAGTGAAGGGCGAAGACAATTTGAACGATAGGATGACGGGAGAGATCCCGGTCTCTCTGAAGCTTGGACACGATTCTCTCGAATGGAACATCCTGGTTTGCGAAAGAAGTCGTCGTCGTCGCGTAAACTTGGCGAACAAGATCCTCAAACGACTCGTCTTCGATCTTGATTCGGATACATTGGACGTTGACGAAGAATCCGATGATATCCTGAAGCTCCCATCGGTCTCGATTGGCATTGGGAGTGCCGATTGTAGCATCACCAACGCCAGTAAGGTGGTAGTGTGTCGCTCTGAAGGTGGCCAAAAGCACAACATAAGGTGTAACCTCATACTTCTGGCAAAACCGTTTGAGATCTTCATACAGCGAGCCCTCGATTCGCGTAGCTTCCATGGCGGCCTTTCCAGAGAGTGAGGCTGGTCTAGGCTTGTCACAAAGAAGTTCTGCAGGTCGGCTCGTCTCCAGCTGGGTGGTCCAGTAGTCTAGTTGTTGATGGTACCCGTCAGAGTTCTTTTGCTGATTTACCCAGACTGAGTAATCGCGGTACTGAACAGGCAGCGGGTCAATCTGTGCCAGAAGATCCTGGCCACGAAGAGCAGCCGAGTAAAAGATTCCCAGCTCTCTTGAGAGAACATCGAGGGACCAGCCATCAGACACAATGTGATGCAAGACCATAGATAGGACGTAGTCATCTTTGCCTAGCTGGTACAGTGCGACCCGCCACCCGGGCTCTGTTTGCAGGTCGAACGGAACAGACTGGTCTCGTTGCACTCTTTTGACGAGGTCCTCGTAATCCTCTAACCTCAGGTCCACGACGCGCAGCTCCTTGCGTTTTAGAGGCTGCACCATCTGCAAGTTGGCACCGTTTTGGGAGTGAAAGGTCGTTCTAAGTGACTCTTGACGACTTTCCAACGCGAATATGGCGCTGCGAAGCGCGTCAAGCTGCAACGGCCCCCTAAGTCGCACAGTCGATGGTACATGGTAGCGGTCCAAGCCAGGATGCAGCTGCTCCAAGAACCAGATGCTTTCCTGAGCAAACGACTGCGCGATTGGTCCGTCTCGACGCTTCAAAGTCGGGATCTGACCAAAACCCTCACCTGGTTTTACAAATACCGCCTGACTGGCTACAGCTTGTAGCTTGGGTTGGCGGAAAATGTCAGCCACACTCAGATGAAGACCAATCTTGATAGCCTCGCCGACAACCTTCATAGCAATAATCGAGTTGCCTCCAAGCTGGAAGAAGCTATCATCGAGGCCAATCATGGCTCGGTCGAGACCAAGTAACTCTGCCCATATGTTCTGGATCTGGCGCTCCGTATCAGATGTTGGTTGTCGCTTGGAGGTCTGTCCCGCTGTTCGTATTTCGGCCAGATGCTGCACACTGAAAGATGCCCCAATCTGGCGGATCTGGTTCCGGTTGATCTTGCCCGAAATTGTCTTTGGTAACTTCTTTACAGAGATAAAAAGTGTTGGCATCATGTAACTCGGGAGGTATTCAGCCAGGGATTTTTCCACATTCGCGGGGATGGGAATTATGGCTGCACCACTTGACGTATCGTCGTCAGAAGGAGTTGCAGAGTTGTCCATCTGCAAGAAAGCTGCTAATTCTTGAGAGGCTGCCCCTTTCGGCGTGAAAGCTTCGACAACAACCTGTGTTGCCTCCGGCATGTAAGACTGAACCTGGACCTCGACTTCTCCGAGTTCAACTCGCTGTCCACGAATCTTGACTTGCAGATCCTTCCGGCCCATGTACGAGAGACTTCCATCTTCGTTGTACCGAGCTAGGTCGCCTGTCTTGTAGAGTCTTCCACGGCGCCCAGATCGGCTTGGTGAGCCCTGCAAAAGCCAGAGAGGGTCACTGACGAAAACAGACTTATTCCTCTCAGCGTTTTTCAAGTAACCACGACCAACAACCGGACCCTCGAGGAGGAGCTCACCAATACAGCCAGGTGGCACGAGCTGGTCGTGGTTCTCCGGATCTACGATCCAGGTCACCACAGAAGTGCCTTTCCCGACACGGGTCGCTTCTTCATGTGTAGTCGCATTAGAGTTGACAGAGACTACCCCTGAAGCTTCACTCATACCATAAACAACCTGTTGCTTCACCTTTCCCCACCAAGGAAGAACGTCTTGAATGCGCACAGCTTCGCCGCCCATCATGAGCAGCTTCAGCCCAGGAAGTTTCTCGGTAGGCAGAGAGCCCGCGACCGATGGGGTCAAGATGGCAGTGTTAGCTTGCAGCATCTCGAAACTGCCCGGTATATCACTTCTACGGTCCTGATCGCTCGGGACGCATATGCAGCCTCCAGCGGCAAGAGATCCGAACACGTTGGTGACTGCGAGGGTGAAGCTGTAGCTCGCAAAGTCATAGACTCTGGAGTCCTTCGTCCATCCCAGACCGTGGGAGGTACTAAAAAAGCATGAGGCAAGGTTCTGGTGAGTTATTACCACACCCTTGGGCGTTCCGGTGCTGCCGGATGTGAAAATCACATAAGCAGCAGAGGACGGGCTGGTCCTGCACAAGCTGCCATCCTCAACAGATTCAGATGACTGACCTTCGAATATGTCTGAGTCGACGATTACCACACATGGTGCCAACCGAGAACTAAGGCCACGTTGTGAAAGGGAGCAGAGAACCAATTTTGCCTCAACCTGACGTGTGATGACTTGTAGACGTTGCTCGGGTAAGGAGTTGTCGAGTAATACGAACGCTCCGCCTGCTTTAAGGACACTGACAATAGCGACCGTTGTCCACATTGACTTTTCAAAGTACAGTGGCACAAAAACTTCTGGGCCAACGCCCAGTTGGACAAGTCGTCGGGCCAATATCGTGGAAAGCCGGTCCAATTCGCTATAGGTGAGCTGACCATCCCAAGCATTTACGGCAGGTGCTGAAGGCTGGGCCAGAACCCTATCCTTGATCACGTCGAGAGCAGATCGTTGGACCGTGGCTGGAACTGTCTTATTCCATTCCCACACTTCTTCAAGGTCACTCTTGGTAACCATCTCGATAGTGGAAATAGTGCTCGTAGGGCCAGCAGTGCCCATCTGAAAAAGCACAAGCTCAAGCCGCTCTAGCAACTGCCTCACAGACCAGGAGCTGATGACTCTCGAGTCATAACTGGCTGTAACCTGGCTCGTACCTAGCTGTATCTCAAGAACTAGGGCACGAGCCTTAGTTTGCTCAGCTGAATACTGCGCCTTGGTGGCCGCATCTCGGGAAGTATCATCTTCCTGGGAGCGAATGACAAGCAACGTCTGAAACATACAAGCTTGTCGAACCTCAGCAGAGATTTCACCCATCTTGTGCAATCCGATATGCTGGAAGGGGATCATCTCCATCGTCTGGTGTCGCACAGCATCGAGATAATCCAGAACGTTCTGGGCGCTGTTGAACTGGATACGCATGGGTGATGCTACGCAGGCAGGGGCCGATGTGGTAATACCAAATACAACATCCTCGGTGTTGGTGACCTTGCCCACAACCAGGGCCCATGCAGCACGGATCATAGTTGACGCCGTGATTTCCTCAGACATTCCACGGAATTGGGGAATATTGTGCTTCATAGCGCTGCTAGCAGCCGGCTGCTGCAGAGAGGATGGGAGAGCTGGGAAGGGAATGCACTCGGAATCGCCCAGAGTCTTTTGCCAGTACTCTAGGGTCTTCTGGTCAGAGGAAGCCATGTTATCATCCCCGTCCTTCGAGTATAGCGAGGTCGTGGGCAAGTCGTTTGACTTGAGGTGCTGAATGTTGTCATGATCTATCCGTCCCTTGCCAGGCGCAGTGTCGTTGATAGCCATATTCAGCTACAGCCTCTCTTGGGAAGTTTAAGAGATGTTGAACTCGAAAGGTGTATGTAGTTGGTCTGTTTCTAGGATCGTTAGCTTACTTATTCGTATGCTCATGCAAGAGGTTTAATTTTTGACTTCGACATCAAAACATACCTGACGGCAAATCGGCTCAGTTGAAAACCGTGAAGGATTGGACTCTCGCTAGATTCGATACAGGAGACGAAGTGTTTTGAAGTTATATGGCCTTTATATCACCCTAAGCAAGTAGTCTGCCCGGGGAGAAACTTGTCACCCCGTGGTGAGAGGCTCTGGCAACACATCAGACTTCCAGGTGCGCTAGACATGAACACGAATCCGAATGCCAATCCCGTCTGAATCAAATCAATCCTCCCCTTGCTGGATCTCAAAGACCCCCTTTGTAGAACTGCGCTAGGTCAGCCGTGAATGTCTCGTCTACGTCACCCGAGCCAGATGCCGTGGGCGACATGGGCTTCACGGGGCGCATCTTGACACTTGTTCCCCGACATTCCACAGTTGATAGTTGGGGGGGCCGATCGCCAGATCGTAAATTGTGGTCTTCGGGGTCATGCATGTCTTAGATTGTAAGCAGCGTCGTCAACCCAGTAGCTGTCAGGAATGTAAGGAGGTCAAAAAGGCTGGCAAGGCGATCTGGCAAGGCGACCAAGTTCGGTCCGTCCCGTAGGAGATCATAAAATCCGAGGGAGGGCGGATCGCGCTTTCCGCACGGGAAGTGATAACAGCCACAGGTCTTATAATAGATGACGATCTGACCCTTGCTTGAGAGAGCGCTAAACCTCTTTCAGCGTCCGATACTCCACTACATTAACCCTTCCCCATGTCGGTCTTGCTTCTCTGCACTGACACTATAAACTTTCAACCATCATCACTACATATATTTTCTTTTCTAAACCAATGTTAATGGAGTAGGTAGATGTAAAGATTGAAAAAGCAGTAGAAGGGATGGGGAAAAGAAAGCAGAGGGAAAAGAAAGCAGAGGGAAAAGCACGAATGAGAGGCCAGCTGTTTTATTATCTCTAACGCTGAATCAAGCTGAAACCGATATGCTTAGACACAAATATACGCAGTATTTTAAACCCCTGGCCTCCTCCACTGCGGTACAAGTCATGACGGAAATCGGCAGAGATAACCTGACTGGCTCCCGATCTGGAATTCACGGCTGGGAGGACTGAGACACTACGGCTCGGGCTTTATTAAGATCCGTGGCACAGATCTCGACTTTCCCAAGGATCCTCACCCCTCAACTCTTCTTCCTGCTGCGAACAAGTAAGTCGAGTAAGAGATTTTATCGACACGAAACATCGACTGTTTAACTTGGTGTACCCAGACTGACTGCTTCTCATGCAAAATAATGAAGATCTAAATACAGAAGACAGGGATGAGAAATAGTACCTAGGTATGAGATTAAGGGAACAGAGCATAGATATATGAAGAGGCATGTTATTAGATGTGGACGGGTAATCCACATTACTTGGACCGCTTCATCCTTCGAACAACGATTTCGCAATGAACGAGGAGCGGAACAGAGACTTTCCGCTAACACGGCCGCATACTATCACCGGTGACCATGCATCAATCATCAAGTCTAAATATGTAAAATGTTTCGGTTCGCTCAGCCGCATTACGCAGCGTTAGGGTGTTTCGCACTATCGACTTTTCGGTCGATCACCTTGATTACTGACTGATCACAGGTTCCGTATTCCATATTCACGATGGACGATCACTCCCAGCTCTAGAAGTAACTTAGTGGTTACGATCACAGCATGATTGTGGGAGATGGCTGTTTACACCACACGAGTAAAAACAAATTGTCGGTTTAATCATGGATTTGAACCAGTCCCTCTCCAGATCTTGCTCAACAACACCTGTCGTGTTGACCTAGACAGTAAAACACTCCCCTGCTATATCATAGTGCCATAGCATTCTCGCATGGCCGTGAAATTAGCGTAACAGATACCCTAAATTCTGCATGGCACAGAGTGGACACTCTCCCGAACGGGTACTCTCTTGTACCTGCACTCGCCAATGACCCTCTCAGGAAGCTTGTAATGTCTGAGCCTGCTGGTGTAGATAGTAACTGAGTGTATCCCTTGCCTAGGTTCATTGTTTTGCAAACACGGTATACCGCTCTATTCGGGTGATTGGCGTAATACACTGCCACAACTACGGATATCTGATCAGAATTGAAGAGCCAAAAGTCGGTTCGCGAGGATGCGTGTGAGCTGAGTCCAAAGACAATCAGAGTTGAGACATGCGTGATGCACAGTAAAACAACCCTACTAGAGTAGTCCGTTTTGCAAAAGCTGCGCTCATACTGCTTGGAATGTATCACAGTTTGATTCACATGTGCCGTCATACCAACCTACAGCCTGGATACGGCTATGTGCGACAGCTCTCTCGTTCCATAGTGCCGTCAATTCATTATTTTACATATGTCCGAGCCTCTGAATGGTTTAATTTGCTTCGTATGAAGTGCCTTTTCAAGACATGTTCCGTCATTGTAGGCCATGTCTGTTGGATCCTTGACGACCCTGCCGGACCCGTAAAGTCTTTAATTATAACATCATATTTTTGAGGATCTTTTGCCTAATAAGACCCAAGGCTATTCCTAGTTCAAGACACGTACGTAATGCGAGGGCTGAACTTCAGACATTGATATTCATCTGCTTAGCATCAGGTGCATATCTTCCCCTTTAGTCGCTTTACTTTTACCCATCAAACCATGTCAATTCTCAAGTCTACAAGCAGTTGGCAGCAATTCAACATCGTAGGTCGGCTAAGAGACCAATAGACGTTTGTCCAGCAGAATATGTCTTCCAGTTGTGTGCTTCATCCGGATGTAGACTCGATGTATAACTGAAGCGATATTACCCAGTCACAGCTCGTTGTTGTCGTTATTGGTTGGATAGTTGGCATTGACCCGACCCTGTTGGTAGAGATAGGAGTTCGTTGTATGGATTTTAGTTACTGCCTAAGCATCTTGTAGCCTTTCCGGTCTCATCATAGCTGGCCGGAGTTTCCAAGTCCCATCGACAAATAATCCACAGCACATAGTGATCTTCCAGAGAAGCAGGTCCGACACGCCGTTCGTATTCCTGCTCACAACGCAGGCCCTTTCTAGATCGCAGTGCGCCTCGAGTGCACAGTTCATATAACTGGCCAGTAGTCCCGTCGGCTTGGCTATCTCTTCTTTGAAAATCCATACGCCACCTCCGAATCGTGTGCCTGCTTAATGTAAAATGCTCCTAGCTTATTACAGCTTCTGGTACTCCAGCTTGCCTTCAAGCTTCTTCGACTCGGCCACCTTGCGAACAGCCTTGTTGAAGTCATCTTGGTTGATCGACTCCCGGTAATCCTTGATAGCAAACAGTCCACTGTCACAAGGTCAGTATAAGATCAAGAAACTTGCCCCAGATTAGGCAGGAAGAATGTACTTACGCCTCAGTAACGACATTTCGCAAGTCAGCACCGTTCAGACCATCGCTCATCTTAACAACGCTCTCGAAATCTAGCTCGCCATCCACCACAACGCTCTGCGAATGAATTTTGAGAACCTCCAGGCGGCCAACCTCATTTGGCAGAGGAATCTCGATCTTGCGGTCCAGACGACCGGCACGGAGCAGCGCAGGATCCAGCGTATCGGGTCGGTTGGTAGCCATGATGATCTTTGTCTTGCCAAGGTAATCGAAACCATCAAGCTGATTCAGCAGTTCCATGAGAGTTCGTTGGATTTCTCGATCGGCACTAGTACCCTCAGAGAATCGACGACCACCGATAGCATCAATTTCGTCCATGAAGATGATACAAGGCTCGTGCTCCTTGGCATACCCGAACATCTCACGGATAAGTCGCGCCGACTCACCAATGTATTTGTCGACAATGGCAGAAGAGACAACTAAACACAGTTAGCTTGGCTCCGATCAGAGTTTCTGAACCAAAGCTTGCCTACCCTTTAAAAAGTTTGTCTCCAGACTGCTGGCTACAGCTCGTGCCAAGAGCGTCTTTCCCGTTCCAGGAGGACCGTAGAGCAGCACACCCTTGGGTGGCTTGATTCCCACTCGCAGGAACAACTCTGGGTTTTTGAGCGGAAGCTCAATGACTTCTCGTAGCTCCCGGATTTGATCGTTCAATCCACCAATACCGGCAAAGCTGACTTGTCCGGGGTCTTCCAACGACATGTTGTAAACTAAGGGATCGACCTCTCGAGGTAGCATCCGCATGATGGTCAAAGTCGTCATGTCTAACGCCACACGAGTTCCCTGCTTCATCTTCGCCTTGTCGACCTTCGATCGGCAACCGACGACATATCGGGGACCGCTAGACGCTTTAACAATGACTGGAAACGAGGGTTGTCAGTGTCTACATGCTTGCACAGAGAAGGTACATGGTCTTCATACATCGTTCCTCATCGAGTTGTTTTAGGACTTCGCCGATGATCTGCCCAACACTCTGCAATGCCTTAATGTTGTCTTCGGTACGATCGAACTCCCTTTGCATGTCCTTGATTTCAAGTCGCAAGTTCTTGAGCTTCGCCTCCCATTCGCGGGACTCGATGAGCTTGGCTCGGTATGAGTTCAGGGCGGACTGGCGCTCCTCCTCGGCACTCATGGTCGCGACTTTGAAGAGTGTTCTATTCTGTCGGATAATTCTCTTTGAATGCGTGGGAAATTTCTGGCACGGGATGTCTGTAGGTCGTTGAAAGCTCGAAGGTCGAGTCGGCGTGGAGATAGTTGCGTGGTGATGGATGGTTGCTGCTCTTGGAGAGCTTACCTCACCGGCTGGAGCCTTCTGCATATCCCTGCTTCTAGCTTGCGCTTGTCGGCAAAACTTCGGGATGGCGCTTATCACGCTTCGCCGACCAATGGTCTCAGCGTTAGCCTTATTGACTCCACCCATCATTGCTTTGAGTAATGCAGACATACAATCATCTTCTCTAGGTGTGCACTTGAAAATCCGATGTCGTTATAGAAACGGGTGGTATCCTATGCTTTTCCGGAAACTCTTGAGTACGTTAAACTTAGATATTTAAATCTGCCTCAAAACTCTCAACACTTTGTCCTACTCAACTCTTGATGTTTAATTAATCAGTTGACAACAACCAGCTATCTAATTATATCAGAAAAATCAACCATCACAGTAGAATGAACGAGTATCGAGCAGATAAAATTGCCCTAACTACTCATTGTTCTTTGCAGATCATCCATTAATCCCCAAGCCATCAAGTCTATGAGGTGTAGACGGTGCGCTCATCCAGTGGCATTTTGCCAGATACAATTCGTACATATACACTGAGATGACCGTCGCGAACTCTAGGTTCAAAGCATCCAAGGCCCATTTAGCGTCTCGTTTAGGACCGGGCCCAACAAGGAAGGCCCAACAAGAAATTATTGGAGAGAGTGCCGACTTGATGAATAGTAGCCTATGTTGGGCGATGTGGCCATTAATCCAGGTCGTACGGGCAACGATCGTAGGTTGCGATTAATCGAATGAGCCGACAGTATAACATAGATGGCTCTTTGATCTTTCTTATCGTCCTCAACCGTATCTGCAGCTTCTCACTTCGTCTTGGGTTCTCCCTCTTGATCGAATCCTAACGCATCCAACTCGCGAATCAGCTCGTTGATTTTGATTACCTTGGCGATCTGCTCAGGCAGTAGCGCCTCGCCGTCCTCTTTCTTATTCTTCAGGTCCTTGGCTTGCTTCAGCTTCTTCTTAAGATTGCGGGCCTTCTTCTCGCGTTCGACATCGGGGTCAGCTTCTTCAACCTTGGTCTCCTGAGGTGCAGGCGCGATGCTGTCAGGGCCACTCTCCTTGGCCTTCTTGCGCGCTTCCCGCCTCTTTGCGTTCTTGTTGCTCGCTGCAGATGCCTGTTCGGAAGCTTTCTCCTCGGTCAAACCGGCGGCACCAGGAATTCCAATGCGCTTGCCGCGATCGCGGAAGGCTTCGGCGGTACGATTTTTGTAGACCTCAACATCCTCGGGAGGACGGTAGCCCGGTCGAATCTTGATGGCCCTGCGTGTCGTGCCGTCAGAGCGAACAGACTGTGGGATCTCGCGATTGCCACTGTTCTCGTCGGTAACGATGCCGGCGTTGCTGGGCTGAGATGGCATCGTGACTGGGTTGTGGGGTTGTAACTCGGCGCAGCAGGGTTTGTAATCAGTGTGGGCGAGCTGAAGGTCTGAGTGGCTGAGGCAAGGCTCAGCGCAAGGCCAACTGAGCTTGTAGCCCTACGAGGTTGAGAATTGCTGGCGTAGGGCTGAGTTGGGATCTTATTGAGCTGGGGTGGCTCGTGGTCGATGTTGCAAAACGCATCTACGTATGTCGTCAGGCTCTTGAGTTGGGCACCTAATCAACCCCACTACAGCCAAGCCATCTTATCACAGATGCCGCAAAGCTGCTGCATTTGGAGAAACGGACGATTCTCGGCCCTTCTGATTGGCTGCTTGGGGCACGTATACATGTACGGCCATCTATATAACTTACCTTCTAACTTATTCTGTATACGTGCAACTTTTATAGATCGACTGCAAGCTGAGAGGCCTACAGTACTTGTCAGGGCCCCAGGGTGCTAACCCCGAATGACGAGGACAATGACGAGGACAATGTACTTGTCCGATAGCAAGAATGATACAAACCCAACCTATTGAGCTGATTCATACCTACAGCCACTGAATATATGTTATCTACCCTATGCGACTACAAGTGTCACCCTGGGAGCGGCTGCTTGCAAGGTACGGACGTTTCACCTCAACGTTTGTACAAAATGCTCCGTCCTTTTTCTGAACTCGTAGCGTTATTACGTCACCTCAAGGCGGCCTCCGGAGTAGCTCTAGATAATAGCCCATACGTCAGGTTTACACCTATGCAAGCTTGGCTGTAGGTTGATAACTGTGTTAGCGGGTTTAAAGCATGGAACCCTTCTAGGCCTTCTAGCCTCTGTCCGCACGTGGATCAATGTATTGTTCGAGCTTGGTGTTGAAGCAATGTCCCATTTCCGGCCTGCGCTACTAAACACCAGAGATTGGAAATCAAAATGACCGTGGAAAAAGAAGCTACTAGTCTTGACCTTGGTAACCCCAAGTGGGTTTCATCTCAGCCTTAACTTAAACCCTGGTCCAGATAGTTTGATCACCTATCGCATGCTATACGAAAATAGGAGTAGTTTGATGTGCAACAGCTCACTACTCATTTGATCTGTATCACTGACCGTGCGACATGTTTCATCAGTGACGACGAAGTTGACAAGCGTCAATCATGAATCTAACACCGAGCACCCAAAGAGTCAAAACATACTCTCATCGCGCCTCCACCCAGAATCAACCTTCTGGGCTGCACCTCAATGCTCGATATCTCTCCTACTCACTTGTCCAGGTCTTCAACCTTTCATTCTAGGCAAACAAGGAGGCTTAGCAGGCAGAGTTTTTCGATTTTGAAACCTTCCCTACCACAGCTGACACATCCACAGGCAGCTGCAGGCAGCTGGCAGGTATATAACCTATCTTGACGGCCCGTCACGAGTTGCTCGAGCTTCCCAAATCATATGCTCCCAAGCATCTGTTGTGCTGTAGATATCACACCATAACACCATCGTCAACATGGACACTGATGAGATAAATCCAGGCGAGGCGACGCACATTGAAGCCAAGCCTGCAGTTTCCAATACTAACCCGACCGATACGCACGATGCTCTTACTCCTGATCCAGGCACTGAAGACATGTTCCGAGTTGAGGATAACAAGTTCGCGTTCAGTCCCGGCCAGCTTTCGAAGCTCCTCAACCCCAAAAGTCTCAGTGCGTTCTACGCCCTCGGCGGTATCGATGGCTTGGAAAAGGGCCTACGCACGAATAGGGATGCCGGCCTCAGCGCTGACGAAATCAATGTCGAGGGTGCAGTCGCTTTTGAGGATGTCGCGCCTCAGGGGACGCCAAAGTATGGCACTGCTGGCGACATAGTCCCAGAGACCAAGGCAGAGGCTGCGATTCATATCCCGCCTCCTGATGAGACAGACCCAAAGGGCGCGTTTGCGGATCGGAAGAAGGTCTTCCGGGATAATAGGCTCCCTGCAAAGAAGTCAAAGTCACTGCTCGAAATCGCCTGGACCACATACAACGACAAGATCCTCATTCTGCTGACCATTGCTGCCGTCATCTCTCTGGCTTTGGGGCTTTACCAAACTTTTGGCGGCGAGCATAAATCTGGCGCCCCTAAAGTCGAATGGGTTGAGGGTGTGGCCATTATTGTTGCTATCGTGTAAGTGTACCTTGTCGAATCCTTTAGGAACAGACTAACCGTCCCAAGAATTGTCGTTCTAGTCGGAACTGTCAACGACTGGCACATGCAACGGCAGTTTACCCAACTCACGAAGAAAAGCGACGATCGTACTGTCAACGTGATCCGGTCCGGTAAATCACAGGAAATCTCCATCTTCGACATCATGGTCGGAGACGTGATGCATCTAGCCACCGGAGACATCGTGCCCGTCGACGGCATCTTCATTGAAGGCAGCTCTGTTATGTGCGACGAGTCATCCGCCACTGGAGAATCTGATCTGCTCCGTAAGACGCCTGCTTCGGATGTCTGGAAAGCGCTGCAGGAGTCTGACGCGGATGATACTAAGAAGATGGACCCCTTCATCATCTCTGGTAGTAAAGTTAATGAAGGAAACGGTAGGTTCTTGGTCACAGCCGTGGGCGTCAACTCCAGCTATGGCCGGATATCCATGGCGCTACGTACTGAGCAAGGCACGACTCCTTTGCAGAAGAAGCTCAACGTCCTGGCGGACTGGATCGCTAAGTTTGGAGCTGGTGCTGCGCTGCTCCTGTTCATCGTGCTCTTAATCAGATTTTGCGTCAAACTTCCTGGCAGTGATGCCAGCCCGTCGGAGAAGGGCCAGGATTTCATGAAGATTTTCATCGTCTCGGTTACCGTGGTTGTTGTGGCAGTTCCCGAAGGCTTACCTCTGGCTGTTACTCTGGCTCTGAGCTTCGCTACCGTCAAGATGCTTCGTGACAACAACTTAGTTCGCGTCCTCAAAGCGTGCGAAACCATGGGCAATGCCACGACTATTTGCTCCGACAAGACCGGCACTCTCACGCAGAACAAGATGACCGTTGTCGCAACCACGCTGGGAAAGAGCACAAGCTTTGGCGGTAACAGTGCACCTATGGACAAGGCTCCGGAAATTGACCAGGATTCCATAACTGTTCCGAATATCGCCCAATCGGACTTTGTTAACGGATTGAGTAAAGAGGTCAAGGACATACTGATTCAGTCCAATGCTCTCAACTCTACAGCGTTTGAAGCAGCGCAGGATGGCGAGGATACATTTGTCGGCTCCAAGACGGAAGTAGCTCTTCTCTCGTTCTGCCGAGACCACCTGGGAGCAGGTCCTGTGCAAGAAACCAGGGCTTCAGCTCACGTCGTCCAGGTCATACCTTTCGACAGCAAGTACAAGTACAGTGCTGTCGTAGTCAAGCTGCCCAACGGAAACTACAGGGCTTTTGTCAAAGGAGCCTCGGAGATCCTTCTCGCCAAATGCAGCAACACACTGGGCAATACTTCTCAAGGCGAAGCCGTATCCACAGTCCTGACTTCTGAAGACCGCGAATTATTCAATCGGATCATCAGCTCCTATGCTGGGCAGACGCTTCGCACCATCAGCTCATCATACCGTGACTTTGAATCCTGGCCACCCGAAGGTTTTGATACTAAGCAGGCAAACTTTGACACCATTCATGAGGAAATGACCTTGATTGCCATATACGGTATTAAAGACCCTCTTCGACCAACCGTTATCGAAGCCTTGGAAGACTGTCGTCGAGCTGGGGTTGTGGTGCGAATGGTCACTGGTGACAACATTCAGACTGGCACTGCCATCGCTTCAGAATGTGGAATCTTCCGTCCTGATGAAGGCGGTATTGCCATGGAGGGCCCGGATTTTCGCAGGCTACCACCTGGGGAGCTTAAGAAGATAGTCAAGAATCTTCAAGTTTTGGCTCGCTCAAGCCCCGAGGATAAGCGGATTCTTGTACGCACACTCAAGGAGCTAGGAGAGACTGTTGCTGTAACTGGCGATGGTACCAATGACGCCCCAGCTCTGAAGATGGCAGATATTGGTTTCTCGATGGGCATCGCTGGCACCGAAGTTGCCAAAGAGGCATCTTCTATCATCCTTCTTGATGACAAGTAAGTACATTTTTCGCAGTCTTTATGTGTGATTAGAGCAAGATTTAGGGTCAGGATTGGGGTTGTTTCGTTACAAAATACTGAACATATCTGCAGCTTCGCTTCAATCGTCAAGGGCCTCATGTGGGGTCGAGCTGTCAACGACGCCGTAAAGAAGTTCTTACAGTTCCAGCTGACTGTAAACGTCACTGCCGTCGTACTGACCTTCGTTTCTGCCGTGGCTAGCCCTACGCAAGAGTCCGTACTCAATGCCGTTCAGTTGCTGTGGGTCAATCTCATTATGGACACATTTGCCGCGTTGGCATTGGCAACAGATCCTCCCACTCGAAGCATTCTCGATCGTAAGCCCGACCGAAAGTCTGCGCCATTGATTACGTTACGGATGGCCAAGATGATTATCGGGCAAGCAATCTGTCAGCTCGCAATCACTTTTGTTCTTAATTTTGGTGGTCAGAAAATCCTCGGATATGACAGCTCAAAAGAGTCTATCAAGGAGCTCAAGACACTCGTCTTCAACACATTTGTCTGGCTGCAGATTTTCAACGAAATCAAGTAAGTTCACTCATTCAAAACTCGCGCAGGATGGCAAACCTGATACTCAACCTGTGATACTTTTATGTCCTTGTACGGATGTTAGTATCGGGAGGGTTTCCTGTTCTGCGTGTATAGAACCTCTTCATCGTTCTACATTTACTAAACAAACATCAGTAATCGTCGATTGGACAACAAACTCAACATCTTCGAAGGTCTCCATCGCAACATCTTCTTCATCGTTATCAACATTATCATGATAGGGGGGCAAGTCCTCATCATCTTTGTCGGCGGCGAAGCATTCGAAATCAAGCCCCTCAATGGCAAGGAATGGGGTCTTTCCATCGGCCTAGGTGCCATATCTATCCCCTGGGGTGCCCTCATTCGGCTTGTTCCTGATGAGCGGGTTGCTGCTTGCCTGCCTGCGTTCATCCGCAAAAGGTGGCTTGACCCCCCGGCTGAGGATGTTGACGTCGAGTCGCCCGACCGTGAGCTCGATGATGGTTTCCGTCCCCTTCGTGTAATGAGCTCCCTCCGTGGTCCTCGCGTCCAGCAGCAGGTTGGATTTAGAGAGCGCTTGCGTATGACGGCAGAGAGATCCAAGGCTAAAATAACTAGGCAGGAGCAGAGTGTGCCTAAGGTCGAAGAGCAAAGTGTGACAAAGAGTGAGGAGACGAAGGGCGACAAGGAAGCGACGGCGGCAATTGTCGAGAAGTAGCCGCTCGTTCGCAACTATCCTCCTTCCATTCAATTCGCCTGGGCCTCAAAGCCTGCATAGAATAGAAAAGTAAAATCGTTTTAGAAAGATACCGAAGTCTGATCTGTCAACAGCTCAGCAAAAACTAACTAACTAGATGACTCGTATCTTTCGCGTGACTGCTTGACGCAGCATTCTCATTCTGATCCAAAGGCGACCAAGGACCCGAAACATTACTCGATCAGCAGTTTGGCTTTCGACAGCTAAGAAGGTTGCGAAAGTGAACAGGAGCTGAGTGACTAGACAGACTGGTGCAACACGAGACGTTCATGATGACTCCTCCTAGGTAGACTGGGTAACAGACAACTCAAGATAAAAGTGGGACTGAAATCGCGGCACACGTAAGCCAATCACAGTGAAGCTAAAGCTGTTCCGGGGGAACCTCGTGAATTTCCTCGACTGACAATCTCTGGATCCTCTCCAATCTTGAACCGAAGGCCCAATCCGCCCGACTGCACGTCCATCACCACCCTGACGCCGCATCACAGACGCTCAATTGCGATCAACCGTCAAAATGGTCAGTTTTCAACCGGCAATAGGCTTCCGCCGGATGTTCCACCTGCTAATCGCGCATCAATACGCAGGCTCTCACTACCACCTTCTACAAGCAAGTCTCCTCGATACCGAACTGGAACGCGCGCGAGCGATTTTACTAATACCACTCGGGCTACCAGTGCTATGTTCCGAACGAACTACCTGATGCTTGCGGTCGTCTTTGGCGGTGGCTTCGCCTGGAACCTGTGAGGATTGATAGTCTGGCCTTCGGGCGAACGGGGGATCGGATGCTGACGAACAACACAGCGGCTTCAACACTGTTACGGACAAGGTCTGGGATAACAACAACAAGGGCGTACGTACACGCATTCGGGGTGTTTGGGGCTGCGCGTATGCTAACATGGCAATAGCGACAATGGAAGGACATCCGACACAAGTTCATCGAGTCGGAGGAGGCTGAGGATGACGAGTAAACTCAAACCCTACGGGAGGATTGGTGGACCAGTTCGTGAGCTCTGTGTCAGTAGCTGTGTACAAATTAGAAGAGCACTAGAGTCAGGATCACAGGCGTTTTCCTTCTACATTATCGTAGTGACGTCTCATCGTTGATATACGTGATGCATGACCACTCCAGCGATCCGCCGCTTCTAATACCCAATTCTCTTTTGGATAGCTTGGGTATCATTATTTCTCAGGGAGAGAAACTGAATTCCAAACGTAACAAAGCTACATGGTGATTATCTGCTTGCTTTATAAAGCATCAATCTTATTCCATGATTTTTGTTGGGCCATTCAAAGTTGCGCAGGCAGCCCGGTTTCTGACGTCGGCTCCTTCTGTAACCGAGGGGCGCTGGTACTGTGAACTTATAGCGGGCCAGACCTGATCACTCAGCAACTAACTTCGTCATGAGTCGAAGGCTTTGTACGCACCGTAAAGTCGACATCAGCCGCAACACTTCACTTCCGTCACTTGTGAGCATCGAATATTTGTACACTCGTCTCTTCGACTGGATCTTATCCGCTGATCTTGACGTTCTTTCGGCTACAACCGTCCGTATCTTCGTCCACCGACTCCGACGATTGCGGAACCCCACATACTCCGCGAACGTGATCGAACCGACGACAACACAGGCGCTGCAACCGATTTGGCGTTCGTTCATCGCTAAGGGTACGATGAGGCCTGGATGAGCATGGAGCGTTCTATGTCTACACAGGAGCAGCAGCTCTGTCAATTTTTGGCGGAGCTGCCTGCCCGCTTTAACTATCGCTACAACGAAGAAGCTTCACGGGAGCTGCTAAGAAACCTCTTCTGGTCTTTGGCCGGTGGAAACAATGATTGCATGCGACTTCTATTTCCAGATGGCAGGCCTGGAGATACGTTGAAGCTCAGCGATGCTCAGGGCGCGGTCGAGGGCGCCGAATACACCGAGGCAGCGCGCGGGAAGCGCTGCGGACACATCTTTAAACCAGGCGAGGCGTCCTACATGTGCCGCACTTGCGGAACCGACGAAACATGCTGTCTATGCAGTCGATGCTTCGATTCAACCGATCACACGGGACATATGGTTCGAATCTCGATCTCGGTCGGCAATAGTGGTTGCTGCGACTGCGGAGACGACGAGGCTTGGCGAACGCCTCTTTTCTGCACTATTCACTCCGATGTGCAGACGGCTGCCCAGAAGGGTAAGGAGAAGGAGGCCGCAGGTCTACCAGAAGACATGGTTAAGAATTTGCAAATGACAATCGGCCGGGTTTTCGATTACATTTGCGACGTTATATCGTGTTCCCCAGAGCAGCTGCGTCAAACCAAGACGAAAGAGTCGATCCTTGAAGACGAGCAGGCCTCTAGGCTATCATCAAACTATTACGGCTCAGATGCGAATCCTTGCAAAGAGTTCGCTCTGGTACTGTGGAATGACGAGAAGCACACGGTGCAAGAGGTTAGGGATCAAGTTGCCCGAGCTTGCAGGAAGTCCCGCCGTGCGGCCACCGAAAATGCCTGGGAGACGGACTCCCTTGGAAGAACCATCTTGACATATCTACCTGACATTGAGACATTACTTCAGATGTCGACCGTTATGGAAGCCATTAGGGTCACTGTCACGATTCGGTCAGCAAGAGACACTTTCCGCGAGCAAATGTGCGGTACTTTGGTCGAGTGGCTAAGTGACATATCTGGATGTACTGTAGGCAATGACAATCATATCCTTCGACGAACAGTTTGCGAAGAGGTTATGAAGCCTTGGCGGAAGGGGAGCTTAGCAACACACACCTTTGGATTAATTGACGATGAGGAAGAGGATGAGCAAATTCTCGAGTCACGCCATAGGTTCGATGGGATTAACGCACGCTTCATTATGGCACTGCAAGCTGCGGCGAATACCGGCACAGGTGTTGAGTTCGAAATTGACGATGGTGACGAGGATGACGAGGATGACGAGGGCGAGGATGATGACGCTGATGAAGAGGACGATGCCGATATGGACTTCCAGGAACACCGTTCACATTCTAGCTCAGTTGCGGCAGCGGACGAGCAAGACGACGACGTTATGATGGTTGATGCTCGTGGAGATGTTGGAGATGTTGGAGATGTTGGAGATGTTGGAGATGTTGGTATGAACTGGAGCCAGTCAGACCAGGCCTTGGAAGAAGACGAGGCCACCATGGCTGGGTACCCGCCGCCGCCGCCTCCCCCGGCGGCGGCGGCGGCGGCGGCGGCGGCTGCTACTGCGCGCGCGACCACAACTACAGCTACTACTTCAGGCACTCGTGATAGAGAAGGCACGCCATCAGACTCTGATACCGCCGAGCCCCTCATTGCTCCCTCTATCTACGCCAAGGCTAATGCTGAAATCCCCAAAACTCCTGGCAAAACAGAGAAGCTGACTCCGCGACCGGGGCGATACTGGATCGAGACGCCAGTAGTCTATACACAGCGCGAGAACGTACCACCAGCAGAGGATGTGTTCCGGCGAGTTCGTCTTGACTGGCTTCTTCTCTTCGACCTAAGGATGTGGAAAAAGGTTCGAAACGATCTGCGAGCACTTTACATATCTACGGTAGTCCAGATCCCTGAGTTCAAACGCGTGTTGGCTCTCCGTTTCGCCAGTCTCTACACAATCTTAGCCCAACTCTACCTGGTCGGAGACCGAGAGCCGGATCACTCTATCATCAATCTGTCCCTGCAGATGTTGACCACACCATCCATCACCGCAGAAGTGGTCGAGCGAGGAAACTTTATGACTAGTCTTATGGCTATTCTATATACCTTCTTGACAACCCGGCAAGTTGGCCACCCGTGGGACGTGTCTCCCGACGCTGTGTTAGCCTTTGAAAGTGGCTCGGTTACAAACCGTCGGATGTATCACTTCTATCAAGACTTGAAATATCTGTTTGGGGCGCCCCATGTTCAAGAGCGGATTAGATACGAGCCACGATACCTGATGCAGTTTCTGGATCTCGTCAAGCTTCACCAGTGCATCGGGCCTAATGTGCGCGCGGTTGTCGAGCATGTGGAATATGAGGCCGATTCATGGATCACCGCTTCCCTAGTAACACGTCAAATCAACCTTCAGGCTAGAAATCTCGTGGAAGCGTTCCGAAACTGCCCGGCAGATGAAATGCACTACCTACAGCGAGCGATCCGGTTCACTGCAAAGACGGTCGTAATAAACTCGATTGGTGCAGAACGACACAGATTCAAGCAGGGTGAGATCAAGGACGAAGTTCAGTTCAAGACGCTGAGCGACTTTGAATTTGACACCGAGGCGTCATCATATGAGGTTGTCAAATTCGTCGTGGAAAAAGATGCCATCAGCTTTCATCACGCGTTGCACTATACCCTGTCGTGGCTCATCGAGTGCGGGCGGTCTTTGCCAGCATCAACAGTTACGAATCTTCTGAGTTTCACAGCCCAAGAGCTAAAGTCCAAACCCAGACTGATGGGCAGACCGCAAGTGCCTCGTAAGAACTATAGTGCCGAGGACTATCTCATCGCGGTATTCGACTTTCCTCTTCGCGTATGCGCTTGGCTCGCGCAGATTAAGGCGAATATGTGGGTGCGCAACGGCATCAGCCTAAGACACCAAGCTAGCACATACCGAGGAGTTGGACAGAGAGACGTTTCCCATCACCGAGATATTTTCCTCCTGCAAACTGCCCTGGTTGTCTGCAATCCCAGCCGAGTTCTCGCCTCCATCATTGACCGGTTTGGTATGGAGAACTGGGTCAAGGGATTGTTTGAGCTTAAATCAGAGGCTCAGGATGACAATCAGCATCTAGATGTCGTGGAGGACATGATCCATCTCCTCATCGTGCTGCTGAGCGACCGAACATCCTTGATTGCTCCAGAAGATGAAAACAACTCCAAGCTTCTAGCCATGCGCCGCGACATTACCCACGTTCTTTGCTTCAAGCCACTCTCGTTCAACGACATATGCAACAAATTGCCTGAGAAGTACCAAGAACAGGAAGACTTCCATCGCGTACTTGACGAAATGGCCACCTTCAAGCCTCCCGAGGGCGTCTCTGACGTTGGCACTTTCGAGCTACGTCCAGAGTTCATTGAGGAGATTGATCCCTACATCGCACATTACAACAAGAACCAGCGCGAGGAGTCTGAGATGGCCTACCGCAAGAAGATGGCCAAGAAGACGGGCAAGAGCGTGGATGAGATTGTCTACGAGCCCAAAGCCCGACAAGTACCGTCGGGCTTATTTGAGAACTTGGGCGCGTTTACAAACACTGGGATGTTTGCCCAAATTATCTACTACGCGCTTCTGTATCCCCTGGTGGCCCCCAAAGTAACGCCTTCAATACCGTTTACAAGGCTAGAGACATTCCTACAGGTTGTGCTGCATCTCATACTGGTTGCCATCCTCGAAGATAAGAGTGACGAAGAGGAAGTCAGCGACGACCCACCCAAGTCGTTTGTGTACATTGCCCTCACACGATGGGCCCGCAGCAGCTTCATGCCGGAAGCGCCAAACGCCAGGACGATAGTCTCGCTGCTACACCTGATGTCTACTAAGGACGAATTCAAGGCTGTTCATCCGAAGATTGCCCTCATTCCCAAGCGTTTGAGACAGAGGCGGCCGCGTAACTTTGAGAGTGCTTATATGGGCCTCGGTGCCTCGCTAGATCGTATCAACACTGCTTCGCCAGCCAACCAATCTGCTGAAGAGGAACGTGAGCGAAGGAAGAAGGCAGCTCTGAGCCGCCAGGCTAAAGTGATGGCGCAGTTCCAACAGCAGCAGAAAAGCTTTATGGAGAACCAAGGTACTATTGACTGGGGCTCTGATGTTGACGAAGATGAGAACGAAGCCGAGCAAGCAGAAGACAAGAAGCACAACTGGAAATACCCTGTCGGAACGTGCATACTGTGTCAAGAGGATCTCGATGACCGTCGTCTATACGGAACGTTTGCTCTTTTTAACGAAAGCCGCGTCTTACGCCAGACCAACTTCGAGGATCCAGATTTTGTGCGAGAGGCATCCCAGACACCGTGCAGCTTGGATAGATCGGCAGAGGATCTCCGACCGTTCGGTATTGCTCATGAGAATAGGAAGATGGTCGAGAAGATCAACGCTCAGGGCGAGAAGTTCCTTGCTGAACGTCAAGTCATCGGCAAAGGTTTCGCTTCAAACCTGTCCAGAGCTGGACCAGTCGCCAGTGGTTGTGGGCACATGATGCACTACCGCTGCTTTGATGTTTACTACGACGCAACTGTTCGACGACATACTCACCAGATTGCCCGACATCACCCTGAAGATACTCGACGGAACGAGTTCGTCTGTCCTCTATGCAAGGCTCTTGGCAACGCCTTTGTGCCTATCCTCTGGAAGGGTCTCGACGAGTCGTATCCAGCTTGTCTTCAACCACAGGGCACATTTGATGATTTCCTGGAAAAGCAGATGGGGTCAGCGTACTGGATTGGTGGGAGCAAGGCGCGAGAGGACGACTCTACGTTCCCTGAGCTAAGCACGCCCAGTCTGCCTGGCAGCATTTTGGAGAACTTGTTGCCCGTACAAGCAACAATAGAGTCCATCTGGGAACGACAGGACTCAGACCCTCACTCATCAGCCGTAGGAACACCAGTCAGTTATGCCTTTGCCGATGATACGCCTGAGCCAGTCCAGGTTCCCCCACCTCCTCCTGCAGAAGGCGGCCAGGATCATACGCTCGCAGAATTATTGGCAGCTTACCGCCGCTTACGGGACACCTTTCGTGCCAATGGTCTACGCACTCGGCATGTCATCGACTCCAAGAGTGACGACGCGGACGACTTGAGCTCCAGTGATACGCTGGTTAAATCGGTTGGGTTTACCATCTCATCAGTCGAGATCCAACAACGAGGAGTGGAGGTGCAGCCGGGTTTAACTCTCTTAGAAGGCATTCCGGACCACATTGTGACGCATCTCCGCATTCTTTCCGAAACTGTGTCTTCCTACATCTCCATTGGAGCTCGGCAAGGCGGCACTGGAAGCGGCATCGATGCTGAGTTCCGCAGGGATAGCGAGAGACAGCACTGCCAATTGTTCATGTCGCGATACTTCGGAACGGGCACAGAATATGCCCGAAGGCCTCTGGACGTCTACCCACCCTTGTTGAGTCTGGATCCCTTTTTATTCTTGGTCGAATGTTCTTACGGTCTTATTCCGAGCCAGAAGGCAGAAGTCTCGCACGTCCTGCGACTCTGCTACCTGGCGGAGCTGGTAAAGGTCGTCTATCACATGGGCAAAAACATACCGGTGGCTCACTGGTTGGGTCGTCTCAAAGATCCGCAGACGCAAGACCCGGCCATCCGGAACTTTGCGGACTTCGCATTAGCCGTTACCACATGCCGGATGGAAACCCACGCCGCGCATTTCCCGGAACCGTCTGAGTATTATAGCTACATGCCTGGCTTCCAGCAGCCTGGCGTCGACACCCTCGAGAGTTGGTACACTTTTTCAAAGAAGTACGCCCTGACCTTCTTGAGAAAGAGTCTCATCTTCCTTTATATCAAGTATGGAGTAGACTTCAACAGCCATATCTCGCCAACGCCAGAAGCAGACGAGCTAGATCGCCTAACAGAGTCACTGCGCTTACCCAGCTTTGATGAGATGTGCGCAGCAGTTACTGATAACGCAGCGGCATGCGGCTGGTCCCCGATAACATCAGCGCTGGTGACTGGCTGGGTCAAGCACCAGGTTATGTGGCCCGGTGGCTACAACGGACTTCCTCCCTCAGCAATGCTCAGTCACCCCGGCATCTTTGAGCTGATCGGGCTTCCCAAGAACTACGATACGCTGATTGAAGAGTCCACAAGGCGCAGGTGTCCGACGACGGGCAAGGAACTCACAGATCCGGTCATCTGCCTCTTCTGCGGAGACTTGTTTTGCAGCCAGGGGACGTGCTGTCAACAGACAGACATGTCGTCTGATCGAACCGAGTATTCCAAGATCGGCGGTGCGCAACAGCACATGCGCAGGTAAGTCCCAGAAGATAGTTTGACAAGGCTGGAAGCGCACCATACTGACTAGCTGTCTCATCCAGATGCCAACGCAACATTGGCGTGTTCCTCAACGTTCGCAAGTGCTCGGTAGTCTACCTCTTCCGCCTGTCTGGATCGTTTACGCCAGCGCCTTATATCGATAAGTACGGCGAGACGGACCCGCAGTTGCGACACGGGAGACAGCTCTTCCTGAACCAGAAGCGATACGACTCGATGATTCGCAACACAGTTCTCAGTCACGGGGTACCGAGCCTGATCAGCCGGAAACTAGAGGCGGACATCAACAATGGGGGTTGGGATACTCTGTAGATGATACGATGAGGTGCTGGTGCGTCATGGTTGGTTTGCAGCATTGAAGCCTTTTGTTCTTGAGCGTCAATAGGGATGGGCTTTCGTGTACTTGACTATTTTACCCGGCAAAGCTAATTAGCTTATTGAATGAGCAGAACCACCAGAAAGGGCTGCGGACATATGCATATCCTGCAGCGATTACAGAAAGATCCAGCATGGCAGAACGGATTATAGAGGAAGTTCGAAAGAGAGCATGCCACGGGTACGGTGATAGGCCACAGTGTGAAATACGGTTTCAATGGTAAATCATACTGTTGCGAGTTGCAAGTTTAAACCAATCAGATCAAACGACTTGCGACGGAGAAGCTAAGCGCGCGTCTCAACCGCGCGGCTCGAGGCTCGGGTCGACCAGTGAGACCACCGACCACTGACCACTAGCCACTTGACTGTGACAGCTGGGCGAGAACTGGCAAGGGCAGAAGCAACCTGACCTGCAGAGACAGCCAACGTTATCTCTTTCCTCAACAACGCAAAAAAAAACGTGCCTTCTCAACCTCTGAAAACGTAGCCAATCTTGCCATAATTACGTGACGCGGGACGCAGTTTCCCATCATGGCAGGCCGACGATCAGGCCGCGCCGCCGCCAAGCGCGCTGCGGCTGCTCTAGGTGAGTAAGAGTGATGGGATTCTCCATCGCGCTCGTCCGCTTCATCCACCTTTGCTCCATGTGCGCACGCGCTTCCCTTTCACGACACGACGTAACCCCAGCACAACGCCAACTATCTCGTTAAGCGATTTTAATCCATCCCTCTTCTTTTTCTTTCTTTTTCTTTCCCCCCCAGGAAGTGTACCTAGCCTTGCATTGCGTTCGATCTGCGATTGGTAGCCACTATGGCTTCGCGTCCCAAGATTCGACTGAGGCTGACGCGTAGCTCCAAATCTACAGAGAGCACCCCGAAAGGCTTTGCTGATGTCGACGACGAGCCTATGCCCGATGCAGGCGTCTCTGCCGAGGCCGAGGTGCAGCCCGACAAGGACGACGACGACGGGGATCATGTAGAAGAGCCCAAGGACGAGTCAGCCGACGAGGATGACGAGGTAGTGATACCAGACAAGGAAGAAGAGGAGGAAGTCAAAGAGCCTGCAGCACCTCCTCCGAATATGGTACGGAGGAAGCGCTTGGGACGACCCCCCAAGAACCGACCTCCGGACTGGGACAATACCGTCATGGTGCCGGAGTCTGAAGTGACGCCGAGGCGACGTGGACGCGGTGGATGGAGAGGACGTGGCGGTCGCAAGGGCGGCCCAGCGGCGCCAAAGGCCGAGCAAGTCATTGATGCCGAGGGCACGATTGCTGAGATTGTCAACGACGAGTGTGTTCTGCCCGAAGATGCTGAAGGCGAGACAAAGGTCGACAAAGATGGACACCTCCAGGGCGGTCGCGAGTACCGTTGTCGCACGTTTACCGTCACGGGTCGCGGAGAACGACTCTACATGTTATCAACGGAACCAGCGCGATGCGTTGGCTTCAGAGACAGCTATCTGTTCTTCACAAAACATCGCAAACTCTACAAGATTATTGTCGACGATGACGAGAAGCGTGACATGATCGAGCGGGATATCATTCCGCATTCGTACAAGGGACGCTCCATAGGTATCGTCACGGCACGATCAGTCTTTCGAGAGTTTGGCGCTCGCATCGTCGTTGGCGGCAAGCGCATTATCGACGACTACAACGTGGCCCTTGCGCGCGCAGAAGGTGCTATCGAGGGCCAGCTTGCCGACCCGGACGATCGCTTCATTCCCGGCGAGCTGTACAACAAGAACCAGTATGTCGCGTGGCACGGCGCCAGCGCTGTCTACCACACGAATGTGCCCTCGGTACCGGTTCCTAGTGGAAAGGTGGTTTCTCAGAAGCGCAAAGTAAACGTCAACGACGTCAACTGGATGTTCGAGCATGCGCGGGAAGCTAGGTATGCACCCTCCTTCATTCTGCTTATGATCCCCTGCTAACCCCCCAATCTCTAGTACATTCAACGCTAGTATCAATGCCATTCGCCGGCTGAACAACGCAGGAGTCTACGACATTCATACCAATGTGATGCAGTACCCGAGGACAATGCAGCCTACGCGCGCCCGCATCGAGCAGGTTGCCCCTGAAGACGAGGCTGCCACGCAGGGCAGCGCCGTGTTCCCCCCAGTGCCTGTCAAGCTCGCGCGCAACTTTTACGTGGCCGATACCTATCTCCAAACACCATCAGCGGGAGGGTTTGTCGCGGCAGCGGATGATTCGGTGGACACCCCGGATTTTCTAGCTTCCTTCAACGGACTGAGTGCCGTGCCCGACGAGATCAAGAACGTGCTGCCACCCGACTGCCGCAAAGCTTTCGACACGGCGATGGGCAATGAGAAGGGTTGGCGGGAGTCTTGGGGGCCGGAGAGCGAGAAGATGTCGCGTCGACAGCCCGTGATTGACAAGGCCATTGTTCCTTACAGCATGTCGTAGCGAAACGAAAAAGGGCGGTCTCAGTACTGGCCACGAAGACCTCACTCATGCTATTTACAAGTAAGTAGGATATTAGGGAACGTCTGAGCCTGCCACTCACCAGCCACCATCCTCATCCTTCTCCGGTGACAGAGCGATAGGATGGAGGCGATAGAGGAACGTGTCTAGGGATGGTTTCCCCCCTGACAACGTAGATAATGAGCTTTTGGCAATGGAAAAGGCGTTGGGGGTCGCAGATATCACTCGGCTGGGGCGAATTGAATTACGAATTTTGTAAGAATTGGTGTTGGTTTCCAAGAGGACTTGCGCATAATAAACATTCGTCCTGCTACCTTGCTTTTGACACTATATAAATAACTCACTGCTACACTTTGGCTCTTGGTGATCTCAACTCCTTGTTCCGTCGAAAGGCCGGGTCTCCGAGTCGTATAATTAATTATTGGACATTAGTCTGACAACACCACACCTTACATCCAGTATACGGACTATAGTCAAACCGAGTTGAACGCAAGAAGCATCGCATCATCTGGCATTTTCTCTTTCCCGTCCGATATCGTCATCTTGCCCTCCGCCTCTCTCGGAATGCAGTCAGTGATGAAGATAGCCAAACCGAGTTGTCAGTCAGGATCGCCTCCTAGCATCTTCAATTCGTCTAAGCCACGCCGTCAGCAAACATATTCGTGCGTGAGTGAGTGACGACGGAACAACCGGGGCAACTCGCCGGTTCCCCAGTCCGAAACACTTGAAGAGCACCCGGCCGGTTCCAACCGGGGACCGACTAGAGCAGACTTGCAAAAGAGAGAGAAAAATATGACCGAGGGAGGGAGCAAGTTGTAACAAGAAAATTAGCGTAGGCTGGGCATTGGTGAACTTTTTTTCTTTTTCTTTCGCTTTCGCCCAGCATGAGCCGGAACGACTCCGGTGTCAGATGATATCGAAGCAGGCGTGAAGCAGGTTTCGAGATTTTTCGGTACAGTATGAGCTGACCAGGAGGCGTGAGCTAGTCGCTGTTAGAGTCCATCTCCAGGCAAATCAAATGAGTCGAGCTGGAGAATATCCCGCCCCCTTTCACACTGCAGGCAGACTTGGTAATCTGTATTCTCGTCACACCTCTCTCTCCCGGTCCGCTTTAGCCTACTGTACAACTCTCTCCAAGCCGTACGCACCAGTGACCGGAAGGGTCGCCTCTCACCCTCGTCAGCTTTCCCGTGCTAGCCTAGTACCAAAGCGCAGTACTTCGTACGTGGACGTAGATGCTTTGTCGCTTTTGTGGATAGAACGCCGGCATACTGGGCCCTCCCCGCCTTCGATTTGCACTGGGCGCCTCCGATCTCCCCGCTCGTCCAGCGGCGATGGACGGGCTATTGCGGCGAATTTTGTTCGGCGTTACAAGGAGGAGCCGCGGGAGCACGACGATTCTTTTCTTTTTCCCTGTTCCGCACATAGATTCGTAGAATCCATTCTGGCGACTGGACCAAGGGGCTGGGAGAGTGTGAACGACGGATACATCGAGATCGCTCGCACACCTTGCATGGTTAAAATCAACATACAGTACGGTAATACTTGGAGAGCTTGGGGCCTACTGAGAAGCCAATAAAGCAACTCGAAATCCTTCTCACGGACGCAGGTGCTTGGCTTGCATGCGAGAGCGGAGTTCATGCCGCATCTACTTGGTCGTGTTTGTATGGTCAAGAGCAAGATGGGCCCGCTCGAATGCTTCTCGATGCACATCCCGATGCAGGTCGAGACAGAAGAGGGGTTCAGGTAGTACTTTCTTCAGATGAGGTAATCCCTGATATGTGGATGACTCGTCTGCTGCTTCTTTGGGCTTGACAGGCCATCTGCAGTTATCGAGAGTAGTCTGTGTCTGATACATCCGACGATTTGGAGCAGGCCTCGGGGAGACGCGCTTGTCAGCAGTAACGAGGCTCACCATGTAGCTAGCTGATGATGACCTACCAATGACCTGCAATGTTGAATTACATGTGGAATGTCGGACCAAATCGGATAGTCATTACCAATCCAGGGTAGGTTAGACACCCTGTTTTGACGTTGTCCTTTCCCCTTCCCCGAGAACTTACATAATTAGTAAAACATTCTGCTTGTGCTGCCTGAAACCTCGAATGAGCAATATGCAACGCTGGGCGATGACATCCCGACTAGAGTAGTCTAGTCACCACCTAACAGCCAGCCGAGTATGCATGTCACCCATGGCCCCGTGCTCGTCCGGCCGCCCATCACCGAGAAGCCCAGCTTGGAAAGGCGTGGTGTTGTTACGTCCGCGTGGACCCACCCGATTCTGTAAGTATTCTATTGCAGTTTGTCTGAACAGCGGCATCTGTACGCAGTACAGGTGGCCAGTTTGTTGGCTTCCGCAACCTACCAGTTCATCGAGAGCGGCCCCCCTCCTTCACGCGACTGAAGGCGGGTTCCGGTTTCTTGCGGTGAGGGCGAGAGTACCGGCTATGGGATGCAACTTGGTCGAAAGAGCGTTGCGAGCGGCAAAGCTTCGATTGCAATGAAGTAATGAAGCGCGTGATTGACATGCGGAAACCACACCACGTAGATCTAAGGTGTCGTCATTGAACAACTCGAAGCCATTGCACCCTGATTCCAGCTTTCTCGATGCTTCGATATTCAAGGACCCTTTGATCTCTGCTGGTAAAGAACACGGCCCTCATTGGCTGTCGGGACCAAACATAAAACTCGAGCCGCACTTGGCGTTTCTAAGTCAGCGAGCCCCAGCGTCCCTCCTAACCGAAATACAGTTGCATTAGATCAAGGGAAGAGGATATTTTCACAAAGAGATGAACTATAATCATAGAAAGAAAGTCAACCGAGCCTAGTATTTACCTTTTAAACTTTGACCGCACGTACCTGGAAAGTCTCGCTTGACAAGGAAAACAGAAAAGGCTGGGTTGCAGCCGCCTGGTCGACTCGCAGTGCCCATTGACAGCATCACAACAAGCGTGCCACAAGCCGCGCCGGGTTCGTATCAACCTCGGTGACCATGTGTTTACTCTGAGTCTGGTCAGCCGTATCATGAGTTATTTGATTGATGATAATCAATTTCCGTGGGTGACGAGTACAACAATTGATTGGCTGTGCGAAGCTAATGAGCATCTCTCATTTTTTTCTCCCTTCGCTTTATTATTACCCGAAGCACCAAAAGCCAAAGGGCCCTTGCGCTAAAGCCAGGGGATTGAACTGCCTAGTAACTGCGTGTTTCTCGTAGCTTTGGGTGACCAGACAGTGGCGGAGCCGTGAAATGACCAGGGACGCGATGGGCGTTAATTGCTCATATGCGGGATATCGAGCGGTGGTCACGGTGGTAGGTGAAAAGGGGCGCTGCGATGGCTGTCTGGGCCCGAAGTTTGATTGATGCGGTGTGCACGAGTGGAGCTCTGAGGCATTTCATATCAGTCCCATCCACCCATAGCCTCTGGCGCTCTTCTAGGTCCTGTCAATGACTTGGTACGTCAGGTGAATCTGAAGACATGACGCGCCGTTTGAGATTGCAGGTTCCGTTTGACCATGTTTTGCATAGATTCGAGAAGATCGATAGACTTTCAGCATACGTGGCCAACCTCGTACCAGGGTATGGATTAATCTCTTGACCAACATCTCGAAGCTGCGTGGCTATGATGGGATTGTACCGTAAACAAAGCCCTATAAGCTGAGATGGTTTTCCATTTACGTAGTATCATCATCCCCAAAGTCAGGCGTGTCGACGAGGAAAGACCCCAAACGCTTGGGCGATTATGCATGCTGGACTGCGCGGAGGGCCGAGGCTGTTGGAGAGTTAGTCTGCTTCGGAATTGCTGGCGGCCGCACGTAGTCTGATCGACGGCGCGTGGAAACCCGGCGGTCAACTGGCTGTAGTATGCCTCTCGCTTCCACCCTGTAGAGAGTACTGCGCTGAAATTGGTGGTCTGCTGTGGCGTTCTGATTCTGGAAATCGCACGACGCAAAAAGAATGAGCAACCTTGGTTCGATGACTTGCCCCCCCCCCCCTTCAAGTTGGCCCACCGGCTGGCAATGGGTGACTTAATCATGGTGGAATTCGTGATGGGATAGGTTATAAGTAAGTTAGACGTTCTTGATGCGTACTGTGTGCCATGTAAGTTAGAACGTTCCATCTTACTTGACAAGTCATGCGTTTGTTGTTTTCGCTACTTCGCCTGTTCGCTGGTCGTCTGTTGTTAGGGGAATGCAATCCGGTACCTGGGTGATGAGACTGAACTCATTTCAGGATTCACCAGTGGAATCACTAATTAGCCGAAGAAGGCAAAGAAAGGAGCCTTCCCACCACTTCCCTCTTTGGTAAGCTGAAGCTGTTACAATATGATATTCTCTTCAGGAGGCTGGCAAGGCAAGTTGGCTGCTGGAGGCAGGATCTTGGACCAAAGTAGCCAGTGTGCCGGGCGATGAGATGAAGCCGTCCATGATGTATGTATGTGCTTTGCAGTAGCAAGACTGCCGCCCACAGTCTGAAGTACGATTGATGCTATTCGTCAAGGGCGGATTTGATGAGGTAACCCTTATGCGTCGTTGGCTTGCTACGAGAATCTGCATGAAGACCGAACCGCAAGCCGACGAGTTGAGATGGCAAATAGTGACGTCCTCCAACCACCAAGCATGGAAAGGTAAAGAATGACCACCGTAACTTGTGACGCGCGCCTGCTGAAATTAGGGCCTCGCCGCCCAAGTACTTTCCGCAGGAACCTTACAAGCCAAAGAAGCCTGCAGTTAGCGGCAACAAGGATGAAAATAGCAGTAAGTATACAGTCTTCAGCTAGCACCTATACACTGTATTCGTCTTACCCGACTCGGTTGTTCCTCCTCCGTATCCGTATCATCGTAGTGCCAGGCTCGAAGCTCAAGGGTCCGACTACTGTCCGTGTAATAGATGGGGGTGGTAAGTATTCCGTACCACACGCAACCACCGAGATCCGCCTATGCCGACTTGGCCGACGCGTACCGTAAATCTGGAGTCAACATCAGTCGAAAGCACCGACACCATGGAGTACAGGTTGTGGAGTACGAAGTATCCGAGCAGAAGTATCCCAGCACAAATAATACTTCTTGGCTACAACTTCGGGGGCTGGCGCCGAGAAGGACGCTTGGGTTGGAGGAAGGGAGTGGTTGGCTTGCTGACTGGGAGCTGCGGATCTCTTCAAGCCTTGTCGCCGTTGGTGCATTCACCCGCGCGATGTCAGCGTTGAGAAGTAGTGGAGTAACAACAGGGGCACCCCTTCGCCCCCTCCGGCTTGGACCACAAACATGGTCTCAGCGCCTGAGGACGTGGCTCGTGAGTGGTCAGGGAAGCCAGGAATAGAAAACATGTGTCTAGGAAAATGAGAGCAATGAGAGTCAGGCGAATGAGCCGGACTGGAGAGGTTAGCCTTAGATGGTCTGTCAGCTTTTTACTTGGCGTTAAAGGACAAAATGGTAGCAGTCGGAGGAAAAGAGTTGTGGGGTTGAGAATATAAAGGGAGAAGATAAGAATGTCTGGAACAGAAAAAGAGAAGGAGAAGAAGAAGGAGCAGAAGACTAAGAAGGAAAAACCAAAACCATCCGTTAAAGAATGAATTGGGACCGAAACTCGAGGTAGAAATCTTCGAATGCACCGGAGCAGGTGTGGAGAAAGCAACTGCAGGCCCGCATCCTCAAACAGTTAACCCGTGGGTACCACGTTGTTTAGCGAATTGGACCCTGGAGCGAGTTTTGGTACAGCAGACGCCTATCATGGGGAGCGGAATATTATTAGGTCCTTGAGATCGACATTTCGCAACGTGCTGTACAAGACTGAGGGTTTTTTCTTTTGTCTTTAATGATGCGAAAAGACAGAGAAGTTTAAGCAAAAATATTGCTTGTAGCAACAGTAGAATAAGAAGAAAACACAATGCTTTGCCAAATATTGAGTTGCAACTTATGACACAACCTGTGACTTGTTGCTGGCCTCGCCAAGGTGGTCGACACCAAAGTCATGAGAGCAAAAGGACCTGGTACCCCGGTACAGGCAAGCCTGTAGGAGATATCTTGTCACGCCTGTTCAACCTCTCTGGGACCTGGCACTCCTGCACGGGTCTCTTAGTGGCCAATCTAGACCAATACCTCGATCGCTTTTCCTAATACTGAACGCGGTAGACAAGCGACAAGTGACAGACAAAAAGCTGTGCAGTGGAGGAGAGCTTTGCAGGTAGAGAATAGCTCTTCAAGCTTCTCTGTGCAGGACAAAACGTACTTGCACGACAATCTGCGCGACAGGTAGCTCCAACCTCGAACCGAAAACTCTCGACGGAGTATCCCTCCCATTCGTTGCTATCCCTTTTTTTCTTTCCTTTTTTTTCTTTTTCGGGCGCTCAGCCTCCGTACCACGCTTGCCTCAGGCCCTATTACGCTACGTACCGCTAAGGCGGGTTCAACGGGGGGGTGTGCGACACCCACATATTCTGGGCGCACTTTCACTGGACAACGGACGCACATACGTACTGACATGTAGCGTTGTGTCCAGGAGCTTATACCTGCACGGAGTACAAGCTCCCACCTAGGCTCCACGCTTCCACCATTGACTGACTCTGCAAATCCTGCCTTCAAGCCCCCTCGCAGTCCGGAGTTACGCACCTTGTAGGGCACCTCGTAGGATGGTACCTCTGTACTTGCTGCTGGATACTAATCCTTCGACTGGCCACGCGCCCTCCACTTCTGCATCCCCGTCTCCATCCACATTCATCCCCCATTCATCCCCGATCCGCCCTCATCTCCTTCATCCTCTTTCACTCCCCCAATTTCTTTCCTTCTTCCTCCCATCCCTCTTTATTCTCTCTCTCCTCCACGACAACTTCCGAATCCTCCCAACCCTCGACAACAAGTCACGAGCCACCTTCGGCCCGTCGACGTTAGGATTCAGGTCTTTTTCGCGCGAGTTCCTTCCTGGTCGTAGCCTCTTCAGTTTCACTGCTGTAGGGCACTGCATATCTTGCCTATGGTCCTGTCAATCGTCACGACTCACGCTTGAACGTCCTCCTTTTGAGTAGGACCCTTTGAGTAGGACCCTTTGAGTAGGACCTTTTGAGGACGCAGCTCTCGACCATCTCTCTCCCCCTCTTGTCGACAAATTTTCTTTCTTTTGGTAAGTCACCAGCTTGTACATTCGCTCTTCACTCGTCATCGTTGCCCTAAGAATGTCGCGTCCATCATCGACAAGCGGCGAACCATGGTCCATCAGCGTCATACCCTCAACATCCACCTGTGACTATTCACCAAAATAGTGGCTCGGGTTGTTAGTGGAAGGCGTTGGTACACATTAGTGATCAACTTGGAACTCAATAGCTCCTTGAGGCAGGACGGCACGCTTCAAGTTTCCTATTCGGATTTCGTTTGAACGGATCATCTTGGGCACACAACGGATACTGTGAAAGGCGGATCATTCGACGCTTGGTGTTTCTGAGGCTAATCTTCCGCACAGAATTCGGTATCCTTTTCGCCGATCACCGTTACGACAGACATCGACTTGGAATTTGTCCAGTTCAGACGATTGCGACAGCATCATTCGAGTTTTCGCTCTACCTCCAGTCGAGCACCCTCTGTGTATCTAGGACCGACATCTTGACAACGCTCAAGGTTCGAACTGCGAATTGAAGATCAACGAAAATATCGTTCTTGGCGCCTTCTGAGATTGGGGGTTTGCAATACCTGGCTTTCCAGCTTTGTTATTGCTTCCCGATACTTTTTGCATCCGGCAAAGGTCTCTTGATCTTCGTCGGACCCCCTCCCATCAACCTTCATCATGCCCGGTGGCGTCTGTGCCGTCCTCGACTATGAGGTCGACATGATGGCAGAATACGTTGCTGATATGGCAACCCGGGTTGTCACTCCCGAAGCTACCGTAACCTCGCCCTTTCGCAGGTTTGTATCTCAGATTCTTACTTCCACTCGACTCCCGAGTACCACGATTCTCCTGGGCATGAACTACCTAGCCAAGCGAATCAACACCATGAAGAACCAGGGCCCTTACAAGGCTTCTGAGGGCCAGGTTTGGCGTTACCTCACGGTGTCCCTGCTCTTGGGGAGCAAGTTTCTTGACGACAACACCTTTCAGAATCGCTCTTGGTCGGAAGTCAGCGGCATTGATGTGTCAGAACTCAATTCTCTCGAGTTTGAATGGGTCGAGTCCATGAATTGGCAGCTTTACGTCAATCTGGATGAAAGCAAGGACTACCAAGCCTGGCTCGAAAACTGGCGTGACTGGCTAGATTTGAAGAAGCGACAGGCTGCTCAGGTCAGCCGCGAGAAACTGGCCTCTCTCGTACCCGCCATCGACACCGAGGTCGCGAGGTACAGCGGACATCACCGCTTGTCGCCTCACTCACGTTACCTTCAGGAACAGGTTAAGGAGTACGAGCGCTACCAAGCTATGAAGGCCCAGCAAGGCCAATACCGCTCATGCGAGACTGGCTGGTCCCAGAACCCGTGGAGTGCTCCTCTTACTCCACCAGACTCTGGTTATGGCACGCCCGAGTATGCCATGTCCGCGACATCGAGTAACGCTCATTACAATGAATGGTTTTCGCAGGCTACTGCTCGGTATACTAGCCGATACCCCCAGGCTCCGGCGCAAAACTCATTTTATGGCTCCCGCCACAACAATAGCTATGCTGGCCACAACCCATACCACCAACATAACATTTGGGAGGCGAGCCTGGCCGATCACGGATGTGTGGATCCTCTGAAACAGCAGGTGCCATACTTCGTGCCTCACGGATACAGCCAGCCTGTCATGGGCTAATTCAAGCCAACAAAACAAAAAACAATGAAGTTAGACATTTTCTCCTTAATCAAGAGACGATCTCACTTGCTACGAGCGAGTGTTTTCTATTCAACAAAAAGCAGGATCACATTCTTACGGTTATGATTTTCCTTCCAGGGATCCGAGAACGACACCCGCACCTTTTGATACCCAGGCACGACAAAAGATTGTTCACACGATGTTCTTTGGGCGGATTTGTTATTCCAATTTGATCACTCGACGCACTGCAGCTGGGGGGGCGCAATCACAATTTGCGACCCTATTTGGTGTTGGCGATACATTCAGCGTCAACTGATCGACTCGGCAACGGCGAGAAATTTTCTATTTCTTTCTAACAACTCATGGTTACACGGTGTTTTGGGATTTGATCACACGCAAATTACAACTTCGATTCTAGACTGCGACTTCCATACTTACAATGATCCTTTTGGCAGCCTACGGCGATAATCTCTGCCACTACCTGTTGGATCATCGGGAGATACTTGCTGCTACTTTCCGGCGCGGCTGATTCTGCCCGGTTAGATGGGAATAGATCCTGTTGCCGATTTTCACGAAGCCCTGCGCTCTCTACGTTTTCACATACGAACCTCGAAATCGAGTAACCAGCTGCATACAAACGTACGGCAAGTTCTGATCGCGCTCTGCAATCTCATTTGTGCGCTTCGATTTCACTTCTATGGCGTGGTTCGAGTCATCTCACAGATAGTTCCTGTTCTTGAGATGGATGCGGGATATGTCTTACAGCTGAGATTGTCCATGCAGTTGGATTGCATATTTCTTCATGGATGGGACGCGATGGCATGTGGAGCGCTGCGATCCCGACAAAAGTTTCCGGAGTAACATCTCTTTTTTTTCTTCTGGGTCTGATGGGCATTCGCTTGTAGCGGTGGTAGCCCTTTCTTCTTTTTCTTCTCTTTACTTTTATTCACCATTTGCGACGAAAACGGTTCAATACGATTGGGGTTATTTGCATTGCAATCAGCGGGTTAAAATGGGGATCAGTTACGGGTTTACTACTATATTGGGGTTTATGTAGGAGGTCTTCTGTTTAGGGGTTTACTTTCCTTCCCCTCGTCCTTTCTTCATCCTTTTCCTTCTTGTCACATCTAGCCTTTTGCTTTTTCTTCTTTTCTCTAGGTTCGATCTGGCGCCTTGATTCTACAACCTCTTGAAAGAGTGTAGCATCGAGTCTTCTTTGTCGTTCCGGAGGCTGTTTTTAACTCACGAATTAGACGTTTCCGTTATGGGTTGGCATCGGGTAGAGGGCTCTACTTCTTTTCGGGTTGCAGGTTCTTCTTTGAGCACCGCTTTGATGGGTGCGCGAAATTGACACGGGAGTTGTACCTCTGAAAAAACAAAACAAAACAAAACAACAAAACAAAAACGGCTTTAGAATTGGGGGCACGTCTGTTTCTCCAGTTGATAGGGACTTGTCCTGGATTGGAAAATCGAAGTACATGCAAAGGGAGTGGAATTTCGAACATGGCAGGACAACCGGCATAATCTGCTCAGAGTTGCAGCCACGGCAAATTTGAGTTATGCCCAAGGCCTGAATGGACAGATATGGGACAACCCATCTTTGGCGGCTTGGTTTATTTCTCAGGCGTTGTCAGTTCAGTTGATATGTGTGTTCTCTGATGCTGTTGAATTGCGCGGACTTCACTGGTCAGTTTTGCTCTCTAGCAGTGCCAGTATAGCATGACCTCTCATAGCCACAATCACTACTTAGGTCAGAAATCAAACCATACGCGTTGCGCGACGTGCATTATTTCCACTTCTGCGATGGTAGTGTCGTGTAGAAGTACCAGTCACAATCTCAGTCAACGTTGAACTTTGCACGCCTAAGCTCGTGTCTCGGCTTTTATCTAGAGTATAATAGTAGTTGTACTGTGAGTTGACAGAGCGGCTGATTTTCGGGAGAGTCGCCAAGATCATGACCTGGAAGAAGTTTGCGTTTGTTCCGATCTGATTCAGTGGAAACTGATGTGGCCAGAAGTGTGAAGTCTATCTCTCGGTGGGAACCGCCATCCCGGTCCATCTCTTTGACTTTTGACAAAACGTATTTCGCACCTCCTACCCAGCTACTCTTGATACGACCATGTCCGACCGTTTCGTTTCGGGCGGCACCATCAGTTCCAGTGGAGAAGTCTCCAAGGACGTCCCATCTGCCGAAGTCAGCGGCAGCGCCGCAAGGCCGGCTCTGAATGATGCGAAGGCAAAGCAATGGGAAACGGTGCAGCAGGAACTTGAAGCGGAGCGCCGGCGGCGTGAGGAGCAGCGCGTGAAGGCAGCAACGGGCGAGGGCGAGCAGAGCTTATATGACATTCTACAGGCGAACAAAGGTGAGATGCGGAAGCCCTATGAGCAACACACGCCTCGGCATGAGGGATAATGTTGAGATTTTTCGAGGCTGACGCGGGACACAACAGCCGCCAAGCAAGCCGCATTTGAAGAACAAAACAAGCTGCGCAACCAGTTCCGCGCGCTCGAAGACGATGAGGTGGATTTTCTAGACGAGGTAGCTGCCAAGAAGAGGCAGGAGGAGGAGCGTGTGCGTCGAGAGACGGAGGAGGGCCTGCGGGCGTTTCGACAGCGGCAGAAGGGAGATGCTGTCGCGACTTCCGACGAGAAGGAGGGCACAGAGGGAGTGGGAGGCGAAGGCGAGAACGAAGCTTGGGGTACGGGGCGGAAGAGGAAGCGTGTGAAGGATAGGGAGGCGAAGGGGATAAGGAGGAGGACTAGTATGGGGGATGGGCAGACGGAGAAGAGTCAGGCCGATGCCAAACAGCAAGTTGATGAGACGGGTGATGTGACGGGCGAGAAGACGAGGAAGAAAGGCGCGGATGAGGGGGATAGAAAACCTGCCGAGAGTGGGAGTCTGCCGACGAAGAAGCCTTTGGGGTTGGTGGGTTATTCTTCCGGGAGCGACTTAGAAGATTGAAGGGATAGCGAAGCCGTGATTGATACCCTCACCTTGCCTCTCTATCCTTCTTTACTAGTCTAGTGTGCTTAATTAAATCTTCCGTGACGCATTCGTTATAAGAGGAGTGAAATGCTATACATCGTAGACTACGGTATCGTAGAGAATCTTCCTTCGCTCTATACAAGGACGTACTTTTCCAGCCAGCCATCCTTTATTCCAACCCTGATACCGACATTTTGATATACAAGAAGGGTTCATCGTTACCCCACATCCTCACAACCTAACCACGTTCTAAATATTGTACAAGCTTATACACAGATCGTCACTCCATTACTCGTCGTTCACGTTTCCCACGTTGGGCCGCATGGGCTTAGCGTTCCACGACTCGGCACCCCAGCGCCACACGCTCCGCAGGCTGCCCTTGATCCAGCCCTCAATCTCCTCTTCGGGCACCTTCACGGCAGCCGCGCGTGCCTCATCCTCGGGGGTAAGCTCGAAACGACGCATGCGCTGCGCGATTCGCGAGTCCAGCACGATTGGTGACGCCCATATCTTCTCCTTGGCGGGCGCGGTGACGGCAGGGCTGGCATCGCCGTCGGCCTTGACCTCCTCATCGTCGGATTTCCACACCGACTTGACCCAGTCGGCCTCTTCCTGACGCAGGGCGAGCTGTTGCTCAGGCTCGCCCTCGACATCGCGCCACTCGCGCGATTCTGCGGCGAAGCACACGGCGGCAACTTCTCGGCCAATATCGTCGGCGAGCTTGCGGCGGTTGAAGAAACGACCGAGGCGGACAAAGGTATGGCGGAAGCCTAGGCGGTGGGGAAAGGCGATGGCGTTGGAGGGAGAAAATTCGTTGGGGATTTGCGCGGGGAGGCTGGCGGAGGCATAGTCGGAGGTCGAGTTGTAGGGGGGCGGTTGCGGCGGTCGCTCGGGTTTCTTCTCCTCCTTTTTCTTTTCCTCGACTGGCTTGACGTCGGCCTCAGCTTCCGCCGCCTCGAATTTATCGGCGGGCGGCACATCGTCGACGGGAGCCGTCTTGGGCTCTAGCTCTGGCTTGGGAGGAGCGTCCAGAGGTCCCAGCCAGCCTTCGTGTAGGCCTCGAATGTATTCCTTCCAGGCGTGTCGCCCCACGATGATGTCGCCCTTGACGCCTTCGTATTGTGGCACGCCCATTCTTTTCCGCAGCTTCTCAAGAGAGTCATCTTCCGTCTCTGCGATCTCTTCACCCGGACGCTCACTTTCCCTCCTAGATCGGCGAATCTTCTCGGCGACAGCGGCGCGTACATCACCCTGTTGCCTCCCCTGAATAAACTCCCAATCCAGGCCCGAAGCCGAGAGGACGGGCTTGGCATACTCGAGAAAGTGGTCTTGCGCAACGCGCAGGCCGTCGCCTGGGGGCGCCTCGAGGTAGATGGTCAGTTTCCGGGGCAGCTGGTTGGGGTTGCCAATGGGCTCCGTCGCGAGGTGAGAAACGGCGTGCCTCCACTTGGCCGTTGCTCGTTTCTTCTCGCGCCTGTCGTAGACGATGGCGGCGCTGATACTGCCAGTCACGGCCCAGAATATCATCCAATTGCGCGAAGGGAGCTTTCGGGGAAGGTTGGGGATGCCCATCATACGGAATACCGGGTTTGGCGCCTTGGGAGGAGTAGGAGGCTTGTAGGTTGCGCCGGCGCCGGCTGGCTGAGAAGGGGGATTGGGTTCGGCCATTTTCGGTGCTGATCAAATGGGCTCTCACGAGAAGAGATTTATAGAAACCAACAGCTCGGAGCTTGGGTTGAGTTGTGGTTCGTCCTGGGGACGATTTTTGGCTGAATGGCCGTCGTTTGCTGTAGTACTGTTGGAGGTCCCGGTTCGGACCCTGGGAGAAAAATGGCTACGATAAGGATGCGCGACGATAAGACCGGCACGGGTTTATCCGGGGGTTACTTTTCTCCTGGGGCATCATTATTGTACTATGAGCTTCGAACGCGAACCTAGGAGAGAGCGTTGGACATGACCGTGAAAATTCGTAACTAGATGCACTTTTGGTTTGTTAGACACTGACACATTTCGAGCGTGGTTCTCGAGCTTTCTCCTTGTCCTTTTTCGGTCAAAGAATCGAGCATGAGGCGAGCATAAGACGTGCAAGGCTCTACTACCTGTGTCAACCGTGGCACGGTTCCAGAATAGCACTTGTTGACATCACAGCCTGATACTCGAATGCCATGTGGGAATCACATGCAAAAGATGCATTCGTTGCATGGCATGTTATGGAGGCTGCACCTTGTACCATGGACGAGCTTCCGAGGCTGGTGCGGCATTATGTCCAACTGGGAGATGTGGGAGAAGGGGTGGAATTAGCCCGTCGAACTCGCTGCTTTCCACAGTTGATAGACCTCAAGCTACAACCACCGAAGCCATCGTAACATCTCACTGTTTAGTGCTGTGCCGTTCCGAGTGCTCGTGTGTCACTGTTGTGGGTTTCGGACTCTTCTAGATGTCGTACAGAGATCCTCCGTCCTGCAAGTGACAGGTTGACCTGCGACTAGACCGGAGACCAACACTTTTTGGTCATGGCTGCAAGGACTGGATGACCGGGAGTTCGTACTGTGAAGTTATCAGAAAGTTCAGACGTATGGCCTGTGTCCTCATGATGCAGGCGCCTAACAAATGAAATGAAGGGGGAAGTGTTCTTACAGTGCCCTATCCGGACTGATTATGTTCGATCTTAATGAGATCAGCCTGTGATGAATTGTTGTTGAACCATCCAACGTTCAGTTGGCTAGCTCCTGTGATTCTTAGCTTTTGCTCTCTTTCTTCAACATGTCAATTACTTAACGGTGGATGGTATTCCAAAGACAGCTGTATGAATCTGATCATTCCTGAAGCAGAGCCCCTGAGCCAACACTACAGAACCTGGGCCTAACCTCACACTCCTTTTAGGCGCCTCCCACCTTCACGCTGGCTCACTGAGCCATGAGCGCCACGACCACTGTAGCCACAGCGCTAGACCACACTGAAATCCCCTAGCATTTCCTTCACCCCACCTCACAAGCCTACTGCCATGGCTCGAGCTCCTTGTCTCAACGTGTGCCTGGCCGAGCTAAGGAGATACTTGCTCTAACTACCAGCAGCGCTAGTTGATTCAATGTACTTCATCATCCCGTGAAAGCTCACAACGGAGTCCATGCCGCCTGCCGTCGCCCTTTTCGACCCCCCTCAAACCCCCCAAAGTTGAAGCCCGCTCTACACGTTTCGAGTCGGGCTATCTATCTACTTTCTGTGTTTCCCTCTCACTTTCTTCATTTCTTGGGGGATTCTCTTTACGGGGTTTGTAACGTTCTATCACCACGGATTGTCACTTTCTTGCTGGGTCTATAGCTGTTCGCGAACTCCTTGGTCACCCATAAGGTAGTCTCCTGGCCCGCTATCTATCGAACCCCCCCCCGTCTGTTTCTCCTCCACCCCTGGTTGTCGGACCTCTCCTCTCCTCTCCTGGATCTCGCCTCCCATCTTTCTTCCTTCCTCAACCCCGGCTAGCCTTACGGGACGAGAAAACAGCAGAAACACCTTCAAAATGGGTGACAGCAACCGTCTGCATCTCAACTTTGGGAGCAGCAACGATCGACTTGGGGGCTCCGATCGAGGAGCGTACCCAACGACGCCCTCAACCTTCCCTCAGCCCGTCTTTCCATCCAACTCTGGCCAACCACCCGCGGGCGCGCCTCAACAACAGGCATATGGCGGCGGTTACGCTCCCCAGGGCTACTTTGTGCAGAATCAATATGCTCCTCAGTTTCAAGGCCAAGGCCAAGGTGACTACAATGCGCAGAATGCGGCCTACCAGCAGCGATCTAACACACCTGGTACAAACGACCCCAACACCGGCCTGGCCCATCAGTTCTCCCACCAGAACCTCGGAGGCGCTCGATCGCAAGGCTATGGTGGCAACCGAGGGCCTGCGCCTGCTCACCGACCAAGGACGGCTGGGGGTTCCAGCCAGCAGCAGGCCTATAACGGTTACGCGAATACCCCTCCGATGCCAACGCAGAGCTCTGCTTCCGGCGTGGAGTTCCAGCAAGCCCCCGAGCGAAACCCCGACCGATATGGCCCCAACGCCAACAGCAACCAAAAGAAGTGCTCTCAGCTAGCGGCTGACTTCTTCAAGGACAGCGTCAAGCGTGCTAGAGAACGTAACCAGAGGTGGGCCTTTCTATGCCAAGCTTTGACCTGGAAATAGCACTAACCAACATCTTTTTGACCTTGACAGACAGAGCGAGCTTGAACAAAAGCTGTCAGATCCTAGCCAAAGCTCCGGAAGGCGCGAGCAGCTCTGGTCAACAGCCGGGCGGAAAGAGGGCCAGTATTTGCGTTTCTTGCGAACCAAGGATAAGCCCGAAAACTACAACACCGTCAAGATCATCGGAAAGGGAGCCTTCGGAGAGGTCAAGCTGGTGCAGAAGAAGGGAGATGGCAAGGTCTATGCTATGAAGTCTCTCATCAAGACTGAGATGTTCCGAAAGGATCAGCTCGCTCACGTTCGATCTGAGCGTGATATTCTGGCAGAATCCGACAGTCCTTGGGTCGTGAAGCTGTACACGACGTTCCAGGATTCATACTTCCTTTACATGCTGATGGAGTTCTTACCTGGTGGTGACTTGATGACCATGCTGATCAAGTACGAAATCTTCTCCGAGGATATTACGCGGTTTTATATTGCTGAGATTGTACTCGCTATCGACGCTGTTCACAAGCTGGGCTTCATCCATCGGTATGCCTCTTTCCCCCCTCCCTCGCCATCATCTTAACATGACTAACACGGGAAATAGCGACATCAAGCCCGACAACATCCTCCTAGACCGTGGTGGTCACGTCAAGCTGACCGACTTTGGTCTCTCCACAGGCTTCCACAGGCTTCACGATAACAACTACTACCAGCAGCTGCTGCAGGGCCGTTCCAATAAGCCTCGCGACCGGACTTCGGTCGCCATTGACCAGATCAACCTTACGGTCAGCAACCGATCTCAGATTAATGATTGGCGACGATCACGAAGATTGATGGCCTACTCTACTGTCGGTACGCCTGATTATATTGCCCCTGAAATTTTCACAGGTCAGGGCTACACTTTCGACTGCGATTGGTGGTCACTAGGAACAATCATGTTTGAGTGTCTGGTCGGCTGGCCTCCATTCTGTGCCGAGGATAGCCACGACACGTACCGCAAGATCGTCAACTGGCGGCAGACTCTATACTTCCCTGACGACATCACACTGGGTACCGATGCCGAGAGCCTGATCCGGAGGTGAGTCATCTAGCTTGTACGTTTCCGTTGTGGCCTTTACTGACATGTTCTAGTATGGTCTGTAACACTGAGAATCGACTTGGTCGTGGTGGTGCCCACGAGATCAAACAACACGCCTTCTTCCGCGGCGTCGAGTTTGACAGCCTTCGCCGCATCCGAGCGCCGTTTGAGCCTCGCTTGACCTCCAACATTGATACCACCTACTTCCCCACCGACGAGATTGACCAGACCGACAACGCCTCTGTTCTCAAGGCGCAGGCTCTCCAGCAGGGCCGCACTGGCCCCGTGGAGGAATCTCCTGAGATGAGCCTGCCCTTCATCGGTTACACCTTCAAGCGTTTCGATAACAACTTCCGATAACTATAGAACTACGGGAGGATGTCCTAGTGAGATTTGGATGACCAAAGCGCTGCTTCTAATGTACAATTCATATGTCGAAAGTAAGATCGGATGCGACAAGGGCATTTACAAGGTACAAGGGTGGAGAGAGCGGCAGAAGGCGATTTGCTACACCGGCCGGGTCCTCTTGCTGCGTTTGAAGATGCTGCAGACATTTCGTCTCGCTTGTAGTCTAGACTCGTCTTGATACTCGTACCACGGTACAGACTAAATAGGTGGCCTGACTCAAAGATCCTATGGCTACTAGAATGAAGCGACAATCCATGTTCCTAGGCCTGCAAGCATACAGCGGCAGATAGATGATGATTGTAAGATAATATGGTGACACAGGCGAGCTTGGCCTACTTCTCCGGATCTAGCTGATACAGATGCTCGCTTCTAAAATACATGCTGACGTACGAGATGCATAACACAGTCCATTCTTTAAAGCAGGGTCGCTCATTAACTAACATCTATCACGCCCTTGAGCGTGCAGTCAGTAAGAAGCCCCTTGTGATTTGTCAACATGGTATCTTACTGTGGTCCAATTTTGGTCTTAACTCCATGCTATAACCCTTACGCCATACTCCTCAAACCCTGTTTTTCTTCTTCTCAAGTGCTTGTGAATTAGCAATCTTGATGCTGGGTGGTGCGGCATGTATTCTCCTCTCAAACCCTTGCCTTGGCCTACACGGTCCATCCTGACGTGTATCTCTCATCTCCTCGCCGTCAATCCAGGCGCAGCGTTGAAACGCTCCTCGCGCTCCGTCATAAACATAACCTGAATCCAGTACTCCTTCGAATCAGGATCCCAAAAGCTAAACTGCCTATCCTCGCGCTTATCCAGCTCGCGCGCAGGGATCTTGAAGCCGACAGTCTCGTAAGGTTCAGCAGCGACGAGCAGGTACTGGAAGTTCTTGTCGGGCTCCTCGACATGCTGCGTGAACGCGTTCATGACCTGCCACTTGGGACTCGTCTCGGGCGTCGCATCGGGGTACTGCAGCTGGAAGAGCAAGCCCTGCTGTCTCGAAACAGGATCGCGAATCTTGGTGATCTTGTATCCCGGTCGCCCGATCTTGACGAGATTCCGTCGCGTGACAGCAGCGGGCACGCCGACAGGCAAGCCAGTGGCGGGATCGACCTGGTTCTTGCCCTCCTTCTGCTCGCGCGCGGCGCGGCGGGCGAGGTTGGTCTGGTGCTTCTTGCCCTGGGTGTGGGCGAGGTAGGAGCCGTCGTTCTGGTGGACGGTCAAGCAGAGGCGGCACTCGAAAGAGCCGACGTGATTCTTGAAGAAGTAGGGGTCCTTGTCGAGGTCGATGGTTTCGAGGGCGAGTTTTCGGAGACGTTCGCGACGGTCGGCGTTGGAGGCGGATTGGGAGGCGACGCCGCCACCGCCGAACTTGACACCTGCGCGGTTTTGACGATCCATGCCGTGAGCGCTTCTCTTTGTGTGTTACGGTTGTGGTAGTGGAGGCGTATGCGGTCGTGAGATCTTACAGGGCGTGGGTCAGGGTTGAGTCTAGTAGATGGTTACAAGGCTGTGTGGTGGGAGTACGTAGTGAAAGCTGGAAGCTGGCTCGGGTGCGAAAAGCGCCTGGGATTGCAGGGCTCACCGAGGTGAGGTGAACCAATGGTCTTCGACCTTCTCCGGTGTGGGCAGTACGTACCTCTCCACGACTAGGCAGAGTTGTTGCTGTACGTTTGCTGACTTGGACGAGACGATCGATCCTACGCCAGCAGGGACATCTCGCGACTCCCCACCGAGGCTGAAAGTCCAAAAGAAGATCAGGTTAACCATATTGCGTCTCTGATCTATCCAATCTTAACAACGTCTGAATACTTGGAGACAAACTTCTCCACGCACTGCACAAACCGGTCGTACTCCGAGTCTGGCGTCTCCAACACCAGCGCCATGAACCCGCGCTGGGCGATCCAAAACCCGTCTTCCAGCATCTCCAGCCAGAAGAGCTCCCTCAGACTCTCCGATTCCTCTACTTCGTCGGCAGCTCGAATGGAGCGCCTTCCGTCTTTGGGAAAGTGCACTACGAGGAACGTCGCCAGACCCGTGAAGCAGACGCTTGTGCCTTCAGACGCCCTGTTGAGCCTCCCCCGCAGCTGGGTTTCAATTTCCGAAGACATCATGGTTGAACTATGAATAGTTGACGAGTTGGTAAGCTGATTATTGCGAGTGATGATAAGCCAGGCATCGGTTCAAGTGTGGGGAATCTTTAACTCTCGACCTAGACAGTCCTTCCTCTGGTGTTAGATAAGCCTCTGACCATTAAGATCAGTACATGCATGACTTGCTTTCGTTAATGACTACCACAGTCATAAATCATAACCATCTCATTCATTCCTTCAAGGACATCTCTTCCACGAAGAAGAGATCCTGTGTTCTGAGTCTCGAGCCTTGAGCGTTGAGTCCTGGCCGAGTCTGGTTGTGTCTGGTTGTGTCTGATTGATGTGGGTACGCACAGACCCGCTCCAGGCGCGGAGGATGTGGGGTTGCCGAAAAGCGGTGAAGCAAAAACCACCGGCAGAATCGACATCCCACTTTAATTTTTTTAAACCAGGCCAAAAATTGCATCGGATCCATGTGCTACAGCAGAGCCGATACCGTTGAATCAAGACATCACAATGGCCGGTATCAATAAGCCCGGAAGTAAGTCACATCGGCACCTTAGCAGACCGTCCCAGAAGCTCACCCACATCTCATAGAGCCCAAGTCCAAGAGGACCCCCGTGCGCCTTCGCCACAAGATCGAGAAGGCCTCGGCAGCCAAGCAGAAGAAGCTGCGCAAGCAAGCGAAGAAGAACCCGGAATGGCGAACAAAGCTAAAGAAGGATCCCGGCATCCCCAACCTTTTCCCCTACAAGGAGAAGCTCCTCAAGGAGATCGAGGACAACCGCTTGAAGAAGGCTGAGCAGGCACAGAAGAGGAAGGAGATGGCCAAGGCTGCCAAGACGGGCGGGAACCAGGACGAGGAGGCCGTGGACGGCGCCGACGCCGACGAGAACGACATGGAAGACCTCGATGGCGAGGAGATGGACGAGGACGTCGACGAGTCGAACCCCATGGCTGCGCTCATCGCCAGCGCTCGCGCCGCCGCCAACAAGTACGATCGCCAGCTTGCCGACGATGACGACGACGACGAGATGGACGACGACGACGACGACAGCGATGACTCCGAGGAAGGGCGCGGTCCAGAAATGTCCATCGGCCAGGCCAGCTCCCGCAGAACCTACGACAAGGTCTTCAAGCAGGTCGTCGAGCAGGCCGACGTGGTCCTGTACGTGCTCGACGCTCGTGATCCCGAAGGCACCCGCTCGCGCGAAGTCGAGCGCAGCGTCATGGCCGCCGCTTCTGGCGGCAAGCGTCTCATCCTCGTCATCAACAAGGTCGATCTGATCCCCCCCAAGGTCCTGCGCGACTGGCTCGTCTACCTGCGACGCTATTTCCCCACCCTCCCTCTGCGAGCCTCTGGCGCCGCCCCCAATGCGCACACCTTCAACCACCGTGACATCACCGTCCAGAGCACGTCTGCTACCCTCTTCAAGGCCCTCAAGAGCTTCGCCGCCAGCCGTAACCTGAAGCGCGCCGTGTCCGTCGGTGTCATCGGTTACCCCAACGTCGGTAAGAGCTCCGTGATCAACGCTCTGCTCTCCCGCATGAGTGGCCGTGGTGGCGGCTCCTCAAAGGCCTGTCCTGCTGGTGCTGAGGCTGGCGTTACGACGAGCATCCGCTCCGTCAAGATCGACAGCAAGCTCACCCTCCTCGACTCCCCCGGTGTCGTCTTCCCCTCCTCCTCGTCTCTTCAGTCTGGCGGCCTAGTCAACCTGAAGAATGCCACCGAGGCTCACGCCCACCTCGTCCTCCTCAACGCCGTGCCGCCCAAGCAGATCGACGACCCTATCCCCGCCGTCCAGCTTCTCCTCCGCCGCTTGTCCACCTCGCCCGACCTGCTGCAGAAGCTCACGGATGTCTACGATATCCCGGCTTTGCTGCCTTCTCGTGCCGATGGCGACACCACCACCGACTTCCTCGTACAGGTTGCTCGCAAGCGCGGTCGTCTCGGCAGAGGTGGTATTCCCAACGTCAACGCGGCTGCCATGACCGTCGTTACCGACTGGCGCGATGGCCGTATTCAAGGCTGGGTCGAGCCTCCCGTTATCCCTGTCGAGTCGGACAACGCTACCGCTGCCAAGAAGGCCGTCAAGGTTGCCGGTGCGGAGCCCGTCGCTGCTGATCAGAAGCAGGTTGTCACTGAGTGGGCCGCCGAGTTCTCGCTGGAAGGTCTGTGGGGCGGTGGTAACGACGAGACTGTCCCCGAGGTTGAGATGGAGCAGTAGGAAAGAACAGGTCCTGAGGTTACAATGGATGACGGACGGCAAATGATTGGTTCACTGGAAATGTTTGGCGTTTCATGGTTTGTTTGGTAGATGGGATTAGAACGTGCATATATACCTTCATAAACATTCTATCCGTCTCTCATTGTAGTTAACCCTTTTTGTTCCATCCGTGATATGCAACCCTTACGTACAGAAACCTCTTCCTTTCCATTGTTGCCTTTAAGCTTCGATCAACTCCATCTTAACACCCCGCTTACCGGTCATCTCGTCTTTCTCGTCATGGACTCTAACCTTGACCTTCTGGAACAACTCAACCTTGACATTGCGGCTTCCCTTGGTGATAAGCGTATAGGTATCAGCATCGAACTCCGCCTCGGGCTCCGGCTCGGCGAGATCCCGCAACCTGATGAGCCCCTCGATACCGAAACGCGGCACGAGGATGACAAAACCGTTGCTGAAAATCCTCATGACAAAGGCCTCTTCCTCGGCGACCTTGCCCTTGAGCGCTTGTCCGACGTAGTAGGCGATACTGGCACGGCCGGCCATTTGTGCGTTGCGATGTCGCACGTTGATGTTCTTGCACACAGCCTCAAGACGACCGCGGCTACGTACGGTCGGGTGTACGGCTTCGTAGCCGATAGCGGCGGCGAGTTGACGATGGGCGAGAAGATCGGCGTAACGACGGATGGGGGAGGTGAAATGGGTGTAGATCTCCGAGGCGAGACCGTAGTGGCGGAACTCGGGATAGGCTTGCGTGCCGGAACAGAAGTATTCGGCGCTCATCATGCAGCGCGTGGCCATGATGCGCACGAGGGTATTGAAGAAGGGGTTGTTGGGATCGGTGCACTGGTCAAGCGAGTCGGCAAGGGCCTTGCTCGAGTCGGTTCGCAGCTCGAAACCACGCTTCGTGCGCAACTGGTTGGAAAGCTCGTCAAAGTTGGTCTTGGGAGGAGCGGCGTGGCGACGGAGGATGGCGGTCTGAGGAAAGGCGTCGTAGATCTTGGCGGCGACGCTGATGTTGGCGAACAGCATGAATTCTTCGACGAGAGAATTCGTGTCTAGAAGCTCCTTCGTCTTAACGTCGATGGGGTCAGACGTCTCTGACTCGGTCTGAACCTTGACCTCTGGTGAAGAGAGGCTGAGAGCACCTGCGTCCATACGCTTCTTCTTGAGCTTCTTGGATAGCGTGAGGAGCATGCGCATTCCGTTGGTAAGGTCGTCCTGCTGGGACGCATCGTCAATGCGCAACTGGGCCTGCTCGTAACTGAATGCTTCACGAGACTTGATGACAGATTTCGTGAAGCGCACGTTGACAATATCGGCGTTGTCATTGACCTCCCAGATGACAGAAAAGGCAAACCTCTCCACGTAAGGCTTCAAAGAGCACAAATCTGTACCTAGGAGCATGGGAAGCATGTCGATGCGCTTATCGACTAGGTAGACTGTCGTGCCTCTGATACTGGCTTCAGTGTCCATGGCATTGGCAGGCTTGACGAAGTGAGATACGTCCGCAATGTGGACACCAACCTCGAAGTTCCCGTTGGGCAGCTTCCTGGCGTGGAGGGCATCATCGATATCCTGGCAGCCTGGGGGATCGATACTGCAGATGAGGAGTTCTCGAAGATCTTCTCTGTCCCTCCAGCCGGGGTCTTGGGTGTCAGCCGGCACCTTCCAGTCATGTCCTTCCTTGGGAAGACAGTCAAGCACTGTCTTGGGAAACGGCCGATACTGGACGTCCCATTCAAGCAGCAGAGCTTCCGTCTCGGCAGCCTTGGTCTCAAGTTCACCTAGAGATCGCACGAAATGTCCAACAGGGTGTCTTGAGTCGCGCTCCCACGCATCGATGGTGACCAACAAACGCTTGCCAAGCAGCTCAGAGACTTGTCTTGTGCGTAGTCGGATCTTGGGGATCTTCTTATCCATGGGGATGAGAAAGACGTTGTCCTGCTTTCGTCCCTGGCTAGATGACTTGCTGGCTGATGAGGGGTCAATGTGACCGACGTATTGACGCCAGTTGCGTTTGATGACGCCCACCACCTTGGCTGTAGGTTGTGGGCGGCTTTCTGAGGTACTCTTTTGCGTCTTCTTGACCTCTTCTTGCAGAGCTTTCCGTTCCTTCTCAGAGACAAAGTCCTGGCTCTCCTCAACATCGGCGTTCTCATTCTTAGTAATAGCCTCCTCCTCAAGAATCTTTGTAGAAGGCTCCTTCCACTGGTCCTTGGGAAGAACCTCGACAACTACAACATCGCCATCGACAGCTCGATTGATGTTCTCACGGCCCAAAACAAGCAGAGGCTTGGAGAAGGCTGGTACTTTGATCGAACCTTCGAGATAGTTATATGGCGAGACATTGAAGATTCCCTGGTGCATGAGTCCTGCCTTCACACCGGTCATCATCCGTGACAAGGTGAAGTACTCCGGGTAGAGCATCTGTGCAGGCTTCTTGAAGCCGCCCTGGCTCTGCGTTTCCGCCACCATGTCTAACAGTCTCTCACCATCCTCGAGACTGCTGACGTAGTCTCGTAGAGACGCTGCATGGAGACCATCTGCCTTGGCTTTCCGAAGGTTTTCTTGATCGTCGCTGAGCATCACCACTGCAGGAATCTTCTTCGCCTTGGTCTGGGCCAGGTGCTTTCCGTACCACTTTACTGCGAGACGAACAGCGCGGTCATTCCTGTCATTGACGGTCTCATTCGGCTCTCGGTGAACAAAGGTCTCTAGCCGGAAGTCGTTGAAGAAGACGTAAAATCTCTTGTCTTCGCTCTTGGTCAACCCCACCAGCCGGTTGTATAGGGGCAGCGAACGATTTCGCAGCTCCTCAAGAACCGTCTGCAGAATGACAACGTCGTAGAAGCTCGAGCTCTGCTCAAATAGATCCATAGCATTTAGCAGCGCATTGGTGTCTGGGACCAGGTAGTGACCTTGTGGGAAAGCCTTCGTTCCCGCAGGCTTGTCTGAAAGGACAAATGGCTGGACTATACAGGTGTCAGAGCATGATGGTAATATGACAGGAATTCTTCAACTGACCTTCCTGAGCAGCGTTTCTCGGCGCATCCTGAAGGCACGCTCTGCAGAGCTTGGAAGAGCAAGGAATGTCGGTTCGTAAGTAGACTTCTCGCACAATCTTCTGGACCTTGCCGCTTCGGGTGGAGCGCACGTATGTCTTGCTCGAGATGTTTGACGCCGCAGCATCTGCATCGTGTGATCTCTTCAAGCTCGTCATGTCCGCTAGGTTTCAATTTCGCAATAGATGACGCTTGAGGCGAATGAATGGCCCGTTGAAAAGCGCGACGATGAAGTGCTCCAGCACTGATGGAAAACGGCTAGCGCATGTCTTATCGATAAGAAATGTCTATTACAAAGCCCAGCTCTTTCATCACTTGATGACTGACTGAGCTTATATAAACAATGAGATGTGTCTACTAGTATCTTGATAAATTAAGAATACTTCAATGAAGCTGAAGTTTGGTGATGTCTTCGCCGAGATTGATTGAAGACATAGTTCTCATCTCTAGTGTCACTTTAAACTATCTATTTTCGCAGGACTGTGGCGATTCACCTCTATCCCTTAGGTGCTTCACCTCTGAAATATCTTGCTCATTCGATACTGCAGTAGCAGTCGAAAAAAAAAGAACCCCTAACTTGCAAACTACGAACCGTATTTAGAAAAAGGAAAGAAATAAAAGAAGCTTTTGCTAGTTCGTTTCTGTAGCTGTATGGTTGTAACTCTAGCAGGTTTACATGTCCTGATAGAAAACTTCTTATATTCAGAGGTAGGCCTGATCCCTAACCTACAGTAGACCCATCTCCAGCCAGTAGCTACCGTGTATGCTGAGCGCTAAGCTACGTAGTTCGCTCGATCCCACTCAAGACAAAACATGTGCCATAGACGCCGCCAGAACCAGTGTGGTATGACGTGCAGTAGTTCAAGTCACCTTTGCCTCCCTGTATGTATCTGACCTGCATGGGCCTAATGAGAGACAATCAGGCCGCTAGGGAGTGTCCATGTTTGGCAGCTTGCGAGAATTGTAGTAGGTGGTTGAGACAGAGTGCTCAGTCTCTTGGAACTCTCAACACCCAGTAACGGTAACGTAGGCACGATGAGTAGATGATTGTATATGCTTAGATTATCTCCTGTGATCGCCAGAAGCTGATTTTAAAAGTGCTCTGCACCCTCAAAAGGCCAAGACAACATCGATATGCAGGCTGGAGAATCTAGAAGGCGACAGCCCACGCCCTTCTTCAGCAGGGAAGCCTTGAAGAATAGCCGACCTTGTGTGCAAAGCTTGAGAGACGCTTCGCTGTTAATTTTACCATATTTCACACATGTAGTACACTGTCGTATTTTCTTCTTAGCTTTTCTTCCAGTTAGGAAGTCTACTGGGTTCATCGTAACCCGAACCGTGGCCTCGTGCCGCGTCTGGCAGCTTCACGCAAGTAATGAAGATAAGGCTACCAGCCTGTCCTGCGGCACAACCTATTACAAGTTCGTCAATTACTGCTTCTGGAAATGGAAATGAAGCATGTAGAAGCAACACGTATTCCTTTGCCGTAGTACAGAGGTTTGAAAAAGGACCTACCGTCGTATACTTGAACAAATTTCGTTTCGTGGGTACGAAATAGGTATATCGGACTCCCAACAAAGACGTCAGAACAGTATCGCACGTCCTTTTGGTATTGATATGAAATATGCATATCGGCACCTCCTAAACCTGCCAAATGCACCGATCAATACGACGCGTGCTTGGAGTAAGACAGACTAACTAGGGCCCATGAACTCGGCGAAGCTGCAAGCGCGCCATCTGATCCCTGAACCCGAAGAGAGGGGAAGGTGCGCGAGAAGGGCAACGGATGGCAGCATAGCTCCCACCCTGACAGCCAGCCTACTGTATTCGTGGAGCTTTGAGGGTTCTGCTAGTCTTTATTTCGTCCTTCGCGTTACTCGCTGCTTTATCAGCTTTAGCAAAGACTACATGCTTTTGGCCCAGTGAAGTTGCAGGGTTCTGCTACCACAGCCGGTGACATCGGGGCAAACTTGTTCGACTCACACTGGCGTGACCGTGGCCGGCAGGAAGCGCCTGGGGCTTGACCGAACAATCCATGTGATGGCGCAGTGGGGATGTAAGTGGCTGGATTAGGAAAACAATGACGCTGATTCGCCTTTGGTCTTCAGGAGAACCGTTACCAACGTTCAAGTTAGGCATCGGGGATTATCACCTTGGTCAGTGATAACGCGCCATGTCTGCCAAGGAAGAGCTCACGGGATTTCATCTAGCGTGAGACATGCGGCGCTTTGGTCATATTGACAATCAGTCTGACAACGAGCTGACAGCCATCTGACCTCATTTGCGATAGATAAACGAGGAGGACAGGAGAAGCTAGCTGCTCGTCAAAACGCCGCTGCAGAGTCTTCAAGTTTTGAAACCGGTTCTCTCACAATGCCACCGATTTTGAAGAATGAGTCAATACGGCAAAAGGCTGCTTCCATCACAACATGTGAAAAACTCATCGTCTCGGTCAGCATCGATCGCCACGCATGAACATGAAGGTGTGTTGCGGCGGATAGCAGAAGCTTCACTCACAGGCCGACGAGTCTGAGGAGCGGCCGCTAGTTGACGCCAGCCCCAGCACAGGCTGCCTACGGTATCGCACAGGACCTGATTTTTTCAGGAACCTAAAAAGCTTATCATGAATTGGTGTTGTCGTCGTAGAAGCCAACTCAGAGTCCGGCTCCGACCAGCTGTCGGAAACATTCAGCTTGGAGCATCGAATCCAGGGGCGTCCTCAGAACGAAGGAGAAGATGTAGCCTAGCGAAATGAAGACTGCTCCTTTAGCAAACGAACAGACGTGAGTCAAAGGCTGGGTGCCAAGCGGCGCAAGACCACAAGGGATGAAAGAGGCGCGGAATGACTACTGGCCTGAGTCAACGGCCAGGGAAAGACCCGTAAGCTAATCATCACGAAGCAAGCAGGCGGCAGGGGGTGCATCAGCACGATGCAATGCGCGCTTGTAAAGCTGTGACTGATGCTTGGGGGTGAAATTGCCGACGTGAGTATTCGACGTGGTTAACCGAAGTTCAAGTCGAAGCACAAAAGCAGCCAAGTATTGATCGCAGTTACGTTAACGAACTCGAACACCGGGCCAACTCGGAAAGGCAGGAACTGGCGAGCTCAGAGTCTGATCTTATCACTATCTGCAACTCTACCAAGCTTAACGCGGTCATTTAGATACCCGTAGTCTGTCCAGCTACCACATCGAGATAGATATCAACCCTGCTACGTAAAGCCTGTGCTTGACCTGGTAATTGAACAAAGAACAGTCAGCGGACCGGCGCCATGGCGCCATTAGAACCGCAAGTCTCGGGCTAGGATCGTTGCGGGGCGCGCATATCAGTGAGTGATGGTCATGCGGAGAATGTGGTTTGCGGTTCGTGCGCGGCTGAGGAAAATAGCCAGATCCAAGCAAAAAGCGCAATGAAGTACTTGTGAGGAATCACGAAAGACACGATAGACGGTATTGTGTGCAGAGGCAACTAGTACGTTTTGCACAGGCGCGTCTCCGAAATGATAGCGCCAAACTTGTGTAGAGAGAAAGGTAATAAAGCGGGCGGCGGGGATCGTAATCTGTAGGAAGTAATCTGTGCAGATGTACTCCGTGAACTCGATATAACTGAGTAGCATGTAGCATCGGTGATGAGAAGAAAACCTACCGCCTACCACTTCCTCCAACCTCCGCGGAGCCGAAGCCCCCCAACACGACAAGCAGAGAGGTGTTGGTTTACAGATTTTGGTGCACACTAAATTCTGATAATCTGGAGAAGCTGGAGCGGGAACTGTGCGTATGTGGAGTCAAGCGTGGATCTCGTCGTGGTGGAGGGTGCGGTCTGGGGTTTTGGGGCGATCGCTCCCGCACCTCCTCTTCCTGCGAATCCGTTTCCTCTCCCATCGTTCTTATTCCAAAACGTCGTCCATGTCTCCTTTCCCTTGAATCTTTAAGCTCGCAACATATCACCTGGCATGATATCGAAAGCTGGGTAGAACGCTTGACAGCTTCGCTGCTGGCTGGGTATGTAGTGCACCAGGCAGGGGCATGTATGTCTGGCGTTGGTAACCCAGTTCGTTCAATTGCTCGCTGACAGCTGTGGTACGTACTTCGGAAGCCAGATGTACCGGCTGGAGCACTGGGGCTAGCCCGTACAGGTTACGGATACTCCATGATTATTTACTGTACCAATATAGTGCCAGTTTCGGATTGTGGCTGGTCGAGTATCCACACGTCGACTCAACGTCCGCCTCCGACAAGTTGGGTTTAGACGGACATGCCTAGTCTAGAGTAGTCAGTCAACTTCCCTGCGACGGCCTGCTACGGCGCGGCTCGGCTAAATTTCATGTGCAGCAATAGACGACACAGGATCAGGTCATGAACCGGTAGGGTCGAATCTGCAAAACCTCACGCGAACAAAGGAATGACGAGATGGACAATAGCCCGAGACAATAAGGACGCGAGGTCTGAAAAGCCCATCTACCACTGAAACCAACCCCCCTCCTGTCTCGGCGTCTTGCGCGCTTCGACGTGAATAGCCTCGAAAGCTACATCGTACTTTGGCAGCGTTCGATGTCGATGACAAGACTCCGTGGAGAGGGCCACGTCGGGTCGCGCGTATCCTAAGCGACGACGGCGCCAGAAACGAACATGCAGTATCACGAATCAAGTATGCGAGTGCATAACGATTCCGTTTCATACATGCTCAGACGTACGTGTATCACCGCGCAGTGGGCTTGATGATACATACTGCATGATTGGAGGTAAGCGTCGCAGCCAATGACAGGGGTCCCGGTCGTGTCCCAGCATGCTACAGGAACTTAAATCGTGCAACAGGGAGATCCGACGCTGCGGATAGGCAACTGTCACAAGTTCGGCTGGTATGGAGAGAGGGGTGCGGCATGCCGTTTCCAAGCGGCAGCGTCTGGAGTTGCAATGAACTGAAAACGGTCGGCACTGCTCTCGTCTTTTAACTTTCGGACGAGAAACCGAACGTTGCTTCTTGTCGAGTCTCTGGAATCCTTGCGTGGACGCGTGTCTCATTAGTTGGTGGTTGATCTTGCTAACCCGGCGAGCCGGAGCCAACAGCTGCTACAAACTACTGGCACGGGCTTCTCCTGCTAACTTAGATGCACGGCCTTCAAGCCTGATTGCGTTTTACCATGTCATATCCTGATGGCACGGCGCTCTTCTTGATACCTCAGACATGAGGAGCTCGGACGAGACATGGTTACATGTCAAGACCAAGTCTTTAGTCGTTCCGGGCAGGCAATCGTTCTTATGCCCTGGATGATTTGGTTCTGTCGTATAATAACAGCTCGTGCTGTCGAGATTCAGGGCCCTGTTTGACAGCCTAATCAGGTTGGTTCCGAGCCACGGTTTGCTTGCTCACTTTGTCCATGTGCGCCCGCGGCGCATGTTTCAAAGGGTCGTGTGTACGGACGGGATACTGTCTACGAGCTGCATACCAGGTTTTTGCAAGCCCCGGAACAAAGCATCATGGACACCATCATCTCAAGTCCGTGATAGTCTATCTATTCCCCAGCGAGATAGAACTACCGGCGGACCCGTAGTTGACCGTGCATTCCGAGTACGGCACTGGGTGCCAGCTGCTGCATGACTGCAACCAAAGTCGGCCACGATCGTTCTGCTCTCCCCCAGCCTGTCTCTCTAACTGACTGTCTTGCGATGCCTGGCTTGTGAGGTATTTGCCTCAGCTCTCATATGGGAATCATTCTCACCATCATTGTTGTCATCATCATCAGTTCTTGAGAAGAAACCACGTCCGTTATCGCTGGTACCATCATCGTCGTCATCATCAGCCGTCTTCTTCTCGTCAAACTTGCTTGACCTACCTCCATAACTCGCTGCCTTATCCCGACTATCACGACAAATCCCTGCCATTTCCATCCCTGGCGCCAGTGGTCTGTCCTTGCTCTTGTCTCGCCCTTGGCGCCACCTCCGCTCTCTCTCAGAATCCCACCCCAGCTCCCAGTAGTTTACAAGGCATCGGCTTCATTATTCGTTTCTCCTCCTCCTCATGCACGCTCGCACTCAAAATGCGCACCCCCTCAGCAGGCTTGCGCCACCGCAGCCAACCGCCAACCGTGGATCGTCATCCACTAAGAGCCGTCCAAAGAGAGTCTCAAACCTTCCCTCCATCCGCCGACGCCATCAAACGACAGACCCTCCTTTCTTTCCCCATCATCCTCGCATCGTTAGACTTAGCGTGGTATCATCATCATCATCATCCATAGTTTCTACCTACTGCTCTGTTTGATGGTTGTCGTGTGTGCTGCGCATCCGTTTTAGACCCAGCCTTTGCCTACCCGGCTGCCAGTTGCCCGCAGGATCGAACATCCTTCTCATCCTCCTTTTCCTGCCTCTCATCCCCATTGTTCCCCATCTTTCGTTGACCCAACTCCACCATCAACCAGCGTCGCAGCTTCTCAGCAGCACACAACCGTCAGCGTGCGCGCAACCTCTTCTCCCCACACCCTGGTTCGAACCAACGACCCGTCAGTCTCGTCCGTCCACCGCGGCAGCAGCATCAGCAGCGGAACGGGAACTCGAGCCAGCTCAGAAAGCTCCGTCCCGTCACATCATCACCATCACCGGTATCATCGCCGCGTTTACACCTGGGCTGTGTCGGTGCTAATCGCCCCGTCAAGTGTCTCTGGATTACTCGACAATCACCGGTAGTACAGACAGTACCGTGCCTCCAAGCCCAGCTATTGGCCTGCTCTGCCCTGCTGGTTATCGCGCCGCCGTTCTCCACAAGGCCTGGCGCATCTCGCATTGCGCATCACACGCATTTGCAGCTCTTTCCCAGCTCGAGCTTCTCGTCATTCTTCTGCGCTTTCAACTTACAAGCTCCGCTTTCCACCACGCCTGCCGTCGCCTCGCGTTTTCGCCTCCACCCTTTGTCCGGGGTCATTTCTCAACTTTTCTCGCCTTCCGTCTTGGGATTGGACCAGCCTCGCCGCTACCACAAGCCACTGCAGCTGCCTCGGACCACTGCTACGGCACATGCTTAGCTCGACCACTAGCGAGCTCCTCGGATCTGAGGAATTTTTAGTGAGGCTCACCCGCTAACGTCAGCCGCCGTCCACTGAACGAGCCTGGTTTACGGGCTCTCCAGCTAGCTCTGGCTGTGCCTCAAGGCCCCCTAGTAGCTTGGCTCGGTGCTTGGAATACGGGCTGCTCAATCCCCCCTCCCACTTTTCCCGTCCCATCCACACATCCACCACCATCCCTCCACCATCCCATCATCATCCATCCACCCAAAACCATCATCCACCAACCGCCTCTGCACACCCGCTTTGCTTCGTCTTCTCGTCTAGCCATCCCCCAGTTTCCGATCAACGACACGCGCTCTACAGCCTCTGCTGGAACAGATTCGACCTTGTCCCGTCCCGTCCGTTGCGCGACCGCCTGTTTCGTCGAGATCTCGTGTTTGTCTCAACCTTGCCCGGGTCTTGTCGTGTCGTGCATCACCACGCTTTGCCTGATCTCCAGGCTTTGCGTTCGTCGCCGTCGCACAACTCGCATCGCGCCCGCGCCCGCATCCCGGTCCGTCACCAAGTAAAGGTAATAGCACCAACGTCTTCTAGTGATCTTTCCTGTTTCTTGCAATATCCTCATCCTCGTCCTGACTCTGTCCCTCTCCGCGCGCTCCCGTATTCATCTGAAGCTTCGCCGCCGCTGCCGCGTCGACCTGCACCTGGCCTGCGACTCCCTCTGACGCATCGCTACCAAGATTTGCGCTTGCACCTCCAGCTTGAGCTTTGCGCTATGCGCTTCGCGCTTCTCGACGCCGCCCGTTTTACCCTTTTTGGCCCAAGCAAGTTTCCCACCACCAAGGATCTGGCTTATATTCCATTATTTGCCGTGCTCACTTGACGCGCTCTCTGCCCCACCAGCCAACCACATGCGCCAGTGACGTTAACTATGTCGCCTGAACCTCAAGCCTTGAAGTATCCAATCCAACTATCTCTCAACACGTCGCCATCGGGTTTTACGTTTGTCGCCATCGGGTTTTACGTTTGTCGCCATCGTCACTTCATAGCCGCTTCGACACTGCTTTGGTCGCTCTGTCATGTACTCTACCCATCAAGGCGGCGCAGATGGTGCGACGATCAATCCTGCGGCGCTCAACTCCCCTGGTAAGTTTTGCTCTCTTCCCGCCTGCCACCCTCCACCCAGTCAGTACCCTCCCGTCCCCTCCTTTGCTGGTCGAAGATTGCAGATACCAAATCGTATCGTCGCATCATTCTAGGTGCCTTCATCCTCGTTTCTTTGGCATCTTGTCTTGGGCTTGCGCTGTACTTCTTCAAGCCGATCCGATCACCCATTCATCCTCATTACTCCGAACCGTTCGTCATGCTGATCTTTAAACCCCGAAAGCTTCTTCGCATCCACTCCCGCGCGGCTTGAAACGAAGTCGGTCACCCGCCGCTTACGATAACGTGTCGCGACACGGCGATGACGGTATGTTGCGGTGGATGCCGTGCAGCTCGGTATTGCGCCGCGTTTCGCGATGCGCCGCCGAGATGCGCTTGGTTTGCGCCGCTCCGACCGTGATACTGGCTCGAGCTGTGATTTTGTGCTACGAATGATTTCGGTGCTACTGCGCTACTGCTCTTTACAAAACACCCGGGGAGAAGTCTGTGCTGACCGTTTGCTACCTCTCTAGCTGCCCCGAAACCGATCCATAAACGAAACAGACAAATGAAGGCCCGATCTTCAGGGAGCATCTCTGAGGCTCCCGGGCAGGCGCCCACCGGACCACTTTCCCAAGCTATTCCTCCGTCTCAGACACAGCAATCGCAGGGCGGAAATCCAGTCGGCCAGCCAAATCCCGCCTACGCACCAACGCATGCGCAGCTCCCTCCTAAGACAACGCCGACCAAGTCGACACTCAAGGCGCTCCCGACCGTTCGCGATCACACGACCGACCAGCTGAACCCGACCGGCGATGAGTATTTGCCGCGCGAGATTGACGAATTTGGTGAGAAGAAGGTGATGGCAAATGGCCAGCTTCAGGGCGGCCGCGAATACAGATGTAGAACTTTTCTGGTACCCAACAGGGGCGACAAGCTCTTCATGCTGGCCACCGAATGCGCCAGAGTCTTGGGTTATCGAGACTCGTACTTGCTTTTCAACAAGAACAGGTCCCTCTTTAAAATCATCGCCAGTCAAGCTGAGAAGGACGATCTGGTCCAGCAGGAGATCTTACCCTTTTCGTATCGGTCAAGGCAGATTGCCATTGTTACTGCGCGATCCATGTTCCGACAGTTTGGAAGCCGAGTTATTGTGAATGGTCGAAGGGTTCGGGACGATTACTGGGAAACCAAGGCCAGGAAGCAGGGGTTCACCGAGGCTGACCTTGCCGGAGAGAAACGACCAGGCGCCACCAAGGCAAGAGAGGCCGCCGAGGCTCAGAACAATGCCTTGCTGGCCGGACCTCACCCGGAGATTGTATACAGCAACAACCCGGGGCCCTTCCCCGGGCCTCCGCCGCCGCATCTAGTTCAACCAGGTATGATCGGACCACCACCTGGAAGTACGACCAGAATGCCTGGATTGACCTTAGGACCAGACCTCAGTGACTCCCGGCCGCGTGACTACTCCGGAATCCTCAAAGGGGGACCTCGCCAGGAGATCACTGGCCCTGCTTACCAAGACCAGACTCGACCGTCGCCACTCGCGGAGCTTAACGCTCAGGCTCACCACGCTTCCGAATTCAACCGGTCTGTAAACCAACAGAGGGACATTCGAAACGATTACATCCAGGGAATCTGGCGGCGGCCCCACGAGCAGCCGACGTCGAACATTGCGCAGCAGCCAGCGGCTCCTACGGATAACGCGTCAGTTCCCACAAGCCGACCCTCACACTCTCCGCACGCGACGGCCACTGGTCTACCCCAATCTAGCATGGTCCCAACGCAGAGTCCTCAAATGATGATGAGCACGGCACCGTATTCGCAGCCTATCAGCGCCCAGACCAACCTCGCGCAGGCGCCCATGAGAGGTATGGCACATTCTCCTACACTCCCGAATATCCGACCAATCTCGTCTATGTTAGGCTCCACCGGTTCTCTGTCACAGAACACACCTGGTTACAACTATCAGTCTGGCCAAAACATGTGGCCGCAGACGCCGCAGACGCCTCAGCAGCACAGCTACGGCAGCTACACGACGCAGACTCAGGCACCTCACCAGTCGAACTCGCCGGCGCCCCATCTGCGCCAGCCTAGCGCAGGTCAGATCCAGCCTAACATGCAGTTTCCGGGCATGGCGAGTATGCAGTATGGTGCCGGCCAGGGCATGTACGCGGCGGATCAAACACCGCGGCAATACTTGCCCCAGACCAGCCCCGGAGGTCCGGCGGTGACTCAGGGGTGGTCTGGACAGCATTCGCCAGCGCAGCAGCAGCAGCAGCAGCAGCAGCAGCAGCAGCAGTGGTGGAGTCAGCAGCCACAGTAAGATACCCTTTCGCTGCTGATGGCTGACAGGGACGATACGATCGGATGAGTCTTGAGATATGATGACCAATTTTTATTTTATTTTCTTTCCTCGGAGGTTCTTGCTTGTGCTTACAAGATGCTGTTTCACTTTGTTCTCTTCCTCGTTTCCTGTCCTGTCTCCATGCTGCAGCAGGACAACGCTTATCTGCTTACTTTCTTATCCTTTCTTCTCCCCCTTCCTTTTCTCGGTTCGACTCGGTGTAGTAGTCCTGGATACCCAATTTTACATATCGGTGGAGTGGCTATGTGCTTTCATTGGGCAAAGAATGCCCCTTGAAAATACGTGTGGCATTTGGCCGGGATGGAATAGAGGAGTCGAAAGGATCGGCACTGGGATTCTTTCTGCTGGAGTTCTCTCACGATTTTGGATACGTTTGGATTATGTTAGAAGCGTGACCAGCAACCAGCTCTGCCAAATGGCCTTTCGCTTTGACTTCTTCTCTGTTATGACAGCAACATTGGTGTTTGTGGAAATATGTAAGCTTCCCCGACTGCTTGTCGAGGCTGTCAGTGTAACCGCGGTTCTATCCATGGCTTTGCTTGGCGAGTCTCCGCATTTACATGGCAATCACGTTTTCCGGGATTCGTTTTGATACCACGGCAGTAATTCAGATCATCTTTACGTTATCGCTCCTTGTGACTTCGGATGGACTCTCCAAGCGATTGAGCCTTTGATATCAGCGACACTAGGCTCTCAGCCGTGGGTAGTCTACGTGCTACCTTGAGTGACAGGTGACGCCTTGTCTTATCACAGACATATCCGCTTCATGGCTACATCCCGTGGCACGTGGTCATATTCGTGCGGTAGCACATGTCAGGCCGCGTTTTTGGCCCTTGGATCCGGTAGCTCAGGGTCAGTGGGATGTCCAACTCAACTTAGCCCGGTGGTCGAGCAACACGAGTATACCTGTGGCCGTAGGGGATTTGTATAGCCTCCCGGTGCTCTCTTCCCACGTCCTCCCGCATCCGTATAGCACATCCCTCTCTTACAAAGCCACGCGATCTCCCGCTCTCGTGCAACTCCTCCCATGGCTGTCCGAATAGGAATCTACCTGCCTGACGCGCTTGGTAACACCACCCGATTCCTTCTCCCGTCTCCGACAGCAAGACTAGTCGGAGGGGGTTTAGCAGCACGGCAGATATGTACATGTGACGGCCGCACCCGGTTCGTTGGTTTCCAGGTAGGCAGACGCGTGCAGTAAGGCAGAAAAGAATGCGTAGACCACCTCTGGGCGGAGGTCCCAAAGGCCGGTGGACTTGGGCTGGTTCATCGCTCCCGGAACCCGGTGTCGTATCATTTCGGGAGATCGGCGGTACCTCGAGAATTGGTGGTGCGAGAGGACAGGTTGCGTGTTACTTCGGGTACGCATGTATAAGCAAGGTGTACCGGATTGTGCCCGTCATGGACGTTGTTGCTAGTCTAGGTCACGGTATGTGGGGGGCGCAGAAAGATGCTGGCGGGGAGAGTGAGGTTGGTGGGGAAGATGTTCGTAGATACGCTTGACTGATGGTAATAAGTTCTGAGATAGTGCTAAACGCGAGATGGACACGGGTGGTCTAATGGGTGTAGATGAAAGTGCTAAGGGGCGGACACACGGCATCAGTCGCTCTCGTCCCCGTCAAGCGCCTCATCAGCATCATCCGCACCCTCCTTGTCCTCCAAGGCATCCTGCGTCTCATCGCCACTACCCTGCTCCCCATCTTCTTCATCCTCGTCCTCGTCCACCTCATCTTCATCCTCGTCCTCCTCTTCGGGCACCACCTCATCATCTTCCGTTTCCGCATCAACTTCGGCGTCATCAGGCACAGCAGCAGCAGAAGGATCAACACGAGCACGCTTCGTACGCGGGCCCGAAGCCTCGGAAGGTAGGGTCGTATCTCCTTCGGGGTCATCTTCGGTGTCTGCGCGTGAAACGTCGGCCATGTCGGCGTCTGGGCCGTCTGATTTCTTGGCGCGGACTTTCTGGCGGTATGATGTGCGCTTCTCGGTCTGGATGGTGTTGAACTCTGTGTCCCGGGGAAAGGGGAATTAGGTCAGAAACTTGCTTGCAGGCTTAGATGGTATTGGTGCTGGCGTGAGAGCGCGTGCGAAACTTGGCAGGGTGAGACGTACTAGCAAACTCGGCCTCTAGAGGGGCGCGGAGGAAAGAGAATTCTGTTTCTTCCAGGGCCTTGAAGACATCTGCGGGGGAGATTGTCTTCTTGCCTGCATTGGTGGTGAACTCGTTGGCGCTGGAGGTCATGTCAGCCCGGCTCTTCAACTGGCGACAACCCCGTTACACCGAAGCACAAGCTCAAGGTGATACGGCGATGCGTATCGTCAAGTCGAGGATGTCGACAGGCAGGGCAGCCGACTTGAGATGGAGACCGGGAAGGGGTCAGAGACGCACTGCGAGGCTAGGTAGTTGATGAAGACAGTCGTACTGTTGCTCATGGCTAGGATAGCGTTGGCTTGGATTTGCGTGTTGGGCGGCAGCACGCCCTTGGCGAGCCGTGTTATTATCGATTTGGGAAGTGTAAGGTCCTAATTTTACGGTCAACTTCCTCAGGCTACAACCGCGGAGGACTCGACAGCAATCTAGCATCTCATGCCTCGTCTCATCTCATCTCGTCTCATCTCCTCATCTCCTCATCTCGTTTCCTTCATCCAACGTGACTGAAGCTGTTCAGTAAATCTTACCTCGATGGTGACTACCTCTTCACCCCTCTTCTCCTTATCCTTCTTCTCCGATCCTGGTACCGATCCCGGCGTAGGCGATGCAGATTCGCCACCCGCGACTGTTACCGTAGCTGCGGCAGGCGGACTGGTTTCCCTGGGAGAGGCATCGTCTTGAGGAACAGGAGGCGCGACTGAGGCGTCGCTCTTGCGAGAGGTAGATTTCCGAGGCGGCATGGTGATGGTGGCTGGTGGACGTTGTGGTAGTGAGTGTATCGTGCTGTGCTGTCGGGGCGAGACACGCAAAAGAAGATGGGATGAGTTGAGCGCGAAGACGGAACCCAGCTGAAGACGAAGAAGACCCTTGGCCAGACGTGAGCCACGCGTGCAAATCGTCGATGGATAGCAGCAACCAGTCGCCCGTCCTATCGCCCGATCAAGTTTTCAATGCTATCCTCTGTCCTTCCCTCACTCTTCCTCTCGCAACTTTGCGAAACTCGCCGCCCCTTGATGATTCTCCGGTCGTCTAAGCAGAGATTGACTGACAGATGCTCGTGATCTTCAATTCGCCCCCAGGTAAGTCCCAGCTGTTTGTGTGTGTGTGTGTGTGTGTGTGTGTGTGTGCGTGTGAAAGAGAGAGAGGCTTTGTCCAGCGGGTTTGTCGTCGTCGTCGTTTGATGATGCTTGTGGTAGGCAGGTACTGCTCGACAAGCGCGCGCGTTTGTGTGTGTCCCAACTGTAGACTAATCGAGTAGCGACGACGCGGTTGCGGCTGGTGGGGCGCGTTAAGTGGCCCGGCCCAGCTTTCGACACTACAGCACCAGACTAAGTCACAGTCCTGCTGCCGCGAGCCTCACATCACCATTCTGCATCTTTGATACTCTACTTGATGCAATCAAATTAATCTCGACACTCATAATGCTTAAAAAACCTGCTGGGATGCTCCCGAATCCTCCCAAGGTTCCACCACAAGATGGACATGAGTGCCGCACCTCCTCAGCTTCACCCCAACCTCCATCAATCACCAAACCTCATTGATGAGAACCCTCCTCGCAACCCACCCAACCCAGACTCCGCACGCCGCCCAGTGCGCACACGCCTTCTCCCTCTTCCCAAACACCCAAACCACGATCCCATCCGAGAGCGCCGCGAGCGCCACGCACCCCGCGACGACCGTGACGGCCCCCTCGAACCCGCGGTACTGCAGCGTCACCAGCGCGATGCCATTGCACACCTCGCGCATGCCCTTGACGAGCATCAGAGGCGAGGCACGACCGCCGCTTGCGCCGGGGACGACGAGGTGCGTGCCGCCGCTGCCAGTGTCGCCGTTCCCAGCCGTCTCGTCGCGCTCGAGCGGTAGGCCGTAGCGTGGGTATTCGGGACCTGGGAGGAGGATGGAGTTGAGTCCGAAGCAGACGCATGCCGCACCGATGATGTAGCTCGGTAGAGGCGAGGGCGTAGCCATCGTGACGAGCCCGAAGTGGTGATGTTGCGACAGTCCTCGCTCTGAGTGGAGCGTGCCGGATGACTTATATCACCTTGCTCGAATTCCTGCGTTGAACTGTGGGCACCGGTAGGACGAGAGACGAGAAAAATTCGCTGCGACGACTCCGACATGGCTTGGTTCGAGCGAGCTCTGATGTATGATATATACCAACGTCGGCGGGTGAGACTGACGACCAGCTGGCTTGTTCTCAAAACAACAAACCTAAGAACCGTAGCGCTTACGCGCGTCATACTGCAACTAACTTACATACTACGTGTTGTGTGTATCTGTAGCAAGGAAATCCCCCGTGGCGTCTTGCTTCGAGTTCTGCCGCTTAACCGCGGAACCAACAGTCGGATAGTTACCTCAACCGCCATGAAACCCCCTCCATGCATCTCAAATCAAGCAAAGGGTCTTGTCGCAGTAAATCGGGACGCAACAAAAGATAAGAGTCCAGTTGACATATTTTTTGTTCTACTTATGCTCGGATCATCCTGGCATAATGGAGCAAAACCTCGCTAGCTAGAATAGACCATCTATCTGGTACGTAGGGCGAGTCCAAGCTCGACCTTGCGCTGCTTGCTATGCTCGTAACGACATTGAAGGAAAAGGAAAGGTAAGATAAAAAGAAAATGATGAGAACTCATCAGGGTATATCCATCGTCTGAGAAATAGTCAAATTGCCGCCGCCCTCCCTTCGTGTAATAGCGCGCCCGTGGCGTTACCTCTCTCCTAACAACGCTCGGAAGCGTCTCACCAGACCTCTAATAACCAGTTTCTAGAGTCCGTTTGTCTCATCTTCGTCTCCGCCATCATCTCTCTTCTGCCTCAGGATATCTTTATCCAGGGTTTTTGAACATGATCAGTGTAATCAGTAGATGCCGTCAGACGAAGGCGATCGCCAGAGAGTGCCGTTCGTATTTTGCCATCTTTTCACTCGCCGACAACCGTTGTCTTGCAAACGATAGTTGTCTCGTCTCCTTTATACACCGACATTTGGTTCCGGGATCCAGGACTATAGTTCCCGGTGCCGAGGGTGACAGGTGAGGGTCTCGATGGCCCCACTCTACAACGAGAGTAGAAAACTGGGGTATGAAACGTAAACCCCCGTCAAACTCCATCGTTTCCCTCAGGTCACCGGGATAATTACTCGTAAAATTGACGAGGGAAGATTTTTCCAGAAGAGGGAGAGAAAAAAAGGATGCAGTACCGGCAGTTCAATTTGCTCGACCGATGCTGGAACTATGGACCGCCGGCCGAGGCGAAAGTCCTTTTAGCAAGACATCGTCATCGTAGGATAGTCTGACAGGGTGTGATATGGTATGCGTATGTTGGTGTTGGCGATGACGATGGCTCTTTAGATCAAACGATCGCTTCGCCTGGGGGGAATGATCGCTGGACTGACGACGGGTCAGGTTGAGATCCGGATAGTTGCCGTACCAATGCTCATGATTCGGCCCATTGCTTAGGCTGCTGCGAGAGCTGCGGGTACGGTTATGTCGTGCTACAGTAGGGGGCGTCTTGGCCAAGCGGCGGGAAGTTTGACGCTTCATAGCTGGAACAAAGGCATCGTCACCCTGGACCGTCTCGTCCGTGAGTCCAGGTCGTGAATTGGGGGCACGGGCGAGAACGGGACTGCTAGGGATGTCGACGCTTTGCTTGTAGTGGTGTAGCGAACGCGGTGAGAACTCCTCGGATAGCCTCACTACTGGATTCTGGTAGACGATGACACTCGGCGGTTTGCGGACGGAGCCGACCGAGTCGCTGTGCTGCCGCTGGGTCAAGGGTTGGTGTTCCTCGTAATGTTGGCCTTGCGAGTAGTAGCAAGACTTTTCATTGATAAGCGTCTTCTCGCTCGACTTATTTAACCTCCACGACTCGATCTCTTCGTCGCCAACCGGTGTAATCCCCCTCTTGAAGAATCGAACTCTCCTCTCACGAGAGCGCCGGGTGATGAAGGCAACGACAGTGACAATGAGGGTGGTGGGTATCACTGTCGCAAGGACGATGATTAGAATCTTGGTTTCGGTTTGCTTCATCGTTCCTATGCCATTGCGTTTCGGTTGGAAGTTGAGCCGTATCTGAAGATGGGGAGTGTACGCCGTGGGCAGGCGTTGTAGAGGTATCGAAGGAAGCGGGGGGCTCGTCTCAAACGAAGCAGCGAACGGAGACCAGCGAGTTTCGATCTCGACTTGCGAAGACAGCTAGAGCCATCGAGGTCAGCTTTACATGTCTCGAACAGAAGAGGGGAGGAAAGCAGAGTAAGAGAAATGCTGAGTGATGATGTTCGTATGTAGAAAGAGGGAAAGAGAATATTGCTCGATGAAGAGAAATAAGCTGTAGCAGAGTAGGCGGGCGCATGATAAGAAACGATTCGCAAACGGCAGGAGGAACTAACATTCAAAGCGAGGTGAGCCGGTCACAGTAAAGATTCAACGACACACGGGTCTTGTCCGCACGAGAAGAGACGGCAGGACCCGGTGAAGAAGAACAAGTAGTGGTAGTGATGATTAAGGTGTCTTATTGAAAAGGAAGATTTGCCCTTGTCAGCCCATCCGTCCCTCCGTCACAAACGGGAAGAGACAATGGATAGATGGATGGATGGAAGCGTTGCAAGATGATATCGTCCAGGCACAACTGCCCTGGTGATACTGTGAGAACAGGATAGACGAGGAGGAGGACATGGGGCAACGGGGCGGCTTGATGCTATATAATTGTCCTAGCAAGGTATATTATTACCAAGTAGGTTTAGGTACGGATACGGAGTAGACTGTACGGAGTAATCTGGCTGTACTAGACTACCACAAGTACCCAGTAGCTTGTGGTGTGGATTTTACCTATCCGCACATCAGGAGAGGCGACGAGCAGAAGGAGGTAGGAGGAGGGCGTGTAGCATCGGAAACGTCATGGGACGGGATGATGAACAAGGATGGGTCGTGAATTCCATAGCAGCACTCCATTTCTCCATAACGAGTGCTTCATGTGCTGGGGTGGGGCCGTCCATTCAAGGATCACTCTGAGCCGTTGCGAGACGGCTCGGCAGAACGTCTAGAGCTGGGAAATAGCGGAGAGTGGGAGCGGAGCAGAAGCGGTAGAGAGAGGGAGATCGCAGCACAGCACTCCACGAGACATCGGTACAGGATGTAGCAGGACGAGACGGAGAGGGCGACAAAGTGCGTCTGAATCATGATGGCCTGTCTTCATGCAGCACTGCTAGCTGACTGGTCTAGCATTCAGTCAGAGATCGAGCTCAGGGACAGGAACAGGAGCGGGAACGGGAAAGGCAGGCCAAGAACCCGTGTTGGAATCCTGTTTCTGGTAGCAGCGGTAGTGCGGGCGATGACTGTTCTGGCTGGACTACCGTACAGTACAATGCTAGACTAGCCTGTCTCCTCTGTCTGGTGGTTGTGGCTGTGGTTGTGGTGATGGTGTTGGTCGCAAATCAGAGCAACCCGTGAACCACACACAAGCTGGACTCAGAGGCTGCGTCCGTGCGTGAGAAGGAGGGAGACAGACAGATACAGTACAACCCAACTCCTAACCACCCCTTCTTACTGTACTGTAGAGCCCGCCGGGCTTTAGCGGTAGGTAAGGTATTATGGCGCCGCCTGGAAACGTGGCGCGCCAGGAACGGAGGCTGAACTGTCGAGGGTTGCGTCAAGAACGACTGAGGCTATCCTCGCGAGGATCCATGCACATACGGTACGGACGCATGTAAGAGCTATCGGTTACTAACTTAGCATGTACTGGGTATGGCATCGAGGATTTAGCATGGGCCGTCGAGTGGTTGGCAGAGTGCCAGCAAACCACGGTTGGGTCGGCATACATGCTACTGAGTACAGTACGCATACACTGCGCAAACATCATGCCAGGAACTCACCGCACGTACAGTAGTGAGGTAGATCAGCCCGAATCGAGACGAGCCGGAGCGAGATGCATGGCAAGCATACGGAGTATAATCTGATGGTGTGGAAGGAGAAGAGGAGCAGTGCCCCCGTCTTTACTTGATGCATGAGAATGAAAAGAAGCGGCCATACTGTACGGAGAGTGTTCAACTCTTCGGCAACAGATGGACGCTAATGCTGAGGGACGAAAGGGAACGTGCGCCCCATGTCAACATGTACTCCGTACGGGTACAGTCTCTGTTTCTACTGTAAGATGCATTCACAACTTCAGCCGCACCTTTCAACGCTGGCTGCTGCTCACATCACATCCACGTCCATAAAAAAAAAAAGGGTTCGACAGATCTCCCAGCCCATGCTGCTCTCAGCCTTCCCTCCTGCAAGGGAGACAAGACGTTCACGACGGTGAGCGTATCCACCCGCTGCTTCACGACCACGGATTGAGATGGATGGGATGGGGATGGCCAGGCACAATGTGATTCAGAGCACGACTTGGCCCCGAAACATGTGAACCCAGCTCCATCGCGGTCTGGAATGGGCACGCAGCTCGCTTCACTTGCACATTTCGCAGACTTGGCCCTCCTGGCAAATCTCGAGAGAAGGGGCGTTCCTTCCTTGCCTCTGCTTACTGTGCTCTGGCGCAGGGTGGCCGGGACAGAATCGAAGCGAACCCTAACCTGACCTAACCTGACCAAACCTGACCTGGCCTGGCCTGGCCTGGCCTAACCTGACCCCCGGTCTGTCAAAATGTTCTTGCTTCCCGTCAAACATCAGATCAGATCAGATCGAAGCCAAGCTCATTTGACGCCACGCTGCGCTGTAACTCTAGCTACAGTATGTACGGTTTCAGCAAAGTACAGTACCGTTGTACGTATACAGCTCATCACCGGGTCTTCGTACGCACACGTACTTCTGTACAATCCCTAACGCAGGACACCCCGGCCACGAACACCACCATCGGCCAGAACTACCGCTTCTTGAATCCAGGCCGTTGATCAGCGTACGCGACCACCGGAGCATCTCAGCCCGTTCTAGCTCTTCCAGACGATGATGATTCCATCCCCCTCTTCTCACCGGAAATTGTCACACCAAAGAGCATCGGACACTGCAGAGGGAGGAACCACTCCTGTCGTTGGGGCAAGTCCTGGGCAGATCAGATCAGATCAGCTCGTTCGTGTCAAGGCCCCCCCATCACGAGTGGCCATGCTGGTGATCATCCTCTGAAAAAGCACATCATCATGACCATGACCGTCACAATTCATCTGCCGACCGTCAATGTACCCACGACTTGTGATGAACCCGACTTCAACGGGTTGTTTCAGACATCCAGTAGATTAATATCGATTCGGAGGTTATCCTCTTGTGGGACAGCGATCCGGTTGTCAATTCTCTCGGGTTTCGGCGAACCATCGTATGCTTCAGCATACTGCTCATCAGTGAAAGCAACACTTGCAGACGAGTCGTGCATGGCAGATGGCAACCATACTACGACGTTAGTCCAGTCCACTCTAGTCTACTCCGTACTCTAGACGGCTTCATCCTACTAACTCACAGACGTCCAATAACCCAACATTAACAAGCGCAGCTTTCTTTCCTTCTGTTCCTTTCTTTGCCTCCATCCTGGGGAGGGTTCGTCGTTGCTTTCCGCATATGCATGCGCTTCAGGCTCATGAACCTCCGGAGCCTCTGAAGTTAAGCAGCTCACCGGCTGCAAGGCGCAAAAGTCTCGCGCCTTTGCACCGACTCGACATGGGAGTGTGAAGACTAGAGGGGGGGAGAGAGCCAATGCCATCGCCTATCAGATGGCAGTCAGTCATCACGCGGGTTTGCGCAGCCATCTAAGACAGCTCGGAAGCTGAACGTGACCACACTCACGATCCCAAGGGAGAGATGCTGCCGCGCACGACCTGCACATTCACGTTCGTGAGGCTGAGTTGATGATGTACACCATTCGCGATTCGTTTTAGCTCCTAGACTAAGTTAACTAGTGATGGTGAGAGTTCGGGAAGCGATCTTGTTCATGCAGGCTTAGATGACCTCAGGAATAGCGTCTGACACAAGCTGTCGCGAATCGGCGACATACTAACTTAGTTTATCAATCCACGGGACAGTTTTCAATTGAGACACAGAACAAGCAAGCGTGCAAGCGACGAGTTTTAGACGGCTGACTCGTGTGGATGGCTGAAGGAGTGGATCAGTGAATGAGTGCTCATCACCCTTCAACAAAGCCGTGCCCATACCTACCATAGCCATACCGCTCAACGCTCTCGAGAAGCTCAAGAACGCACTGCACTCTCGTACCCTCTCCCGCGCGTGCCGTGCCTGGTTCCTGACGCCCCAAACCGGGATCCCTGACCACGCCATCTCCACTCGACCTGCAGCTCGCAAACACACTTCCTGCGGATGAACCTGGTCTAGAGTGTTTCTCAGCACCACCCTCTTCGGGGGGTGTGTGCGACTGGGTTATAGAACGTGAAGAGGCCGTGGAGTATCAGGTAGGCTTGCGTGAAGAAATGAACAACAGCAGTCGGGGCGGGTTTAGGTGGTCGGGATCGGCTTGGCTTAGACGCGGTACATAGTATATCCCCTCGTCTTATCACTTGACGCATGGAGTGCTAACTTAGTGAACGAATGTTGTACCATGACGAGGCGCGCGGGGAAGTCGAAGGGGGAAAGCATGTCTACGATCTATCATCTCGACTTCGGCCGTTGTCGGTACCGTAGCGTGGCATCGCACCTTCAGTGTCATGACACAACGGCATATCATCCCGTGACAAAACACTCTAAAGGCGTATCGGTGGTGCCATGGTCGATCCCCGCCACAGAGAAACAACAATCCCAACAGAACTTTGAATGCCTCGCTGAGCATGTTATCAGCGCATACCACGTATACTACGTATAGCACTATACCGTGGCCAAGCAAACAAACACCGCTCGATGTCGCATTCTTTGACGCTACAAGCTACATCTTCCGTTCGTTACACATTGATTACCTCCTCCCCCGCCGACATCGTATGAAAAGAGGACTGGCCGGTGATGAAACGGCATGGGATGGAGAGTGACTCTGTTCTGACGGTAGATGGTATCTACCTAGCGAGCCAGCGGATGACCCGAACGCGGAAGCGGAAGCAGAAACGGGGCGGGGCGGGGCGGACGGAATAGTGCGGGGCCTATCGAACGGGACGGCTCACGTCCGATCTTTCATGCTGAGCCTATTCTAAAGACTTTCTTAGCTCCTCTTTTCTTCATCTTTTTTTCTTCTTAATTTAACGAAACCCGTCGCATTCCATCCTTCTTCGCTTCCTCACTTTCCTTCCTCCCTTCTACATAGGTTCTAGGCGTCACCCAGTCACGCCCCTCCAGGCTTCGGTCCTGCTATCATCCCCGTGACAGGCCGAGTCAGAGGTCTCAGTTCCGAGACCAGGAGGCAGACAGTCCCCGAGTCTCCAGGCTAGACCGCGACTACGAGAAGGGAGGATCAACAGGAGGCCGAGCGTGGGACGGGAGTCTTGAACGTCCTTGATGACTTGCATGGCCCTGAGTTGGTGGGGATGTTTAGACTAGAGTAGAGTAGATGGTGTGGTGCCGAAGAGGTTAGGGTGGCCGAAGCTGAGAGGTAGCGGCGCATTCACCGCCTGTCCGCACGGTAATGGTAATGGGTGTGCAGCCAAGGTAGAGGAGAGCGAGAGCTTCAGAAGATTGTCCGTGGCCAGCTCGCAGCGGCTCTCGTCGTCTTGGGCTATTCGCTAGACGCGAAGGTCTGCCCCCGTCGTGGCGGTGCATCTTGCTGCGAGGCATGAGACGGATCCTAGAGCTAACGCCGACGCTATTCTACATAGTACCTGCGCAGCAGTAGTGCTGAGGAAGCGAGGCAGTGATGAGGCGCACATTACACGCCAGATGATGGATGGGAGAGCGGTCTGCAGCATCTGTGCTGTTAGGAGCATGTGGATTAAACCTGGACTAGATGACTTACATGCATGCATGGAGGGTGTCGTTTCGCTCTGCTCTGCTCTACTCTCTGTCTTTCTTTCTTTCTCTCTCCACATCTCGACTTCGACACCTCGTGGCCCCATGAGACGGGTTAGTATCTACTCTAGATGATAAATGTCTCTCCATCGGAGCAATGCTGCTGGCTACATGGTCGACCGCATCGTCAGCACTCTGTAGATCTCATTCACCATCGCCGACCCTTACTTCAGATCCTGCACCACGCACGCAGGGGGGAGAAGGGGATTCCCATTACCCTACTATTTCTGTACGTATGCTTGGCGAGAAGAATCCATCCCCAACGTCCTCAGCTTACATCATATCTTGTCAGTCGTGACCAGTGTTTAATCCCGCAACCCATCCACCCTCCGTCAAGCCTCGTCCGCCGTTTCAGATATCGGCCCCACTCCCACGGCGCGAGCGTGAGGTGCTGTAATTGCAATGCACATCATCTGCACGGCCAGACACTTTAAACGTTGGCCATCACGCACCAGCCGAAGCTGTGCCCTCTCTCCGGAGTCTAAGCTGTCGTCGTGATATCGCTCGCTCCCGGTGGAGTGTAGGGATATCTCCCAGACACACACACTCACACGCACACCAACAACCACACACCCTTTCTATAAAACATATGGCAAGGGTTGAGCTACACGTTTCCAACGTGTACTTCAGATGCCATGCGATCAGATGAGCCGCCAAAGACCAATGGTTTCAACATCCGTCGTAGCCCTGCTTACAGTAGCTCCTACGCCCTGCGGCCAAGCACGTTTCATCGTCACAGGGATGTGAAGTCAACGCACATGCGTAGTGGCAGCACACTTCAGAAACGGTCATCCGGTCCTCTTGGTGAATACGTAGTAGTTATGCCATCGCTCGAGTCCGGGGTGACTTACACTTACAGATTACTCCCTTCGGTTCTCGGTGCAGGCTACTCCAGGCATGCTCCTTGGAGGCAGAAGCGTGCGAGAGTCCTCACCGATTGGGCTCGACCATTAACTCCGTACGTAGCATGTCTCGCCTGTCACCACGATTGTCGTCCGCGCGCAATAAGCGCCGGTCTGAGCGAGCTGAGCTTCTGGGATCATGCTAGATTGCGTTCAGACCGACTTCTTTGCCATGATGCCGAAGCTCGTTCATTTGCAGCGTCCATGATCCGAAACATGGTTTTGGCTTGGAGAGACTAGACATGACGCAGAGCTGCGGGTATCCCTGAAAAGAACTATCTGTGTCGAAGATATTGCGTCGCGTTCTCTGCACGATGTCGGTCAGATGAGATTGCTTACACCGCCAGTGTCTTGCTTACTTTCGATCAAAGATGCCAGGTCGCTTTCGTTCAACTACCAATAGTGAAACGTCCTTCTAGTTTCTCAACTTCAGGCCTTGGCGTCTAGTGATTCCGAACTGGCCCGGTTGCAAGACTGCAAGCTGACTGACGAAAACTTGTATCTCACAAACCGGTCAAGGTACAGGGTAGCCATCTCAACTACGACTTCCCGTCGACTCGCCATCCAAGCAAACTCCAAACCCAATACTATATATATACCGTTCTATACCCCAACCTTCATGTTCTTATTCTCAATCTTGCATGACGACAAATCAGCAATGGCACTTGCTCTTCTGACTTCAACATCGTTTCGGTAGCCCGTCAGCTGAGAGGCCTGACCCTACCACCAGCAGTTGAGATGCTTCTCAAATCATCCGAAGGGAGGCTTTAGCGTTGGCGAGGGATCGATATGTGCGTGGACGTGGGTATATGTGTGGATTGCTGAACCAAAGAATGACCCAGGTTGGTCGACGAATGTTGGCTTGCCATGTTTAGACTGAAGAGCAACCCATCGGACTGCGTCAAGCTGCAGAAGACGAGGAAATAAACATGTTTGAGTTGCCGACTGATGTTTACGCCAATAAACATCACAAGAGTCAAAACGTGCACCAAAAAAAACCCAAAGCCTAAAGGGCCAAAGCCGCACAAAACTTGTTGCAAACGATATTGCGTATAAGATAATTTTCACTCCCCTTCGCCTTTTGCTATGGTGGAATCGGGAATAACAGAGACTGAAAAAGATGACCAATAACTCAGTGATTACACCCCCTTCATCAACAGCCGCCCGCATGGCATCATAAAGAGCCAATCCATGCCCTCGCATCATAGGAAACATTCAATGCATCGAGCAATCAAGCCAATCTGCCAGAGCATTCCAATCCGAGTCGAAGCGCAGCAAATTGGCTTCATTCCAGACGTGCCGTCTTTCAATCATTAATGGTATAGAGCCTCGCATGCCATGACATGTTTACTCGGAAAATGGGTACAGAGAATCGAATTTGTTGAAAATGGTTAGGACTTCCTTCTTCAGTAGTCCTTGGAGTTCGCAATTGATCAAGCGCTGATCAGGCACGTGACGCCGTTGCTGGGTCTGCCGTGTGGCGCCGCCCATCTAAACACCCGAAGACAAAACTTAGACGAGGTAAGCGAGCATGCCGATAGCGACAGCAGCAGCAGCACCTCTGCCGGCAGGCGCCATAGTAGGAGCAGCCAGGCCGTCAGACCTGCTGGAGCTCACAGCGTCGTCAGTAGCAGACGTCTGAGCATCGGACTCGGTAGCAGAGGCAGATTCGGTGGCGGAGGCAGAGGCAGTGGTCGAGGTCGACTTATCGTCGTCTTCTTCATCGTCTTCCTTGGCAGAAACCTTGGGGGGGTTCTGCGAGCCACAGAGGTCCTTGATGTTCTCGGTACAGCCATCCTGGCCCTTCTGGTTGCCAGTGTTCTGGCTGATGCAAGTCTGGAACAACTGCTCGCAGATGAAGGTGGGCACGGTCTGAGTGTAGTACTGCAGGCCGGGGGTCGAGTGGTTAGAAGCACACTTGCATTCCCACTTGAGATCCTCCTATAGATGATTGGTTAGCCTTTGGCAAGAAAAGTAGTCAAGTAGCTCAGCGTCATGCAACGTACAAGCTGGCAGTCATTCTCATCGGTGTCATCGTTGCAGAGGCTCTTGCAGGTGTTGTACTGAGCGCGGCACCAGGTAGCTAGAGGAGATACAGGTTAGCTCATCATAACGTAGTGTGGAACAAGGCGCTTTGGCCAGTAGATGCACATACACTTGGTAGGGCCGTCGACGGCACCAGGGTTGATGGTCATCTCAAGGGAGTTGGTGTAGTTGGCATCCTGGGCCATAACGGCCGCGGCGGAAAAGGCGAGAATGGCAATCGAGCAACGCATTGTGACTGATTGATGAGGCTTCCAAAAGGATAGGTTATTCCACTAAGTTTGCGATGCGACGAGAAATCGAAGATGGGATGGTCCAAAAATCGAGCTGCTCGAGGCGAAGGAAGTGGTATGATGCTTCGCGGTGTTTACTTCTGTGAGTATGATGTAGAGTTTGAAAGCGACAGACGCGAGCGAAGGCGATTATCAATGGCTTTAAGGGTGAGCCGAGGGCGACGCAAACGAAGGAAGTTGCGGAAGGGCGGAGAGAGACAAACGAGGAAAGTGAAGAAATCCAAGGGTAAGAGTAGCGGGAGAAGGAGGAATCGCGGGAGCTTTCTTGATTTTATTATGAGGGAGCTGGAAATGGATAAGTCTAACGGGAACGGATTAGGCTTGGCTTGACTGGGCAGGTGGCCGCAGGTGCTAGTCTAGCTTCTCACAGGCAACCTTACTCCGTACCTCCACAATTTAGGTCTAACAACAATCTGCGACAGAAGATGCTCCAGCAAATCCAGCCCGTGGCCGGCGAGACAGGCCCAGGGCTCCATTACAAAGCTAATAACAAGGCAATTCGATTCCGGGCTGGGCATTTTAATAACGAGGTTAAGGAAAAGGTGCCTGTCTTCTTGCTGGCGGCCCAACGTTGTCCATCGCGAGTGTCCACCACACCCTACCACCCAGTAGTACGAGTACCAACCACCCCCATCAATCATCAGACTGCCACATCTGATTGACAGGCACGGAAGATAGGCACAAGGCACAGCCGCACAGTGGCAGAGAGAGAAATACAGTTTGCGCCATCGCTCTGGTCTGCTTCGTGTTAGTTACTAGACGTAGTGTAAAGTTGCGACTATCAACTCGGGCCGGAGTCACTTCTCGCCCACCAGGGCCTGCAGCAACGCCTTGACTGGCCGGCTTCTGCTGTACCCTGCTTGTTCTGTCACAGTTGCTGCGCCCTCGAAACCAGTCGCTTCAACACCACCCACCTCATCATACCGGGGGCTGCAAGGATCGCGATCCGCATGTACAGTAAGTAATCTGTACAGATGCACAAACGAGAGAAACCAAAAGGCTAACTAACGTGCAGAAGAGTGGCAGGTCAGGAGAAGGCTGGGGTCGCTGGGGGCAACAACGACCAGGTTGGAGGAAGCGCCTCTCGGCATCGCACTCAAAGGCTACGAACAACGATGTCATGGAGTAGGTGAGCGGTATTTCCTACTCTCCAGTTCCATCCTTCCGCTTCGACTATCACAACAGAGAGGATAATCGGGTTCGGCAGAGCTCCCGTCGGAGATAGGGTAATAATACTGTACATAAACGGACAAGCAGGGCCGAAGTTCTTTCTTTTCGACAGTGCTTGGCGAAGGCTCCATCTGGCAATGAAGCCGGCAACGAAATCAGGCCAACGGCCGAAAGTGTGCCAACCCCGTCACTGATGGCTTTGATGCCAACACTCGGGCCCATTTGCGCGGGCCATTCGGCTTCCCTCCACATCCTTAGCACGCACCCATAGGCTGCTTCAGTGGGTTTGGTTGTATCTGCATGGTACTGTACATCCGAGGCTTCAGTATCCCAGTAGCCAGCGTCCTGGCATCAACAGCGTCAGAACCTAAACCTCTACTCTGTACATCGATCGTCTCTGCGGTGAGCTCCCTCGGCAGCACAGACATTCATATATAATATCATCTTTTAGGGAGAGATGCCATGATCGTTAGAGTCAAGCCTCTTCTCCCTCGACTTCTGATGGTCAAACCTTTGTATCAACTTGCCAAGACGCTAGCGCACTGCCGGGCCCAGCCTGTTATCGCGCCAGGGTGTCACTAAGTCGGCACGAGCAATCAGACCTGTCCAGACGTGATAATGACATCGTCCAGAAGGCCATGTCATCCGTGCTGCTATTTATTAATCACAAAGTCCTACATTCAGCGGTCAATGGTCCATGTCAAAGCTTCACGATATCCTTTCTCAGCGGCGTCCATGTCTGCTCGCCCCACGCACGGGGTCACCGATGGATGACTTCTTCCGCAGGGCCTCCCTTGTGTCGTTCTTCCTCCCGTGAAGTTCCATATCCAACTCCACAGCCTCGTTTCGGCTGTTTATCCCGAGTACCATGTCTGTACGAGCATTTCATTTGACCAATCCGCTTTTTGCCGTTACTGCTGGATCATTTCTGCTCTTGGTCAATTTGATGAAAATACCAGAGCAAGCAAGTATCATTCGCTGCCATTACTGGACCACGGCTCTCGCCCAAGCAGCACAACAGCTGCGAAGAAGATTCTGAAACATCTATTGTTGATAAATCGCTCCGCAAGTGTGTACTGACTCATAGATCTCGAAGCAGATTGGCTAGACTATTTACATGAACAGACATTAATTCTCATTCCAGAACCAAAAAACCCCCGGGTATTTAAAGAATAGATTGGCAAACCAGCCATCACATGCGGTGAAAAATTTCTAGTCCAGGTCAAGATAGCTAGGTCCAGGGTAAGTACCCCCAGAAAGTGCCGATGGCGGCATGACCGCGGCGCGGAGAGTGGCCGTGGACCCTACGCGGCGGGATGATCGTCTGCCCGTGCCGAATCGCGAACCAACTACACCACCGACATCAGACTAACTTGCAGCATGTGAACCCGCAAGCTCTTAACCAATCCACCTCGTATCAATTGAGACCATCTTGTCGCCAGCAATACAGCTGCAACCTGTTCCGATGTGCCATAACTCCCGGTGACCCCTTTAGCACCTGCTGCCCTGTACGCGACCCCAGGTCCCGCCATGGACAAGCTACCGCGCGAGCTCGTCGACGCAATACTACAACAATGTGTCGAGTCCGGCCTCAAGAATACTGTTCTAGCACTGCGCCTCGTATGTCGGCTGTTTAACAATGTTCTCAAGCCGTTCGTCTTACGAACGCTTGATCTAGAGTTTTCGCGCTTGAGCAAGACGAGCGGGATTGCGCAGCCGGAGATGGACGCTCTACAAACGATTGGGTACCACTGCAAGAGCTTGTACATCGACCTCATGGTACTACGCGACGAACGTACGTATCGTGACCACTGATCTTCCGGTGAACCTGCTATGCCTTGGCTAATATTCTGTACGGACAGTGGAAGTAGAATTCCTCGACACCGTCTTCGCTCGCGTCCCCTCCATGACGGAGTTCTGTAGGACTCTGCAAAGGAAGGCCTGCATGAACGATTCTACCTTCACAGAGGTGGAATACCTACAGACAGTCGAGTACATGCTCTTCAACTGCCGCGATGTCGATCGGTTACGGCTCAACCTGCCCTTCCAACTCGTCGGACGCCACTGCAACGCAGCGACGATAATCCTCGCCAACACGTTCAAGGCATTTGCGCAGCGGCCCGAGGAAGACTCGGCCAAGTTAAATACGCTGGTACTAGAAAACGTGACCGACATTGCGATATGCCACCTCTGGATGAACCCGGTTGATGTGGTAAACATCATGCGTGTAGTAGAGGTGCTGGAACACCTCGTCATGACATTGCGACGCCATGAAAACGAACCACAGCGCGTAGGCCTATTTGGCTCATGCCTATGGAATCTGATAGAGAATGCAGAAGAACTAAAGAGCTTATGCCTCATCGGTATGGATCACGACGACCGCCCCTTGCGAGGATACAAACAGACGAAAGCATGGCAGATGCCTTTGGAGGAGTGGATCGCGCGGTCCCTACCCGCCCCGCACGTTGTACTATCCAACCTAACATGTCTCGAGCTCAAGCGCGTCGAGGTTTCCCCCTTGGTTCTTCTCCGCGTCGGCGAGCACTTTGGCCCAACATTGGAAGAGCTCTATCTTAACGAAGTGCACCTCAAGGTCGAGCAGGGAAACGAGTGGAACGGAGACTCTCAAAAGGTACTCTGGGTAGGTATGCCGAACCAGCGGCCCACGGAGGACTGCCAGTGGATAGCCATGGCGCTGCGCTGCGCAACGCCAAAGCTGCGCATTTGCCGGGCGTCGTTTCTAGCATACGACGTGTACCTCCGTGACGATGTGGCAGGCACGTCAGCCTTTGATCTAGAGGACCCCTGCTCCCTGGGTCGTAGCGTAGCGCAGCGCTTTGTCGAGGTCATCACAGGTATCCGACAACCAAACATGTCCACGGGCGATCCGGTCGAATATCTCCCGGCTGATTCGAGGAACGACAAGCTCGTCAACGGGCTTCGTCCTCGGGACCGGTCGCCGCTCTTGACGGAGTACGATGCCAACGCGTACCACAGCGCCGTGGCGAACACGACTTCGGAGTGGCAGCGGAGTATTGACGGCATCTTTCCCAACTGCAACTCTAATACGCTGGAAGAGCTGCACTTTATTGCTGAGACGGCGTGCCAGGGTATGAATGAGATCCACAGACGACGGAGCGAGTGGACGGCGGACGGGAGCGGGTTGGCAGATGAGTTTGCGGAGAACCTGATACAATACCCGCGGGACTGACGAATAGCTCCCGTTCTATTATTGATTGATATTTCCGAGCTGCCCCCTCTTGTTCTCGACGTGACCCTCGTGCGGGAATAATGCTTAGATGATGGCAAAGCTGGGTCACAAGGACAAGTACGTACGTTTATGGGAGTCTCATTCGGATTGACGTGTATAATGAAAATTACTGCTCGCAAAATGTCAAGCCTGGATGCAGACTGACGCGATTGCTCTTATGCATGGCGCAACCTCGTTGTGACAGGCCATGGGCCTCTTATCCTCCCACTTATTTAACTAAAGCACCTCATTCCTGGAGGAGGGGCAATAGCTCAATCCCATCCAGTGTTTCGTAAAATCCCGAAGCTCGCATGCTTTTCTCCCCGTCTATTGCTATTCCGTACCGTCCCCTTTCCCTTACTGGCCGTTGACACCGTTGACACCGTTCTTCGCCGCGGACTGAGCCTTCTCCAGAGCTTGGAGGACATCGTTCTTGAGATCCTCGGCGTCCTCGACACCGCAGCTGATGCGCACCAAGTCGTCAAAGATGCCCACAGCCTCGCGCTGATCCCGAGGGATACCAGCGTGGGTCATGCTGCTGGGCACCTCGACCAAGCTCTCGACACCACCGAGACTCTCGGCGAGGGTGAAGATCTTGGTTACCTGGCAGAAGCGCTCTGCAGCGGCGTGACCGCCCCGGATGCGGAAGGAGAGCATACCGCCGCCCATGCCGTCGCGGTGCTGCTTCACGGCGATGTGGCGGTGGGGGTGCGACTTGAGACCAGGGTAGTTCACGGCGACGACCAGGGGAGAGGCCTCGAGGGCGGTAGCAACAGCGGTGGCGTTGCGACTGGCCTCACGGGCTCGCAGGTGCAGCGTCTTGAGGCCGCGGTGGGCGAGCCACGAGTCGAAGGCAGAGGGAACGGCGCCGATGGCGTTCTGGAGGAAACCCAAGCGGTTCTTGAGCTCGTCGCTGTTGAAGGCGGCGACGCCCATGACTACGTCGCTGTGGCCATTGATGTACTTGGTGACACTGTGGACGACAATGTCGGCGCCGAGATCAAGAGGGTTCTGGACGTAGGGGGAGAGGAAGGTGTTGTCGACGACGACGAGAACGCCGTGCTTGTGAGCCTCGGACACGACAGCGCGGATGTCGACGAGACGGAGGGTAGGGTTGCTGGGGGACTCGATCCAGATGAGGCGGGTCTGGTCGGTGATGTGCTCCGCGATGTCGACCTCAATCTCCGGGGTAAAGGTCACGCGAACGCCATGCGCCTTTGCGACCTGGGTGAAGTAGCGGTGGGTGCCGCCATAGACGTCCGAGACAGAGATGACGTGCGAGCCAGCCGCGAGGCTCTGGAGAATGGTGGCTGTGGTAGCGGAGCCAGAGGAAAAAGCGAGGGCGTACTTTGCGTGCTCGAGGGCGGCGACGGCGGTCTCAAAATTCGTGCGGTTGGGGTTCGAGGATCGCGAGTACTCGTATTCGCCAACGGGCTGGCCAACTGCCGTCTGGGCAAAGGTCGTGGAGAGGGAGATGGGCTCGATGACGGCGCCGGTTGTGGGGTCGTGCGGCGAACCGGCGTGGACGGCGAGAGTGCCGAAGGCGTGGACAGGGGACGGGGGGCGTGGCGGCGTGGCCACGGGGTCAGAGTTGAGGGGAGCGGAAGACATCTTCTTCTTCTTCTTCTTCTTCTTCTTCTTCTTCTTCTTCTTCTTCTTCTTGGGTGTACGAGTTCTGGAGAGAAGGTGAAGAGGAGAGAGGAGGAGAGAGGCAAGAGGTGGCGCGCAGGGAAGATATTTAAGTGAAGGGAGAAAAACCACCGAAATTGGTGGTGATGGTGTTCTCGGCCGCTTAGACCGGGAGGGTTGTTTGTTTGTCAGATAGTGGAGTATGCGGCGACGGAGATAGGCAAGGTGCCTCTTATAAGAGAGTCGAACACGGAAGGAGGCAATCCGCTTGCCAGGTTCCCGCGTGCCTCTTCTTTCTTTTTCCCCTTCCTTCCTCGACCTCTTTCGGAGTGAGTCAGAGCTTACAGAACGTCTCAGCTTGCGCGATTCGACCTCACGATGGTGTATTGTTGAGAAGATAGACGAGGGGGGGGAACGAGGAGGCGGGTCTCCCTGGGGTGTTTTTTTTCGTTTAAGAGATGGCGGGAGGCTCGAAAGCTTAACGATCACGTCAGAGCTGGCTGGGCTGAGAGGGGCCTCGAAGCACGTTCCCAATAACTTGCTTGTGCTTGAGTGCTGTGTCGTCTATTGGTAAGTAATAGGACTTACTAATCTACCATAGACAAGCACCAGGCTGGCGTTGCTCTACCGCACTCGAGACTCACGATGAACTGGATGAAATCTTGGGTTACCTCGTTTCGCGATGGGAGCACTTGTGGAAGCCAAGCCGTACGGAGTTCTTCCACCCAGATTTCTTCCCATCGCGGGTCCATGGCTCCATCCATGTGCACATCAACCACTAACGGAAAGCAGCGTCCACACGGGCGGTACTCCGAGGCCCAAAAGTTCCCATCTCGGTTGGGGGGGTTGACCGAGGGTACCACCGCGAGAGACAATAACTAAACGTAACGCCGCAGGATAGCGTCTCGGACGAATGACAGCAGGAAATCCACCATCCACCATCCAGACGGTTGCCCTGCGACGAGATGCTCTCAAGCAACCCGCCATTGTCAGCTTGGTCTTTTCTTCTTCTCTTCTTCTTTTTCGATACGGCGAGTTACCAATCATGGCAGGTTCCGACCCAAGCCTTTTCTCCCGGGCAGAAGCGGTTCGTTGCGGTTCGCGCGAGAGAGATTGCAGAATCTTGGATTCAATGAGCGAAAGGAAGGTAGCGTTGCTCTGATTGGTAACAGTCTACTCTACGTTGGTCATTTGACAATGAAGGGGTTGAACTGGCAACTTGACAGTGCCTGTTTTATTTTATTTATTTACTACAGTAGCTGTGGCTTACAGCAAGAGGCACGCCGACCTGAGAGCTGTCGATATTTTGGGGCAGGGAAAAAGATGAGATTAGAAATCACAACATCAATCAAGTATCCGAACCGAAACCCCCAGAGGCAATTCTGCCATCATCAAATGCAAGGAGTCAACTAGCGAAGCTGATTAATAAAGATCGCCTCGCGTGCCTTGCAGTCTTTGTCGTCAGATCATGAGGTCAGGGGTCCCAGGCACAGATTACAACCAACCCTGGCTCGTCAGGGGATATCTCCCCCCCCCTTGGCGCGGCGCCGAAGCATAGTAGGGCATAGAGCGACGGTCTAAAACGCGATGAGATCTCGAGTCTAGAAGCGCGTTGGATCCGGCGAAGCCAACGGGACGAAGATCAATTGATCGTGTGCGAAGCTCACCGTCTCAACAAGGCTGTACCAGGACCCATTGAAGGAGCAACGCTGCTGCTTTGATTCCTGGTCATTACTGCGCACCAGGACAGTAGTGAAGTGTCAGCAGGTCTAACATGGCAGACAGTCCATCTTTGAATCAAACTGCCTGTAAAACAAATTGCTGTCAGGCAATTTGGCATCCGTTCCTACGCGCTCCCGCCGAGAAGAGGCCCTAGAATCGCATCATGTTCTGCACTGCACCCTTCTGTCTGGGAATACGAGTACGCAGCAAGTCAGACTGAGATCTGCCGCCGGAACCTTTCCTGAAGAGTCTACTGTAGACTAGACAGGCAGGTCACAGGCTGCGCACCTCACCCTCGCCCGCGGAGACAGACGCCATCATCCGGCTCACTCACTACGTATGCCACCACTCTGCTCTGTAGAGGTCTCTGCACTCCCTCTCTCTCTCTCTCGTGCACCTCCACCGACCAACAACTTTTAGCCCTTCGCCCGCGCAATCCCTGCTGTGGCAGTGCATCCGTCCAGACCGTCTTCCTTCACCACGAGCACATCTTTGCTTTTATCTCTCCTATATCTGATGAATACTCTGCACGCTACGGATCCGCTCTAATCAGCACATACAACGTTGTAACACCATATCCTATCTCCAAGATTCCCCACCCTTCTCCGGCCGGAAGTTAAGGAGCAAAGTGTTTGGACTACGCACTCCGGCAGCTCCGCCTTCCCGCCGTCTTCTTGCGCGCGAGCCCCACGACAACGAGTTTCGCGGCGTAGCGTCTTTCAACAACAACCACACCAACTTTACAACTTGACAATCAGCTACCGCGCCACCACCACCACCACCGACAGCGCACCTGCGCCAGACAATACAAGACGTCAATTCGCGCTTCTCTGCCTTTGCACGCGACATCGTCGACACAGGGTACACCGAGGCCTGACGCCTCTGTGGCCATGCTGTGCTCGCGCATTGCACCAAGGGTCCTCCCCAGAAATCTCCCGAGTTTCAGTTGACCATCGTGAACACCTTCGCTCACTTTCCCCCCCTCTCTTTCTCTTCTCTGGACTCATCATGCCGCCCCGGCGATCCCACAAGAAGAGCCGCGCTGGTTGCCGAAGGTGTAAGAACAGGAAGATCAAGGTATGTCGATGCGTTTATTCCCAGCGGCCTGTCCACTCGTCGCCTGTCTGTCTTGGACCTCTTCGACCTCCCCCCACCCCCCCCGCTTGTATGGACCGACTTTTGACTACCGGCAGTCGTGACTGACGAGCGCTCGTTGCTTATAGTGCGACGAAGTCCATCCGCGATGCGGTAACTGTTCCAAACATGGCGTCCTCTGCGACTTTGGTAACCCAGACCTTGTGGAAGAACTTGTGCCCTCAGCCAATAGTTCCGATAGTGCGGGAGCAGGGCACACTCCTACTCCAGTCCCAGCTCCCATGCATGCTCGACGAAGATCGTCAGCCCGACCTTCGCCAATACCGCTCTCACCTCGGAGACACTCTCCGACGAATGCCATGTATTCCCATAACTCTGCACCTACACCGTCGGCACAATTCTCCAGCCAGGTCGATAGGATGATGGAGTTGCGCCTCATGCACCAGTACGTCACCGCTACGGCGAAGACGCTACTCAATGAGTCGCCTGCTATGGACGAGATCTGGTCACACGTCGTACCTCAGATGGCCTTTTCAGGCAAGGCATATCTTGCCGACGCCATTCTATCCGTGGCTGCGCTGCACCTGCGTTCCCAGAACCCAGACGACAAGGCTCTCGTTCGCGCCTCGCACGCTTATTCGGCCTCTACCCTGGCATCTTACTGTGCTTCGCTGGACCAGGGCATTGTACCCGAAAACGCAGAGGCCCTCTTCCTGACTGCCGTTGTAATTGCTTTCCAGGCCACCGCTTCTCGTCTGTTCATCAAGGACGATGTCGACCCCAACGATCCTTCCAGCCGATATGCCCTCCCGATCTCCTGGTTTCACGCCTTTCAAGGTGTCAAGACGGTCGTTTCCACCTCTTGGCAGTATATACGAAACAGTCCCACCGTTCGAAAGGTTATCGAAACGCAGCCGAGCTTCCAGCTAGATCTTAATCCAACCACATCCAATTCGTTTTTCGGCCATCTGTTAGATGATCTAGACAAAGAGCTTGCTGATGAAGACCCTCGGCAAATAGGCTCTACTGGCCAGGCATATGCGCATGCCATCTGTGTGATGAACTGGGCTCACAAGTATCGCTACCCAGCCGCGGCGCTGGCCTTCCCGGCCACTGTGTCGAGACGATTCATCGAGCTTCTAGAGGCTAAGCGACCCCGAGCTCTAGCCATTCTTGCTTGTTTCTTCGCTCTGCTCAAACGCCTGAACCATATCTGGTGGCTCAAGGACGCTGCTCGTCGCGAAGTTATGGGGCTCGTGGGCATGTTCGAGTCTGGTTCGAAGTGGTGGCGGCACATCGAGTGGCCTGTTCGCATCGCTCTCTGGGACGGAGATACCATCCCCAAAGATGTGTGGGGGGCTGATTGGGAAGCAGCGTCGACGACCCAGGGCGGCTTCTCAGAAACCATGATGCAGCATGTCGAGCTCATGGCTAAGTTGCTGAGCCAGTCGCAAGCCATACCTCCTACTCCGGTCATGGAAGAGCCTCTCATCGAAGCCCTGTCGCCGGATTGATCGAAAGCGGTGATTGGTGGTGCGATAGAAGAACTCGATACCTGCATCAGGGGTCGAGGTCATTTTTTTTTGGCTATACACGAATCCCCCCCCCCTGCTGAGCTGGGGTAGACAACCAATGCAACTTGTCGTTGTCCCTTGTATGATGACAACGAGTGGCAACTCATATCGCGCGCTAGGCTCCAGACCAAGATAATCGAGCCCTCGCGTAGCTCACGGAAGTGCTACACTTATTATATTAGGCGAGGGCATTGCTGGGAAGTAACCGCATGTCTGTGCCCTGGCCCAGCTCAACTCACAACTAATGATGCGAAGTTCTTATTGATAGAGACCTTCGAGACGAATGGATGGTGGTGTGTTGCAAGAAGCGTATTTCCTACGAAGTGCATTCAGCAAAGGCACGAAGCTTGACGTATGAGTTTTACCGCGGTTTTTGGTGGCACGAAAACAAGTTATTAATGCATGCGTTGGTGTTAGCATTGCTCCAATAAAGTCGAGAGAGTTAAAGACGGAGCGCATACTGGTGCATCGAAGATGGCGAATCTTGATGATTAATGCTCAATATTTGTACTTGTAATTAATGAATGAAAGACCAGAATCGGGCACACGGCAAGAATCAGGGCAAACATCTATTCAACACTCGAAGAAAGAGGTATACTAGTTGACTGGATTCAGGAACGCGTCTGTTATCTCACAAGGACTGACATGCTTCATGTACGTTGGGTTCCTATGGGATACATATTCTATTTCACGACGGTGGGAAAAAAAAAGGCAAACTCCAAGGTGAAAGGGAGTTGGTTGTGGGCTCGACTTTTCGGTTCTCACGAGTTCGCACAATAATTTAATGGTAGACGATAATGGACATGCCAGGTCGCAACCCCTGAATAATGATCAATTGACATGGCCTTCCGAGGACCTTTCTCCCAGACGCCCAACTCCGATACTGTAAAACCAGTCTCTCTAAGTCTTTATCCTCTTGGCCTCGTCGTCCGACACAACATCCTGCGCCTCGTCGGCATCGTCCATTCGACTGCGCTTCAAACCCTTCATCTTGCGCAGCTGGAGGTCGCCGAGATCCTGCTTGCCCAGGTGCACGCGACCGATCTTGTCTCCCATGGAATCCGTCGTCACGTTCTTCTTGGTCCTCTCCTCCAGACCGCGGGGCTTCTTCATGGCCTCCTTGAGCATCGACTCATCGGCCTCGCGGATGCGGCCGACGCGGAAGTCCATGCGAGGACCAATCTCCTCGACCTCGACGCGCGGGAGGCGCTGGCCGCTGCGCTTGGTGCGGATGAGGTACACGCGCAGGTGGACCGCGGGCTTGGCGTCGCCCTCGCCGGTGTTGTCCTCTGCGCTGATGGAGACGATGTACTGCAGACCCTCGACGTCGATCTTGTCCGACGGATCACCGCGGAAGAAGTCGAGGAGCATGCTCTTGGCGAGAGTGTACTCGTTCTGGACGGGGCTCTCGAAAGCTGTCCCGGCGAAGAGGACCATGGGTCGCAGGCCGACGGCGAACTTTTTCGTCTTGAACTGCGAGATGTTGCGGTAGCTCTCCGGGTCGAGGTAGAGCTCAAGCATGTCGAGGACCTTGTATCCAAAGGTGCGCACGAACGTCAGAGCGTGGGGACGCTTCTTCTGGCTGCTGCCGAAGACGAGCAAGCTGGCGTCGTTCTTCTCGGAGAAGAACTCGAGCGAGGTGGCATCGTCAAAGGGGTGAATTGGGTTCTTCTTGGTGAACTTCTTGGCAAGCGGCTGACGGAGCTGGTGCAGGTCGTTGAGGGCGTCCTGGACAACTTGCGAGCACGTCGTGCCGCGAAGAAAAAGGCAAGTCTTGGGGTTCTCGACGGCCTTGGGTTCGCGCTTCTCGAGCGCCCGCTTGGAGCGGGCATTGCGGGGTTTCCTAGATAAAAGCAAGTCAGTATTCGTGCTAGTTTAATTTGAAGCAATCAGGGAGCGTACACTTGACGAAGCATGTTGTGAGCTGTGGTTATGTGTCTGCTCTTGCTTATGAGGCGTAGTCAAGCAGAGGCGCAGGACGAAGGCTTTCCAAGTGGAAGAAAAAATATCCTTATCGATAACAATGCTCCTCACCGAGCAGTCGTTCGGTGAGGGTTGAACCAGGAAGGACCCACCCATCCATGATCCCGAAGCAGATGCGAACCCCGCAGTCACGTGGGCTTATCGGTTCCCGGAGCCATAGCTGATTTGCCGCCTCCGGGCAGCCTCGGCATTCCCCACCGAACCAACGTGGACCAGTCCGAATGGCTATATCGGTTGCTCTTGAATCCTCTACACCTTCCAACTTCGACGATAGACGTTCCATTACTTTATTCTGCCACTTGATACGTTGCAACATCGATTAGCGTTGCCATTTCTCACTTATCAGCAGAGATTCTCTAGGCGTTCAACCATAGCATACCCTCATTCCCAGCATCACACACCGACATCATGTCCTTCTTGGGAGGCGGCGCCGAGTGCTCATCGGCCGGCAACCCTCTTAGCCAACTTCAGAAGCATGTCCAGGATGACAGGACACTACAGCGTGACCGTCTTGTCGGTCGAGGACCTGGTGGACAACTCGGCGGTTTCCGTAGCCAGAACGCCAACGTTCCCCAGGATGAGGTAACTATTGCTAGCTGTGTATACTGAAGATGATTACTAATGCAGCTTCGACCTTTAGATGATGAACAACTTCATGAATAGCGGTCCCAACATGCAACAAGACTTCCCTATGAACGTGCCTCTCAATCCCGCACAGCATGCACAAATGCGAACGGGCTCTGCATCGCCTTCGTGGGCACATGACTTCAACGGCCAGCCCCAGATGGAGTCCGCCTTCAAGCCCCCAGGCGCACCTGGGGCGCACTTCAGTCCCGAAGAGTTCTCGCGATTTCAACAAATGAACGGTCCGCAGGCCTCGTCCTCACGATCGAGTCCGATGCCGCAAATGGACCAGCAACAGCATCGGCCGATGGTGGGCATGGGCATGATGAACCAGCGAATGGGCTACGGCATGCAGGCCGGAGGTATGCTTCAGCCCACGTACCAAAGTCAGCAACCCATACAACAACAGCACGAAGGCAAGGGTAAGGATCGACTTTTCGAGCTCGACGAGAACAAATGGGAAGAGCAGTTCGCCCAAATGGAGCTCCAGGACAAAGGAAAGGAGGCGCAGGCCGATGAGGCCACGGCTGCCGAGCGGGAAATGAATGAGATGGATAAGGCTCTTCACACTGAGACTAATGAGTATGGTGACTTTGAATCCATTTGGAAAGGAATACAAGCTGAAAAGGCTGCAACTAGATCCATGGCAAACGAAGAAATGTTTGACCAATTCGATACCGAATGGAGCAACAACCTCATGCCCGACTTCGAGGGCATGAACGACTGGGGCCGCTTTGGCGAGCCCGCCGTTGAGAATTATCTCTTCGAAGAGGATAACTTTTTCCGCGACGAAAAGAACGCGTTCGAGGAAGGTGTGAAAGTCATGAGGGAAGGAGGTAACTTGTCCTTGGCAGCCCTCGCTTTTGAGGCTGCTGTACAGCAGAACCCCGAACACGTCGAGGCGTGGGTGCACTTGGGTACGGCACAGGCGCAGAACGAGAAGGAGACAGCAGCGATCAGAGCCCTCGAGCACGCTCTGAAGCAGGACCCCAACAACCTAGCCGCTCTCATGGGTCTGGCTGTGTCGTACACGAACGAAGGTTACGACAGCACCGCCTACCGCACCTTGGAGCGTTGGCTATCCGTCAAATACCCCTCTATTCTCGACCCCAAGGATCTACACCCACCAGCCGAGATGGGCTTTACGGATCGTCAGCAGCTGCACGATAAGGTAACGGAACTCTTCATCAAGGCGGCACAGCTGAGCCCTGACGGTGAGCACATGGACCCCGACGTGCAAGTCGGCCTAGGCGTGCTCTTCTACGGCGCCGAAGACTACGACAAGGCTGTCGATTGCTTCCAGTCCGCGCTACACTCGTCAGAGCTCGGTACCTCAAACCAGCAGGAGCAGCTCCACCTCCTCTGGAATCGCCTAGGTGCTACGCTCGCTAACAGCGGGCGTTCTGAGGAGGCCATCGCGGCATACCAGGAGGCTCTCTCCATGGCGCCCAACTTTGTGCGCGCGCGCTACAACCTCGGTGTCAGCTGCATCAACATCAACTGTCACCAGGAGGCGGCGAGCCACTTCCTTGCTGCGCTAGAGATGCACAAGGCGATTGAGAAGTCCGGGCGAAACATGGCCTACGAGATCCTTGGTGATGGTGCGGGACAGCGTGCGCAGGTAGACGAGACACTGAATCGTATGTCGGCGCAGAACCGTAGCAGCACGCTGTATGATACCTTGCGCCGCGTCTTTACACAGATGGGCCGCCGCGATCTGGCGGAGAAGATGGTTGCTGGTGTAGATCCGGATGTGTTCCGGCCTGAATTCGAGTTCTAGGTTTCGGGGCGTATCTGAAGATTCAAGGAAAGAGAAGGATCGGTGAGCTATCGACTTCAACTCGTGATGTCGAAGCAAATGTCACGAACGTGGGATGATGGAATGTGGCGAGGGAGTTTTGGGGACATCACATATATTTTCATGGTCTTGAACAGCAAAGCTTCGGCCAGAACGGCATATCTCTGTGAAAGAGATACGACCACCCCTTCTCGAATGTGCAGCAATGCTTGGGAAAGAAGGTATACGGGAACGACTGACTTAAGCACCAGTGTCCAAGTCATGTTCAAGGTCGGCACAGATAGCTGAATATTGGTAACGAGAATGTATAACGTGTAAGTTATGATCAGATTCAAACATGAACGACACGCACTTGCTTCCGTAACATCGCAATACGGACGGGAACCTTCCTTGCCTTTTGCCTCGTCTCAAAGTGCAATTCCATGCCGCTTGTGATGTGGGAGGTGATTGTTGCACTCTACCTATACCGGCGCAGTGAGACATATGATTGAAGGTGTTCTCGCAGAGCTGCGATGAATAAAGACTTGATGCTATCACGCAGAGACTCGGTAGAGGTCAAGAATGTCTGTGCCGAAGTGATCAACGCCCCTCGTCTCCCGATGTTGGTTAAAGAGAAACATGAGAACTAGCTGCACCACCGTCGATTTGCACGGTGAGATATGGGGTCCGAAGTCTCAGATTCAAGTCGATCCGCAAGATCAAGAGAGGTGCGTGGAATGTCAGATCTGACCTGCAACGTACCAAGTACTTCGTGCTGTGGAGGTTGAGCGGAACACTCCATAAACCCTAAGCCTCCCTGGCCAGTTTATCTCTGAACGGGTAACTAATTAGAGCATGACGTGTTGTCCGAGTGGCCGACAGAAAACGCGTTGCCCGTCCGCGGATGTCCAGGCCAACAGAGTTCATGCCCACGTTGACGCCGGCAGAGTCGCTGAGAGCGAGGGGGATGCAGCTCACGCTACTTCCTGCAACGTACAGTAGTAAGTTGAACGGTACGTCAGCCTGTTCCGAGCCAGACACATGGCTAGGCTAGATGTACTGGTGTTTGGAATGCAAGGCATCTGCCACCATGTTCTCGACTCGCTGACGGCGATTCCCAGTCGGGGCAGGCTAGACACGGCCGCCTGTCAGCCGTGGCATGTGTTGATGGCACAGACTCGCAGCACTACTACGTCAAAAAGTATGATTCGGATGGGCTTGCGCAGCATTTGATCTGAGATAGCGTACAGGAGTAAGTTAACTCAGGCGGTCATTGCTGATAATCGAACAAGCGCATTGTCCCCGCTCGACCGACGCCTCGACTTGCCCATGATACGGAGCAGGCTCGCAATGTCCGATTATTCCCACGAGGGTTGTCCGCCCATATGTCCGTTGGCGGCTGGCAGATGTGATCGACACTTTTCCGGGCTGGGGTATCGTCTGGATGTGTCCGTGGGACGCCACCCCACAGATAGTGCCTGCAGTGTGAGAGTTCGAGACGTTGATCATACAGTACAGTACTAACAGTAGACGGTAAGTTGCAAAGTAGCGACGTGCCCGCCAACGGATTCTTTGCCTCGAGCATCATCGTCGGTGATAGCTGGGTCGACGAAGGGACAGCTCAGGAACGTCGGAGGAGGCAGCCAAACTGTGAAAATGCTAGCCGACGACGACTCAAACCGTTGAGAGCGCAACTCTGACTCGGACTGTTCCTCACTGCTGATCTTCGACCTAAAGGTAATCGTGTGGTTTTTGTTTCAAGATTGTGTGAAAATACTTCTGGTTCTTCCTGCAAAAGCCTGATATTGTACGTGGCGAGAGTTGCTGGGGACGCCACGCACTCCCCCGCACTCGAATCCAGAACGGTCAGTTAGTTACCAGCAGTGCTAGCACGGGCAGGACCGTACTGGAGTGCACTGTACGGTAGTGTACGGTAGTGGTAGCAGGTAGCGCCAACGGGTGGGTACGATGCTTGAGTAGAGTTAAATCTTAGGCTCGGCTATATCGAGCTATCCTCCAGGTTTTAAATTATGAATCATGTGCCCTATCAAGATGATGAACAAGCTGCAGTTGATCGAAGAAGACAAAGTTAAAACGCCATCTGGACAGTACCAAAGTAGATAGATACCTCACGATTGATCTGACCGTGTGCGCATTACGAGCCAGGCACGAAGGTATGGCCAAGCTATCGAATAGAGTCGTCACGCTGTACGTATACGTACTAACTTAGTATGTACTGTACTGTAACTGTACTGTAGTATGTCTACTCACATGTGGACCGAGGTTGTTCAGGGAAGGAAAAAAAAACCCATTGAAAATCGCAGCAAGTTCGCCGGGGAGAGGCCGGAAGGTGGAGTTCTTGTGGGGGAGAGCATGCCAGGAACCAGGAACGCGTTGCAGCTGAACGCGATACCCTTATTATCAAGTTCACGTCCGTGCCGTCTCTATGAAGCCGCCGTAGATACCACAGCACGTCCAGGGCAGTCAACAGGCCCAGGTTAGCATTCAGCACGGATGGCTGCAGTCGTTATTAGCATCAACGTCAAATAGCATCGGAGTACGGCGCTGGTAGTCGGCGCTGTACTGCATGTAGATGTAGTGTGTAGTGCCTACTACTGGAAGTTAGTACTCCTGTATGAAGGTGATGTGAGCCCAGCACCGCTAGCTACTAGCCCAGTCTAGTACGTACTGCATTTTCACGGCGCTCCTCAGACCAACTGCGCGCGGAAACACTCGTATGCATGTCTTATTGCTTTCTGCCGTTTTTGAAGGACTGGCGTGAGTTCAAGGGGTGGTGGGGGAAATAAAAAGAAAAGGAACCAGGTAAGGATACCTTGTAAGAAGGTCGAGGCAAGGGATGTATCGGTTGATCCCGCGCCAGTGCACGTGGAAGTCCCGGGTACTTTACCCAGGAATGATTCTGGGGTGCCACTGCACTGTCAGGATGAGACATACGTGAGAGTGGATGGAGGTGCCCGGGTCACAACCCGACTCTGATCAGCTGCTGCCTTCGGCTTCCTTTGGTGAAAGTCGGAGAGATGCGACAGAGGAAGTCTGTCCAGTGCAAGATAAGGGTGTATGCAAAGTACTGGTAGAACGGCCGAGATCGACGGGCCAAACCTCAAGGTGCCCCGAAGGCCCGAAGGTCCATGCCAGTTCAGCTCAGTCGGGATCGGTCCCCTGAACGAACCACGCGACGATCTTACAGGGCTCACGTGGAAGCTTCTGTGGTTGCGCAAGACTATTGGCGATGATTGCCATCATGTATGGGCAGGCGCATGGAGGCGGAAGCGAGCGGTGAGTTTCAATAGTTGCTCGACGTCGGGCTTGTCCCAGTAGAACATGCCTTTTGTTTGCTCCCCATACCAGTGTCCCGTCCACTGCGATCCGCACTCGGGGTACGAAACTCGATGCAAGGGACCGCGCGATTACCACTACTTGTCGCTTATCTTTCGAACTGGTTCTTACGGGTTCGGAGGACCTGAAGTGAGTGCCGGTATGCTTCTGCTGGGTTGCCTGCCGGATGTAGGTGGTAACATCGCAAGAATCGAAGAGCACATTGGGTTGTTTAAGATCCATGGAGCGAGGTCTCGACGATTTCCAGACTCACCAGAACAACAGGAGAGATGCGGCATTTACTTGTCAGCTCTGTGTCATCGCCTCACCTCGTCGATGGTAGATCATAACCTGATAGATCATTTCCCATCTCTCTTGCCAGGTTTCCCTGCATACGCATTGTCTAAATCTACGGCCGTAGCCTTTGACGGCCACGTCCATGGAGCGACAACGAAGTGTGCGAGATCGATGTGGCTGGCAGGCGCACCTCCGACGACGGCGATGTGCCTCCTGCCACAGTTCCAAGCGCGGCCCGACGGCAAATAAACCCGTCCTTGGCTGGACAATGACTTGATAGCCTTTCGGTGACTAGACATGACTCCTCCGAAGTTGGTTAATCTACGGTATGGGCTGTCGAGTTTCTGCAGCCCTGTAAGGATCTTGCTCATACACAGAGTAGATCGCGGCGTTGTGTAAGTTATCTACTAGACTAGGTAGGCGGTAACGGAGATGGAGGGAGGGTGAGGGAGGGGAGGGAGGGAGATCTAACCCATACCACCTCATGTTACTCTGTACATAGTACAGTATGAAGTATGCCAGGCTGGTCGACCACTAGAGCGGATTGCGCATACGCCACAACCTTCTCTCGATTCTAAACGTCCAAAAGTCAAAGCGTCAAGGCGACGAAGCGTCAAGAGTCCGGTCAAAGCCAAGTCCGGGGCAGGGACGGGCGGGCTGAAAGAAGGGATTCCAATAAGTTGCAGAACATATATGGATCCCACGCGACTTAACTGAGACATGCAGCACAACGTGTGAAGTATGCATGCACCTCGCTCCGCGTACCTTACTGTACAGGAGCACTTAAGTACTAAGGCATGATGACCGACTGTCACATTGGTTGGTGAACGCGCATCTGGAGATCAGATGCCGGCAAGTGCTGGCAAGTGCCGATCGACCAGTAGCAACGTTTCATCTTCGGCTCTCCCTGGGACCGTACGCTCACGTGGCGAGGCAAAGATGGCACATGTCGTGCTAGGGCACAGCCGCCGCCGCCATCATTATCAACTTCTCACCACCAACACCTGAATAGTGGCAAACGCCTACCCTGCCAGGAAGCCGGAGGAGTTTTTTTCTTTTTCTTCTTTTTCTTTTGTTGGATAAATCCACCACGCCAGGGCTATTATGTAACGCATGAGGCGGCCTGGCTTCTCGGGGTAAGCCATGTGCATTCGACGTTCTCGCATCTCCGTAGCCATCCCGTAGAAGCAAGCAACTTTGGCTTTCGTACCTTGCACTGTCCCTCCCTAATAACGCGCACAGTACGAGCCGTCCTGCGCCAGGAACATGACCGCGATACATGGTAACAGCAGTTTCAATTTACCTGCTACTGCAATCTCAGGCCGAACAAGATGCAACCTAGGACTACTGGCGAGGAATTGACATGCGGGATAATCGGACCTAATGCCCCCCCCCCTTTCGCGTGCTGAGCATCAAGCAGATGCATGCTCACCGTTGAACAGGGACAACCCCAGATGTTGAGGAGCCTCGGGAAAGTCTTGTGTTTGCCATAAGGCACTCGTTACGGCGGGAAAAGGTGGGCAAGGAGGGCCGTGCTGGACCCGAGTGTTTGGCTTGACGAAGCCGATGAGCCGTATTGATTGATGAATTGCGTGTCATGCTGCTAGGAGAGCGGGTGCTGACATGTTGGTATCCGTCCCCCTTGGTTGCTCTTCGCCTGTTCGTGCCTTGTTGATCGTGCCACATGTTTCGAGTAAAAGTGACCGGGCAGAGATACACGTACCGTACCAAGATGCAGAAGCCAGTAATAAGTTCACGCGGTGGTCCGGCGGTTTACAGCATGGGTTGCACATGTACAACCTCATGTCAGACACCCCAACAAGCACCCAGTCCATTGTGCGACACTTCCCACCTAGACTGCAGACTCAGGAGAGATATGAGAAGCAGTTGTTAGTTACATGATAAAATCTAAGAAACCCACGGTACGTAAGCACCTCGCCTTCTAGCTTCGATACTCAAGGCCCTGTTACATATAAATTGATCTAATAAAGGCAACTTACGACGTACCACGTCGAGGATGCGCTTCGTGCAAGCGATTTACAGTACTACAATAATCGGCGCCTACATTTCCACTACGAGCAGACTTGTAGCTTCGGATTTTACCCCCCCCCCCCCCCCCCTCTACGGAATAAACATGGATACATAAGGTTTCTGCTGGTTGTGAGGAAATGGGGCCGGTAGGCTGGCAAGGTTGGTCGATGTGGGTGGACGGCTGGCTTGAACTGACTAGCTTGATGAGTTGGAGCCATGGTCTCGTAAGGGGAAAAGTTCATACGCTTTCACAAACCCTGACAAGCCACGCCATGTTTTTGAGTAGCAGTAGTGCGGCTGGCAGCTGGGTTTATCCTAAGATGGATGAGGAGGAGGAGGGTACTGAGTCGCGCGTCTACTATCATGTACACCTTCACACATGTAGATCGATTGCTTCGTGGGGGCTACCGAAGGCACCAGTACTCGATACCGGCCAGCATATTCCCCGCAGCTTTGTTTCGGACAAAGCGTGTACGAGGCACACGGGATCATGCACATCAGCCTATCCCCGTCGCAGGGTCGACCGAGTACAGGGTACGGCGGCCGAGGGTATCTCTGGCGCACGTTTTTGGCGCCAGCACCAGTCTCTCAAGGGACATGGATATAGCCGGCTTTTAAGCTACCAGAACACCACACTGGCAGAACTTGAACCGCTAACTGGGGGTGGAGGGGGGTGGGGTGGCCATGCTTTCCTTTCCTTTTTTCCTCACCTGCTCTGTACAGTACTGTGGTAATTGGATCTAGAGTTTGCGTCCCACGCTCGATTCTCCCTCCCGTCTGGGTGCCTGCGGATGGGGTGTGCCGTGTGTGCCCCATCTCGAGGGTTGTCTCCGTCGGGTTACTGTCTCTATGTAGTATGCTAGTCTAGTTCGAGTCCAACGAGAGGCTAGAAAGAGAGAGAGAGAGAGAGGGAGGGAGGGAGGGAAGGAGGAGGGGGGATGTTACGCTCCGCTCCCTGCTGTCCGGTTACGAGTCCAGCGGGCACCTGCTGCGACGGGGCGCCAACGTTGGCGATGGATCCAGAGAACTCCCTACTGAAATCCACTACGGACCGCCCAAGGTACTGCCCGCTACGGATCGGTGGGCTCTCTCGGCCTGAGCTGCTGCGACCCGTGGGATCTTGGGCGCGGGAAACTACCAAGGTACCGACCGAAGTAAGGATCACTCAAAAGACCTTGGTACGGAGTACTTTGAAACGCGCAGGAATACCTGGGTCCTCTGGTACTAACATGCTGAGATCCATGTCGCTTCTTGTTTTCCGAGTGCAAGTCCCAGTCCCAGTCCCAGT